>JAEMWC010001285.1:0-135000 GCA_016490735.1 Pachyseris speciosa | reverse complement strand
GTTAGATCTTGATCAACTCAACACAAGCTAACAGTCATGAGAACCCATGCAATCAGAATTTGAATCAGCATTAGTTGAAAATGTGTTTTTAGGGAAGTTCTTTGTACCTACTCTTTTCTCTTAGTTAGTCTGCTTTGCTTCATCTTGGTTTCAGTTTGAATTGTGAACTACAGTAAGTAGTTGTATACAGTAAGTTTTGTTACAAAACATCAGCAACTGCTGTTCACCTTGGAGCAGTTGTGCAAAGCATGAGAGAGCTTTTCCCAGGCTAGTGTCGTCTTTGAATTCCAGTTTAATCATTGCTCGATAAGGGTATTTCTGAAACATTTTCACCTCTAAGCACTGACTTGAACTTTTCTTTGCCTGCTGCTCAAGACTTTTTATATTTTTTTATTAATTCCATTTCACATTAAGTTACAGTACATACACTAATATTATCGAACTTACTGCTCAAGAATTGCTTTTATATCATTCTCTAGGTGTGAAATAGAAAACCTTGGTTCATGTTAAACGTTGATTAGCATTGACTGGCTTTGAACAACAGTGCCTGAGTTTCTAATAAATGCCACCCTCCTCCCTTCCCCACTGGCCATGTGTTCTGTAATCACCCCTTGATGTTCGACAATGGTCAGAACAAAACATACTCAAAAGCATTACAGTACATGCTTGCAGCTGTTGTTTTTCTGAAGACAAAATCCAAAGTACATTGTAAAATTAGGAACGTAAGCCCTGAGGTCATATTCAGGGGGAGTATTTTTCAAAGGGGATATTATTCAGCATGGATTTTATTTGAAGTAGGGGGTGATGGTGTTTTGAGCTTGAGGTTTGTTAGTCAACCTAGGTTGTCATCTGTTTTCAATTGCTTCCAAGTCACTTCACATTAATTTTATGAAGAACAACCATAATTTGATCAATGAGAAGAATCTTAGAGATAAGAATGAAACTTACTTGTAATAGAAACTGCAAAAAAGCAACACCAAATTATAATTTTTGGGAAGGAAAAAAACATTGGTTTATGCAGACATGACAATCTATAATGGTAGTTTTGTCAGTTTTAAATAATTCATTTAAATTATTTTCAAGGGGAACATGCATGCATTCTCACACAGATTGCTGCAGAGGTATCACTGAGTGTCAAGTTAATCCAGTAGTAAAAGTTACAAACAAATCTCTGCAATAAAGAAGTTGATGGTATTCAAGGTTAATTCTGTTGACTTTTCTTTAGTTTCTTTTTTGTCTTTTGTGTCTTTCATGTTCCTTGTCCCAAGTATACAAGATCAATCTAAAATGTTAATTGATGAAACGAATGCAAAGTGAATACTCGCTATCTTGTAAATGCAGATGTCTCTACATTTTCTCTCAACCACCCTCTAGTTTTCTGGCCTATGACCAGCCTTCCACAGCAACTCACAAGCAATGTTATGTTTGCACTATCTTTAACATCTGGCCTCTCAAATGACGCTTGAATGTTGATTTGCTGCTGTGTATTATTTATACCGTACCATAGAAAATACAGCTAATCAGAATGCAGGGAAGCCATTTACACAGTCATTCCTTCTATACTTAATTCACAAGTCTATATTACAAGAACAACAACAAAAACAGTGGATACCTTTAGTAACTGGATACTAGAAACATTTCAGAAACTGTACACTGCACTGGGAACACTTGCTGAATGTATAGTATAAATGGAGTGGAGCTGCCCTTTGACCCTGACCTTTATCCAATCTTTCGACTTTCGGGAAGTTACTTTTGGCCAAAATGTCCTCTTCTGCTTATGCAATGTCAGTGCCTGTAGGGGGTTATAATTTCAGTGGAGAAACTGCTGGGGCCATGGGAGGTGTCCACAAGTGGAGGTTTGACTTCACTGTAAAAGGGCATGACAAATTTGTTATTCAGCAATGTTTTCCTTTATTACAATTTCAATAAGTTATTGGGATTGCATCAGATTCTACTGTTGTGCAACCAAGAGATGAGAATAAAAGGAATGTTTTTTTTTAACACCACCATGGTATTTAACATTACTAAAATCAATCATGCTTTTGAATGTCAGTAACACTCTAGTTGCAGACAGTTTTACACACCAGTCTATACATTGTGTAGGTGCACTACAAACTGGAGCACTTTAATGAACATGTGAATGGCATATGTGGAGCTTTTAAATCAGCATTGAAGTGTAACCTCTTTCAATCTCTATGCTGGGTCAATCTATCAACATGTACAATACTTCAATGAGTTCACTTTTTCACTAAAAGAGCTTTTAAAATGTCATCTCACAACTCCCAGTCTATTCAAGAAACTGGCTGCTGAGTCCCCATGCCTCAGCTGAAGACATTGGAGTTTAAAACGTTATAGGGGTACAAGGTGTACATCTCACACAAAGCCTGGTGGTGTTAAAACTGTTGTTATTTTGAGGTACCATACTTTGTGTAAGTCTGATGGTAGCCAGAATTTGTAATGTTACCTGTCAGGTTTGTTGTGAGTATGGTCTTGTTTGAAAACGATAAGCACTGGAATTTTAGTACTTGAGCAAATATTTACACAGTTTTGTATGTAGTCACTATGCAACAGTCTGCAGGTCTAAAAAGCCCTGGGCCCAGTTGCTCGAAGCATGGTTAGCACTAACCCGGGTTAAATACCATGACAACTTATAGGTTTTAATACATCTTAACCAATGGTTAGCTCTAACAATGCTTTGAGCAACTCAGCCCAGTGGGACAAACACACACTGTAGGATTTCATCCACAAAGCAAATATAATTACATAACAGTTAAAGTCAATCCATATGGTGTGATGGCTGGAAAAGAAGTTCAGTTTTTGTGGCCAGTCAGCAGGGTCCACATAGAATGAGTGCTTGGTGTGGCTGTCACTTCTGTAATTCTGCTGCATTACTGGTCCAGTAAAAACTGAGACCGCGAATGATGACCGAGAATTATTGGTATGATGCAACTAATGTACTCTTTTCTGTTGGCGACTTCTGTAGATGTCATTCACAGGAGGGGCAGCCGAGGAACTCTCGTCGTCACTTTCATGATCTACACCAGGTCGCTTGATTCCACGTTTCTGCTGGTCGACTTCCATGCTATCTTCACTACCATCAACACCATTTACAGGGACCTCTGAGTCTGGCAGGCCTGCAGAATTAACACCGAAGTCACTAAAACAATAAAAATTCCTTTCAAGTTCCAGGAAATGTTACTCAAATCTCACATTTCTGAATTTAAACTAATTATGGCTTTACAATTTCAGGTTTACTACCCTGGGTCCCACAAGATTTTTTCTTTTTGGTGTGTTCTGGTAATTTGCAGCTCTGTTCACTGTATCACACTTCAGTGGAAAGAAAAATAATACCTCTGGCACCCAGGGTAAGGTTCAACAAACTAAACTTGGTAGTTGAACAAACTTGTTGTGATTGTTTTAATACTATCAAGTGTTTCAATTATTAGCAACCACCAGTGTGAGAGGAGCCTCTTGACTAAAATAATAAAAAAATAATGTTAATTTATTGTCTTAGTAATACAATCTAGCTGTAAAGAAATGAAACTGATACATCTGACTTTAACACTAGAAAAATAACTATGATGTGACCCAGACAGGTTTAAATAAGCAAATGATCACATTTCTTGCAGAACAACAACTTCTGAATTTTTAGCCATAGCTATGTCAAGACCCAAGTCTTTTTCTAGATGTCCATCTCAGTTTGAAACTCAGTGACTTGTTACTCAAAGCTTACAGTGTTGAGAAAACTGAGACTAAAGTTCTCACAAACCTGAGGGTGGAAGATCAGGTATTTGACATTCCAGTGTCAGCCTGATAAAGTCCTCTACCATCACAAATGGACCCTACACAGAAACAAAACACAAAGGATGACCTTGATGAGGCAGTCATTTCAAGCCCTTGAGGTGAATTGATACTTTATTTTAACAATAAAATTAATGTTATCAATAAAGGTTTCGGTAAAAAAAAAAAACTAGCAAGCAAAGCCGATGTTTTGGTGTCATTGACGCCATTGTCAAGGTAAATGGAAAAGAAACTGTTATGCAAGACTAACAGTTCACTAATTAAATTAACATAATAAAGATAGCAACAAGTGACAAAATTATAATACTTTTGCTTCTAGTTTCAACATGCAGTTGGACTCAATATGAACAAAAGTATTCTTGTAATTTTGTCACTGGTTATGATCTGAAATGTCTATTTTTCATGCTAGTTTTTACCTGCTTAATATTTAAAATTAATGTTATACCAAACTAATAATAATGCAATCACTTCTACAACACAGAATCTAAAGACTCAGTCAAAGATTGAGTCTTTCTTACATTTATTTAGTTTACTGGATGAGAAGCAACTTCTGCTAAATAGACTATTAAATGTTCATGTTCAACAGAGGGCAGTGCAATCTTTACTAAATTGATAAAGACGGTACTAGATGAGCCCATTTGCTGGTTACTGTTGCACTGGTATTTCTGCTAAGACTATAAAAGTTCATATCAGATTTTCACAGTGCACTGTTTAAACTGCATGTACCGGTATTTCTAAGATCTCCCACTCCTCTGAAAATTCCAATATTAAGCTTCATGCATTATTTTAATGTTTTGGTCTTTGAGACCCCCTCCTCCTCCCCCAGGAATTTCCAATCCCTTTTGTGGAGGGAGTATGGAGATTTTCTGGAACTACACAATACAAATGCAGTCAATTGGTCAATTACTAAAATCTCATCCTGTTATTCCACAAATTGTGACCATGTCCAAATACTAGTCACAGCATGCTTAATATTCCTCATGCATACTCATCATGGAGAAAAGTAGTGGCCTTTCCAGCTTTTTCTGCACTAACTGCAGAAAATTGTGCTTTGTCATTTACATGTTGAATAATAAACAGTTTTGCGGAATAATTTTAGCCAACTTGACTCGGCCTATGGCCTCGTCAGCTAAGTATCAGGTGATATTCTGTGCGATTTTGCAGGATAATTGTTAAAGAAGTTACCTGAAAACAAGTTGGAGGAGGTAGGAGTGTCATGAGATGCTGTGCTGCAGGAGGAACTGGAAAGACTCCACCTGGTACAGAGTGGACACCAGCTGCAAGAAATGAAGGGATTGAGATTTTTCATTCAGTCAAAATGTATCAACAGAACATGTGGACATTCTCGACCTCAGAGCTCTTCTTGGGCTTTGCGCCTCAAAGGCTCTGGGAAACTCCATATTGATTGTAGCCAAAATCTGGCTATATAGACCTCAAAGCGCATGCTTGACTACCCAAAATCCAAAATGGCATCGCTGTTTGAAATAGTCCTTGCAGTATGCCTTAGCAAAAGATGGTAAAGACTCTAAATTTCGCTTACTGTGCCTTTGAATAACACGCGAACTCTGAAGTTCAAATCTCAACCGACAACTGCGGTACTCTCTGCCCGACATCAATCAAATTTCCAACGGCTTCTGACTGCAACCGAGAGGCAATGATCGATGATTGATTTCTGGCCCAAAGCAGTTTTAAGCATCAGAAGCGTGGTGGCTAAGTGCGTTGATTTTCTTTACGTTTCTCAGGATATTCAATCGGATAGTTTCAGTTATTTGAGGACCTATCCATTGAAACTTCCGAAACGCAAATAGTCGACAATGAAGATGATCAGGTTAGGCAATTCACCGAATCTTGACTCATCACGTGGTTTGCTGGAGTTTGGTGTGTTTAATCGATTTTAAATTTTATTTTGTTTTAGTGAGAAGTAGCACGGTACTTGGAAATAAAAACAGGAGAAGTTTGTGGCTCTGAAACGACACTTTTCGTTCTTCCTAAGCGATGGACACACAAAACACTGAAGGTCGACTGCGTCGAAGATTACATCAATACCGTAAATAACAATTCATGCTTTTCTAGGCCGTCGTCTTTCATCTCATTCCTTTGCAACATTATTAGAGATAAATAATACGGGAATTGTGAGTCTAAACCTCGTATTTAGCGCACATGGAACTTCAATACTTTTCAATGAAAATGGCTTTTTTGTCCCGGAGTGTGTTCGGAAAGTTTGATTGATGGAAGCCAAA
The DNA here is from genome assembly GCA_016490735.1 of Pachyseris speciosa. Lineage (NCBI taxonomy): Eukaryota > Metazoa > Cnidaria > Anthozoa > Scleractinia > Pachyseridae > Pachyseris > Pachyseris speciosa. The sequence continues at coordinate 128,959 of JAEMWC010001285.1, read as the reverse complement.
ACGCGGTTTGGCAGTTGGCGTTTGAAAATGAAATTCTGCATAATAATAAATTATTATGAAAATCGCAGTAAAGGTAGAGCAGAAATCAATTATATAAAAGCTGTTGTTTGTTCAAGGAAGGACGTTTTAGGGGTTTCACTCATGTTTAGTTTGTGAATTTTTTTCAAAGGTAGTTCGCTTCACAAGAGTAACCGTTCAGTTTTTCGCGCGTACCGAGTTGGCCAATCAGGAGCAATTTCATTGTTTCAACTGATAACCAATAAGAACTGGACCTTGTGTAGAGTTCCCCAGAGCTCTTCCCACCATCACCCCCATTAGACATGCGCAAAAGGGAAGAGCTCTGGGGTTGAGAATGAACACATGGATTGCTTCAAAGGGAATTCAAGGGAAAGGGGAAGGATGGTCAAAGCTGCTTTGAATCCACCAACAGGAATAATATCAAAAACACAGTGAACAACAGAGCTTGAAAAAGTTGACAGTCTCAAATGAATAAAACTTGTTGAAACACAATTAATAATTCATGAAGGAAATAAAAAACAATATCTCTATAAGTGATATAGACAAAGACAAATTTTACGTCAGATTTTCTAGGCCAAAATAACCCCAAATCTAAATATTAGTCTCTGTATTATTGAATGTAAAGCTTTTGAAGGGGTTCAGTAAATTTGCAATTCATGTTTTATCAAGTCCTAAAACACTACCTGGCTGTGCCTCATGTTTTAAACTTTATAAAACACTCCTGTTCATTTAGTAAACATTACGTAAAGGTTCAAGACACTAGAATAAGCAACATCACAACACTGTGCTGTAAAACTACTAAACCACTAGATAACTATTATTACCAGCTCCTGCTGTTGGCTTAAATGGTGTCATCTGCGATGTGTCTGGCCGAGGATATTTGACTGGTTTTTCTTCAGTCTGCTCATCTTGAGTGGCAGCAGAGGACAGAATGCTTGGTAAACTACTGCTCTGTCTTGTGGAGCCCTGTAACACAAAATTGAAATTGGTACCAGTGATGTCATCGATGTTTTAACCACTTGTTGGGATGTGAGTGAAATGAACTTACAAAAGGCAAGATCACTCATAATACCCAAGTGCAATAAAGGGTATGCATGGTACTGTAACATCTGGTGTGATATAGCACTTATTCAGGGGTGTAGACAAAACGTGGACCCCCCCTTCTGGACCCCCCTTCTGGACCCCCTTCTGGACCCCCTTCTTGACCCCCTTCTGGACCCCTCGATTTTTTTGTTGGAAAATAATAAATGATAAAAAAATAGTCTTCGCTTTGGATTTCAACTTCAGTCGGTTCGTTAACCCATTGACTACCGCAGGTTTTTACATTTTCGGAGTGATTTTCCACCTATAAACGATGAATAGCAATTCATGACTCTTTATTTGAACTACCAGGGAAAAGTGGTGCTGTCCTAAGTTACTGGAGGCTCAAGGTTTCTGAAAACGTCATTTTGACGTAGCTATTTTTTATCCGTGAAGCGACAACAATGGCCTAAGTTCGGTTTGCTTGTGATTTCTGCTAAATTTACAGCCATTTTTCATCTTTAGCGGCTGCCTGACGAGCATCATTAAGCGTGACGGTAGCTAAGAGTCCACTTTCTCAAAGAATCGAGCAAGGTGATGTACTTTGTTGTTGAATTTGGCTTGTTACTCGACGAACTGGGAATTTGGCCGGTCGAACACTTAGTATACCTTTGGGACTCGACTATTGATGAATTTCTCGACCTACCGCCACATATTTTGGAATTTCTGTGTACTGAAGATGACCACGAGCAGGAAATTTTGGCGGTAGGTCGGAGTGGCTGTAGACTTAGTTTATATGTGAAAGAATTGGGGGAAGGAACGGGTGCTGTCAAAAATTCTCGTTAGTTCCCAGCATGCAATGCGCTCAAGATGTTGAAAATGTCGGGAAGGCCCGAATGCACTGGAACAAAAGGCTGTATCTACGCTCGGGAGAAGAATATGAACAAAAAAAGTCATTTCTAAGCTAGAAAAAGGACTGAATTTCGTTATGACGGTTGAATTTTGGTTTTTCGACGACGATTTCCCTAAAAAACATGAAGGCAAAAAGGGGCATTTTTGTTGTTTCTCTTTGACATTAAAAACGGCCAGTTTCATTCTTGTCCAAACTCAAAAGGCCATATTTGGTAAAAATCGCTACGTTTCTTGCATTTATTGGATATCCAAATTTAAAGGGCATTCCATTTCGTGCTCACAACTAACAGTTAAGGCAATATTCGTGCGATTGAGAGAGTTGCAATGTTTTGAAGCATGGGAGTTTTTTACGGCCGGTTTTGGCCAGCACGGGTGCCAATGGATTAATAATTACAGACAGTATTACAGTAATCGCGAACCCTACCACAGCCAATCAAATGAAGAATGATCCTACAGTTGTCATTTTCATCCCGTGAAAGACTTGCTTTGAATTTCGCTGACTTTGCCTTGCTGATTTTTGTTGTTACCAAATACTTTAGAATTTTCTCGCAAAGGTTAAATAGAAGTTAAATCCACAAATTGCTGTTCGGCTTTCAACTGGCTTTCGAAGAATGTGAAATGAGCTCAAAAACTATCCTTTTTTGTTTGGATTAGAATAACACTACAACAAAAAGGTGAGCAATGTTTCTTCCACGCTGACAAATTATAGTCGAAAGGTTGCTCTGAAATATCATGGAGCCATCAAATCCGCCGAATGGTACATGATGGAGTGAAATATGATCACTCTGGTTGCCTAGCACGTGACATAGATCTGCCAACGATAAAAATAATAACTTTCACATTCTCCGAAAGCCAGTTGAAAGCCGAACAGCAATTTGTGGATTTAACTTCTATTTAACCTTTGCGAGAAAATTCTAAAGTATTTGGTAACAACAAAAATCAGCAAGGCAAAGTCAGCAAAATTCAAAGCAAGTCTTTCACGGGAAGAAAATGGCAACTGTGAGGATCAATCTTCATTTGATTGACTGTGGTAGTGTTCGCGATTACTATAATACTGTCTGTAATTATCAACGAGCCGACCGAAGTTGAAATCCAAAGCGAAGACTATTTTTTTATCATTTATTATTTTCCAACAAAAAAATCGAGGGGTCCAGAAGGGGGTCAAGAAGGGGGTCCAGAAGGGGGTCCAGAAGGGGGTCCAGAAAGGGGGTCCAGAAGGGGGGGTCCACATTTTGTCTACACCCCTTATTCAGGAAAATATGATAAGAGCAGACTCACCACATAGCCCATTATCTTAAGCTCCAGAGGAGTACATGGAAAGAGGTCCAGGTACTTATATCTGTCTACAAGCACCGACGTTTCATGTCCCTCTAGTTCCTACAAATGAAAGGGGAAACAGTACTTTCAAGTGGATAGAAAAAGAAAGACAGTAAAACTTTTTAGCTTTGCCACAAAATAAGAAAGTTGCTATTCAGTATTTACAAGCATGGGACATAACATAAGGCCTTGAAGAGGACACATGGATACTGGTAATGAAAACACACAAGGAGAAGGAAAATAATGGGCAAAATGTGAATTTCAGTAAAATTGTTCATCGAGCCAATGCGAGCAACCACATTGGGGGAAAATGCAGAGTCTGCAGCATGAAACATTTTGCCTATGTTTGGTCAAACTGGTTTCTCTAAAGTTTTTTAGCAATCTTTGTGGATGCCATATTTATCATAAAAACTGGCTATTTTTAGTTTAGTTTAGAACTCACATTTCAGTTGAGAAAATTGAATAAAAGAAGTTGGGGAAACGCCAAGATAATTCAAAAGTTTTTGCACACAATTCAGAAGATCCCAGTCCAAAAAGTTAGACTATCTTAACGCAACACCTCAACAGGAGTCAAACTGAATGAGCACCCGCAGCAATGAAAATGCATCCAAAGAATATTGCAGTAGGTAATGACCCAGGAATTGTGACATAACAAAAATACATTTTCTTCTCTCAGGTTCATTTATTAATTATCCCTGTAGTGTGGAAGTGATCAAAAACAAGTCAGCAAACCCATGTAAAGCAGAAACAATTGGCATGGACACAAAACAAGCTGATTGCTAACCTCCTTGTAGGCTTCCAGTTTTCTATTCTCGACCTTGACTAAGCTGGCCAAGTCACCACATGTGGCTTCAAATTCCAGAAATTTACTCCACACATCACTGAAAGAAAAAATGTTGCATCCAAATTATCATTTTTAAATGCAAGAAAATTTGCTCATAACACAAGAGGTTGGTCAGAAAACCTGGTACTGTTCATGAGGATTTTCACCCAAACTATCTGCTTACGTATCTAAATTTTTATCTAAAATCTCATGCTTAAAATAAATTAGTCTTGCATCTGTGTCAACCACAAGAAAAAGCTGGGGATGAAAATGTGAAACTTACTTCTGTTAAGCCTAATAACTATAATGTAGTACAACTCAATAACTCAATATTTAAAATAAAATTAATAAAATTATCAATACCTACACTTCCTTGTTGACCATTTACATTAATAAATTTAAAAAGGTTATACAACTAATAAATAAATGACTATACTACACTGCAGGTTTTACACCTGACGTCAAATACAAACCTTGCTTTTTCTTTTGGCATAGAACTAAGAACCTTCTCAAACAGTACTCTAGTATTGTTGTCATCTATAAAAGGAATCATAAACATTACCTGAATACAGCCTGGGGCAACAGGAAATAAATACTATGGCAGCACAGCACTTTACACTGTGAGACAATGATTAAGCAAAACAAAACAACCCAAACAATTGAAAACAAAAGTGATTTGACACAACAGTGAACTCTCTCTAGTGCTTTTTGGAACCAGTTCTAAGTTGTGTCCGCCTTAGAGAGGTGTCTGCCTTAGAGGGAGTTTTGTTACAGAAAATTATAGTATGGGGTAATTTGGCCAGGGTCAGGTGAAGGTGGACACAACCCAAACAATTTAAAACAAAAGTGATCTGACACAACAGTGAACTCTCTCTAGGGCTTTTTGGAACCAGTTCTAAGTTGTGTCCGCCTTAGAGAGGTGTCTGCCTAAGAGGGAGTTTTGTTACAGAGAATTATAGTAAGGGGTAATTTGGCCAGGGCCAGGTGAAGGTGTCCACCTTACATGAGTGTCCTCATTGAAGAAGTTCTCTTAATTGAATTTTTAATTTTGCTCTTGCACACTTACCATTCAAATGTGATAAATAATCTACATAGGCCAACACGTAGTCTGTTTCATTCATGTGTTTCTGTTGTTAAGGTAAAAGGAGACAGTTAAAAATAATGATACTAAGTATTTATTACATAAACAATAATATGAAAAAAAAAAATCTGTCAAACAAACAAACCTTTAAACCCAGCTCAAAGATTTTAAATGCAATGGATTTGTCCTGAAAACAGACAATATTGAATTAGGTGACATACACTGATGGGTTACTACATCACAATAATTTTTGTTCCACTTTAAATGTTCAAAATAATGACACTGGATTAAAGCAGACTTACTTTACTGCAATAATACTCCATAAGAGCTGCAGAGATAAACACCTGCAAGGAAACTTAAAATGATCAATTGAATCTTTTAACTCATAATCTTTTGTTTGTCTTTTAGGAGTCAGTGCAGGCTCTTGGGCTGGGTTGTTCAAAAGCCGATTACCCCTAAATCTATCCAAGCAAGGAATTTATTTCTCTATCCACAAACATCGTTCAACACTGATATTCTGCAAAATTTCAGATTAAAGGATGTCAATCCTGAAAAAGTAAAAAGCAGCAAAAGAAACTTTCATCCAAAAGTTAAAAACTGCAACCAAGGTTTACGCTAATCCTGGATTAAGTTAATTGGCTTTTGAAAAACTGGGCCCTGATGACTGGCAGAAAGACAATGGCATTAAGAATGTGTTGCTCCATGTCAACAAATATCAATACCCCTTTCTTGGTGGGTGTTTTGGTGTTTGACTGCCCTAGTTGCATTGCCAGTACAAGGCAAAGTATACCTGTTATAGCCTTTTTACAAGTGGCTGTGTTGTGGTTCAATTATATCCTTGCCTTTGTTTTGTACTCATACATTAATTACAATACACATAACAAAAGAAAATAAAAATTGAACCAAGGATAAAATTGAACTACAACAGCTGAACAAAAACAAAATGCAGTAGCCAAGTAACACCTACATGAAAATTAGTTCTTGCATCCTCTCGTGCCCTCTTGAAAACTGATCGACTCTCCTTAATGCTTTCTGACCGTCTGGCAAATTTCATGTATTGGATGTAAACCTGTAAAATTAATAGCATAGCAAATATTCAAACAATCTCTTGTTTTGGCCTTGGAGAATACCATGACAAATGAGAAAGTTACAACAAATTATATATACTAGTTAAGGTGTATCTCTGATGACCACTTGTTATCCGGCACCCTCCTTATTTACTTTCCAAGGAAGAAAGCGCTATCAAAACATGATATTTCCAATAATAATTATTGCAACAATTCTTGAAGGAGTTTAAAACAAGTCCACTGCAGTCACTCTTGAAAGATAGTAGAGACCTTAAGCAACAAGGACGTCGATGGCAACAAGAATGCCACCAAACAATAGGCTTAATGACCAAAAACAATCACTCTGTATGTGCGTTTTACATTTTGGTACATTACTTTGCGGATGATCCACAGCAAAACAAGAATGTGAAATGACCAGATTTTAGGTTTTGTGGAGAACATTCAGGAGCATATGATATGGTACACTCTTCTTTTGTTTCCCAACTTTAATGCCGCTTTTGCTAATTTAGCTCCAGGATAGTTTGCCAGCATGTTAGTGATCAGAAGTTAAAGTGCCTATGAAGTAAAACATTTCTTGTTCTAATATCATTTTCTGATTCTTAACATGTAGGTTTTAGGCAGTAAAACATTCACAACGCAGAATAAGTCGAGCCAAAAATTTTAAAGGAGCATGGTCACGATACGATAAAGGTGATTTGTAATCTGTTTCAATCTTCTCCATCCTTCACCATCCTCGCCATATTTGCATTTATTCTTGTCTCTTTGGTGCTTATCTTCCCTGAAAATTTGTTATTTCACTGTTTTGCATTATTTAAGTGCATTTTTTGTAATCTCTAATAATGACCCAAAATATCCTGACCGTGCTCCTTTAAATTTGGCACCAAAATGTGTCTCCAAATGATCGTATTACAAAGCTTTGATGTAGGAAATGCTTCAGAAGACATTCAAGTGTCATGGCATTTCCTATGTCATCACCACTGTTCTGAGCAAAGATTTGTTCCCAGTTCACAGGACACGATTTAGTGAATTTTGAGGTTCTTTGGAGGGCAAAAAAGTTCAGCTTTTCTTTTGTCATTTTGTAATCATGACACAACAAGCTTCAAAAATTTGAAAAAAAAATTTTACTTCATACTAGGCACTTGAAGCAAGTTGGAAAAAATTTCATGAATAACGAGAAGTAACTTCCGTTGCCATTGCTGTTGCTTAGGCTCTCTAATAATGCTCAAACTAGCTGTATGTGCCATAGAGAAGCTGCATGAGATAACTATAACTTACCAAAGTTGGATCAATATTCTCCAGGGCTAGATATTTTTCATATATTTCTTTTGCCTTCTGAAACTTCATTCTTCCCTAACAAGTGAGGAAAACAGAGATTAGAGATATAATAAGCACTATAATTTTTTTCATCTGCTAAAAGTTGTTGCCCTGGTGGTTGAAATTGGTACACAAATATACGTTGAGTATTACCTCTTCAAAGTCAGCGTAGGCAAAGTAGAGCAACATGCTATGTTTCATCAGTCCTGTTATGGCTCGCTCATACATTGCAGCTGCTTCGTCACTTAGTACTTTGGATCCTTGCATGTCCTGTATTGCAGACAAAACCACTACTCATGAAAGCAAGTCAACTTGTTTGTTTTTGCTAGTTTTTTTTTTTTTTGCAAGCAGTCTCTTTCATCACAGCCCCATAATGTTGTTACCATTGATTATATTATTTTGGGGTTGACTACCCAAGCATATTCCACAATTCTCTTACTTTTTTATTTCCCCTTCATCAACCAGGATTGTCACTCACTTTTGAAGCATGAAAATTGGGATGTGCAAAAGTAACTACATGTACAGCAGATTCCAGCTGCTATGGATTGGTCAACATACTGTTTTCCTATCAAAGTAGTTGAGGATCTAACTCAAAATATCTCAGAAAAATCCCTGTCCCTGGTTGCTGATGGCAGCCCTGAGCCACACTATACATTGTTACATTAAATCCTCAAATTCAATAAAAGTTGGTATTCAAATAAGAGCAAAGGTGTACTGACATAATTATTGACATGCAGAAACCATAGTCCACACTTGCTTACATTTGCGATACCTCAAGTTTAAGCAAGTTGAGAACATTTGAATATCTTCTTGCTTCTTTAAAACCAGACTTGCTTTATGAGCTTATCAACCAAATTGTTAGTTGTATAATTAACATTGTGTCCAGCTGCTTTTTTTAACAAAAATCAATAATGGAAGATGATTTTACATCAACGTATAACAACTAAACAGCAGGCTACAAAAAGATCATTTGAAGGGCGTTCCGCAAAAGTGGGTATATCGATCGCTTTTTTGCCTTAAAATCCAAATCTTTCTAAACTCACTCTACTTTGGCATACAGACTGGTTAGGATGTCAGAAATGAAGTTCTGTACTTACTTTGTGATTAAAAAGCTAGCATCCGGATTAGCTTATGACTTTTCCCCAAAACTCAAGAAACAGAAACAAAAGGATCTGATGCATGATTGATTTCTTTTGTTTGAGTTGTTCCAGTTGTAGGCAAAAGTCATGAGCTAATCCTTAGGATTTTAGCTTTTTAATCACAAAATGAGTACAGAACTTCATTTCTGACATCATAACCAGTCTGTATGCCAAAGTAGAGTGAGTTTAGAGAGATTTGGATTTTAAGGCAAAAAAGCGATATACACCCCTTTTGCGGAACACCGTTCATTTAATAGTATACCCCTTTGTCCATCAACGTTTGACTGACTTGCTCCAGATAAAGTGCTGCTTCACACCACACATTAGGATGAAATCCCATTGTCTGTAGGCACTGTTCATATGCATACAAAACTGCAAAAGAACAATCAAATTGGTCTGAACAAAGTACACACTTAAATTCATTATTATTTTGACCAGAATTTCTCAAAACAGGTGCTTACCTAGCTTATCCAAGTACGGCTTATTTAATAAGTTTATAAAAAAAGTAGTTTTCTGTTGAATGTCACCAACTTAAAAATATTTCCAACAACAACTACAAAATGACGATGACGATGATGATGACAATGATGATGATGATGATGAGGAGAAGGACGGTGGCGATAGCAGAAGCATCAATGATGGTGACAATAATAAGATACTGAGAATAAAAATTAAACTAAAATTCCTGACCCCCAGGCCCCAGTTGTTCAAGAGCGGATAACTCTATCCACTGGATCAGTTGCTATCCACCGGATAAAATGTATTGCAATTGGTGCATTTTATCCGCTGGATAGTGACTTATCCACTGGATAGAGTTATCTGATCTTTAAACAACTGGGACCAGGACTTCATATAGAAGGTAAGACCAACAAACCTCTTTTAGTAAGCAAGGTAGTGTCTTCTGTTCTCAGTGGGTTGCTCTTTTCCCAGGCTATGTACTTCTTCCAAATTTGTAACTATGGAGTGAAAGAAACATACCAGGATGCAAAAGGATGCACTCAATCTGTCAGGACAATTAACCTGATGTGAAATGCTTTTATCCAAGGTAACTTAGCAAAAATACTAGATATCTAAAAGATTCTCTGCATGCGAGCAAAGTAAGTATCTAATAAATTTATTTTCAGATCAGCTCTCTTATTAATCACTATGCCAGCATCTGTAAGAATCTTGTGACTACAAGTAACACATTATAAAATTAAAATCAATGCAACTACTTTTATTAGTAATAATTTCGGCAGACATACCTGCTTACTTTCTTCAGCACTTCCTTGTACAGGAACTGAAGGATTTCCTCTAACAAGTCCCCGTGTTATGGCTTCATACTCCTGTAAGGCATTAAGTGGGTATACCATTAGTCATGAGATGATTACGTGACACATAAAAGTTCTTAAGTTTGAATACTAATTATCATAAAAAAAAAAATGCAACCTTTAACCTAGTACATAAGAAACTGTACTTGTCACAAGGATGCTTGGAGAAAGAAGACCATTCTTAATTACTGGTAATAACACACACAAAAGCGTTGTAAATGCTGGTACCATAACCTGATACCATTCTGGAACCACATCCAGGTACGTAAAAGTCTAGAACAACAATGACAATAATTATTTCGAGCAATACCTTTGCAACTCTTCTGGCATTCATATACTCTCTAGTCTTATCATCAATCAGTTTTTTGGCTAAGGTTTTGTTCACACTCTGAAATGCAATAAATATACATTCAGCAATGTCACCAGACACGCTTATGTCAACTCTCCCAGATCTTCTGGGAGTCTCCCTGATATAGAACGAATCTCCCGGCCTCCTGTACGGGTAATCATATCTCCCAGATAAAAATGAATTTGAACCTTTCGAAGACTTTGCTCCACTGTTGACTCAAATCACACCCCCAAATTAAACAAATTTTGATTTTTCAATCTTTTTGATATTTCTTAATGCATTTCTGCATCTCTGACTTTCAAATAAACACATACGTTGACAATAATAAAAAAGGAGAGCCTAATTCGATTCTGAAAAGATGGACAATTTTATTTGGAAAGAAGTCATTTTGGGGGGTGGGTTTTTGTGGGGAGGAAGGAATGGGCTAATGGCAGGAAGTGAGTGGGTTGTGTCTGGGAACGGTTGGGGGAGGGGGGACTGATCAAAAAAAATCTCCAGATCTCCAGAGATTGGAAAATCTTTGCAGACAAGTACAGTGAAATCAGAGAGTTTTTAATTTTATGTAATGGGTGATATGGATCATCAGGGTATGCAAGACATGGAGATGCCAAACATGCACACATCCAATTCTGCCAAGTGTAAATATTTATAAATTTAATACTTTTATCTACAGCACCTGTTCAAACGCATTGTATTCTCTCCACAAAGCTTCTAAATTTAACATTGGAGTCACCACAGCTCTCTACGAGAGAAACATGAATACACGTAAATAATTTCTGTCAATAAAAGGTAAACACTTTTTAACTTATTTAGAAACACATCGATTTATGATAGATTTTGCAAAGAGACCGAACGTTTTTGAGTGTTCAATCAAAGTCATTGTCAGGGTGAGCTTAATTTATGGTTATTTACATGCATTTACAAACAAGTCATGTACATCGTGTGACTGTACAAAAAAAATCAACGGTCTTCTCAAGAGAAGTCTTCATCTGTTTCTGTCAGTGGTGAATAAAAATCTCGTCAAGCTGATTCTCATGACAACAAGTTACTCATAAGATTAGAGAACTGGGCCTAGTTGTTCAAAGCACGATTAAGCTAATCCTGGGATAGAGTGAACTTTGAGTCCAGTTTAGTTACTGTTCAATAAAAACATTTCCAAAAGATTTTCACCCTAATTAAATATTGACTGGAATTTAACTTAACTTAAAGCAGAAAATAATCATTTGATTCACAAAACCTTCTCATTGTGAGTGAGTTGAAGACTTAATTCTCAATCTTCAGCAGATCAGTGGCAAACGGTTTCTTCCAGAATTCAATCGGAACCGAGTTCTGGGGTGTCAAATCAGTCGACTAAGAAGAAGAAGAAGAAGAAGAAGGAGAAAGGGAAACAAAAACCTTCGCAGGCACAAAGGGCAACCGAAGATACAACCAGTGAGAGACAACATGTTAGATATGGATCTGATTCCACTCCTGACTCGGATCAAACGGCTGCCAAACGACCCGTTGTAGTTATCGCTGGTGACTCCCTGGTGAAGAATGTTCAAGGCTGGAGGGTCTCCAACGGTAAGCGAGTTAAAACTGTAGTGAAGTCTTTTTCTGGAGCTTCTGTCAATGACATGTTTGACTACATTAAGCCAACAATCAGACAGCATCCTGAACATATAATCCTTCATGTGGGAACTAATGACCTGAAGAATTCAGACCCAAGGGAAGTAGCTGAAAGAATTGTTGATCTTGGCAACGTTATTGAAACGGAGTCTCCAAACACAACCGTAACAATTTCAAGTTTATTGACGAGATCAGATGATCCTTCTCTGGCTACAAAAACCAAGGAGGTTAACAAAATACTTAAGACTTTTGCAAATCAGAATGAGTGGGACGTTATCTCACATTCAAACATAACAACTGGCCATTTAAATTCTAGCGGTTTACATTTGAATTTTTTCGGCACTAAAGTTTTCGCCTCAAATTTTATAGGCTATGTTCGAAATATTTGAAGTCTTGATGAATTGCCATTGTCTTCTGCAATTAATAGTTCGACTTTGAAGGGAGATTCTCTTGAGGGTTCCTTTTCTTTTCTCCCTCGCGAACGTGGTTTTAAATTAGCTTCTCTCAACATAACTAGTTTACCGAAACACATTGATGAGTTGAGGATTCTGCTGGCCGACAGACCTATCGATATTTTATCGATTAATGAAACAAGACTAGATGATAGTGTAGTGGACCATGAGGTTCATATCTTGGGGTATGATATTATTCGCCGGGATAGAAACAGAAATGGTGGTGGTGTCTGTTTTTACGTCAGATCCACTATCAACTATTCACTACGTCCTGATCTGTCTGTTAACCAACTGGAAAATTTATGTATTGAGGTCCGAAAACCCCACTCCAAGCCTTTTGTAGTAGCCACTTGGTACAGGCCACCAGATTCGCCTACCGAAATCTTTACACATTTCGAATCACTAGTCGGCAGGCTTGACTCTCAAAATGTTGATTTCTACTTACTGGGTGATCTAATTGGGTTTACCTAAAACACGGAATCCGGAATCCGGAATCCGGAATCCGGAATCCGGAATCCGGAATCCGGAATCCGGAATGTGGAATCCGGAATGCGGAATGAGGAATGCGGAATGCGGAATCCGGAATCCGGAATCCGGAATCCGAAATATGAAATCCGGAATACGGAATGTACAGAAGTTTGGTAAAAAATTTTGACAAAGGTTGAAGTCACTTGGGTAATAATATGGTCAACAAATTATATGATGACTTAGCCTGAGTTTTGCAGCAATCAAGCAATCAAGCAATCAATCAATCTAGGGCAGCATTTTAATACTTTGGTTTTGCTTTTAATAAACCGCCTGATTCCTTTAAAGCACACAGCTTTCAATCACACTTCAACGATACTAATCAATGCTTTGTGCATTTTGAACATTTTGAATTAAAATCATTTTAATTAAAAGCACCTTTTCTTATTCTTTTTGTCGATGAATAGTGTTAGGCCTGTCCACAAGTTGACGGCAACTTTTTGAACAACTTTCGATTTTCGATCAACCTTTTTTGATTTCGAGCAACTTTTTTTCCGTTTTCAATGTTTTGTTATTGATTTCAGCTAGATCTTTATAAAACAAGAGCTATTTTAAACGCTTCGTGACCAAAAAGCAGAGAAAAATCACTTTGCATATCTTGACTTAATTGCGCGTGGGAACGCTTACGCCTGATTGGTCATTGTCTGTTGCTCCATGCTGGAATGTTTGGGAACTGTATCGGCGCGTACATTTCAGGTTGTCGAGTGGCCGTCGATAAAACGTGGAACATGGGACATTCTGGAACATCCCGGTACATTCAGGAACATCTCCAAAAGACGAAGAAAGATCACTTTAAAAAAAAACTTTTAAATATACAGAAAAAAAGAAACTAACACGAAATAAATATAATCCGAGAGATTAATTGGAGAAAAAAAGAAGACAAAAAAATATTTATTTCAAAAAAGAAAAACAAAAAGAAAAGACGTTTATAAATGCCCCACCTGGAAATGATAGCTATGGGGGCTGGGTGAGGATTGTTTTAGCGCTTTCGTTTGCTTACAACATTTTCACCCTCATACAGTTGTACCGTCTTCAGTCATTGCTCTTTTTTTCGAAAAAACCTAAGTCAGTATGGTGCCCAATATACCTTGAAACTTTTATATAGGAACCTTGAGCACGCAAAATCCGCTGCTCTCCACTTCTGATTGGTTAAGGATATCTACAACAACTGAGGACTTGGTCAGGCCTACTTTTACAGTAGGCGATAAACGTGGTTAATCTGCTCCAAGAAAGATTTTCTTCCCAATAGCAATGCTTCTCACTCCGTTTTTGCAGCGATGGCTGCACTGCATGGGCCTGTTTGTTTCTTAAGGTTAAACTAGTGTAAAATCTCGCGGATCAGCTCTTTAAGTTGCATTTAATGATCCTGCATACGGTCTTTCTTAATAGTTATCCTTATATCCCTCCACATCGACTCAACTGGAAAGAACAAACCAAGTCCCAGACTAAGACTTCACTCCTGTCACCTACCTCCTCCTGTAAGACATCTATCGTCTTCATGGTCAGTGCTTATAGCTTAAGATCTACGATTGCACCTGTCCTTTCTATTCCGAGAGAGTCGGGAACTTTTCAGCACTCAGCAGCAACTACTTTTAATAAGCTCCCTGTAGCTATTAGAAACATAACTGAGTATAACTCCTTTTGTCGTAGTGTGAAGAGACATTTTTTATCTTTATTTATTTATTATTATTATTATTATTATTATTATTCGGTTCTTTTAACCCTCTTATTAATTATTAATTCCAGTTTCTAGATTCCGGATTCCGGATTCCGGATTCTGGATTCTGGATTCCGGATTCCGGATTCCGGATTCCGGATTCCATGTTTTAGGTAAACCCATCTAAATTGCAATTTGGCCTCGTCTACATTTGATACTAACACGAATTTGCTAACAAGCATTGCTGATATTTATAGTCTTCATCAACTTATTAGAGAACCAACTCGTATAACTAGTTCATCGTCAACTTTGCTTGATTTGATCTTTACAAACTGTCCTGATAAGGTGGCTTGTTCGGGAGTCTCTCATGTGGGTATCAGTGATCATAGTCTTGTCTATGCATATCGCAAACTTTGTATTGACCGATCTGGAAGTGGCCATAAAACTGTAACCTATAGAAAATTCAAAAATTTCAGTAGTGAAAGTTTTCGAAACGACATTGCCTCGCAACGATGGGATGATGTTCTAAACTTTGAGGATCCTAATGATATGTGGCTGGCTTGGAAAACTCTATTTCTTAATGTTGTTGACAAACATGCACCTCTTAGTACGAAACGTGTTCGTCCATCGAAGTGTCCGTGGATAACACCGCAGTTGAAGAAATGCATGTGTGAAAGAGACAAGTTGAAAAGGAAAGCAACAATTACTAATGACCCATGGGATTGGGCAAATTTTAAGAAATTTCGCAATCAGGTCAACAACAAAATAAAAAATGCTAAAGAAATATATTACAAAAATGCTTTTCAGTATAGTAGGGGCAGTTCTCGAAAGACCTGGCAAACCATCAATGAACTCACTTCCAGGAACTCCAGTAATTTAACTGTAAGGGAAGTGAGACTTGATGATAATTCCATATCGATCCCTGAACAAGTGTCCGAAGCTTTTAATAAACATTTCGCTAGTATTGGACCTAAACTTGCTAGTGAGATACATGCCGACACAAATGGTTTTAGCTATAGGGAGTTTCTCTCCGGTACTGACAAGCGTTTTGAACTTCAACCAACTGACAACAATAAAGTACGTTTTCTTTTATCCAAATTATGTATTTCAAAGGCGACAGGGCTTGACATGATATCCGCAAGACTCCTTAGGGAATGCACTGACTTGATTTCTCACTCACTTTGTGAAATTTTTAATTTATCGATAGTCACTGGAGTTTTCCCTGAGGAGTGGAAATGTTCCAAAGTCATTCCCTTGTTCAAACAAGGCGAAAGAGCGGACATGAATAATTATCGTCCGATTTCAGTCATCCCTGTCGTGGCGAAAGTTTTTGAACAGATTATTTATGATCAACTGTATGCGTACCTCTCTGAAAATAACATGATCGCCGCTCATCAATCAGGTTTTCGATCTCTTCACTCAACGGTCACAGCTTTACTGGAAGCATCCAATAATTGGGCTTATAATATCGATAAAGGAAACGTAAATGCCGTTGTGTTTCTTGACCTTAAAAAGGCGTTTGATACAGTTGATCATGATATTCTGTTATCTAAGTTAAGTTCCTATGGTATTCATGGGAACTCACTAAATTGGTTTAGGTCATATCTTGATAACCGTCAGCAAAAGTGCTTTATTAATGGTTCCTTATCTGACAAGTTACCTCTTGGTTGCGGTGTGCCTCAGGGGACAATTTTGGGTCCACTGTTGTTCTTGATCTATATTAATGACTTACCAAACTGTTTGTTAAGTTCGCAGCCTAGGATGTACGCTGATGATACGCATCTAACATTTTCAAGCAGCAATATAACCGCTATAGACGAAGCTTTAAATCGAGACCTTGATTCAGTCAATAATTGGCTTGTCTCTAATAAACTTACATTGAATGCAACTAAAACTGAATTTATGCTTATTGGATCAAGGCAGCGATTAAATACTCTTCCGAGACCCCCGAATCTTACCATTGGCGGTGTTCTTGTTAATCAAGTATCCACTGCAAAATCCTTAGGCGTCTATATAGATGAAAATCTCAGTTGGAGCTCTCACATTGAGAACTTAACTAAGAAAATTGCCTCTGGTATCGGCGCTCTCAAACGAATCTGCTCATTTGTACCTCCCGAAATTCTGAAGCTTATTTTCAATGCCTTAGTGCGGCCACACTTTGACTATTGTAGTGTTGTGTGGGGAAACTGCAACTTAACACTCTCAAATAAATTGCAGAAATTACAAAATCGTGCTGCACGAATTTTGACTTTTTCCAGCTATGATGCTAATGCTTTAGATTTATTTAGTAAACTTGGGTGGAGAACATTAAGCACTCAGCGTGAAATGCAGAAAGCTCTTATGGTATTCAAATCCTTAAATGGTCTTACACCGGAGTATCTAAGCGAGCTGTTTGTCAACCGGTCTGACATAACTGAATACCTATTGAGGGACTCCGTGAACAAACTTGCTGTTCCATTGCCCCGCACCAACTTTTTGAAAAACAGTTTTAGCTACAGCGGTGCGGTACTTTGGAACAGCTTATCATCTGATCTGCGGCAGGCAGAATCACTCAACGACTTTACTCATCTACTTAACTACTTTTATCCTCTTCCATAACCTATGTTTTTTAGAAACACGGCATTCATGTAAAGCAGTTTTTATAGTTTTGATATTTTTAATGTTAGATATAGTTAGGTTAGTTAGGTTATGATGTAATTAAGATGGATTTTGTAACTGATGAATATACCGTGTCTAAATAAAGTTAACATACATACATACATACATACATACATACATACATACATACTTCAATTAACTCCTAATCCTGGGTTATAGGGAATCAGCCTTCAAAAAACCAGGCCCAAGTGATTAATTAAAAGCTGAATCCAATTGAAACATGAAAATGTGATGTTTACATTATTGGTCCCTGGTGCAGAAAGGGTCAGTGATCAACATCTTGACAAAGATGCTTATGCACATTTTGCAGGGGCAGCTTTAGGGGTGGGGCTGAGGGGGCTGTGCCCCTCCCCCCCCCCCCCCCACCCCCTTTTCCAGTATTTGTTCAAAAACGTCATCTGTAACCAACCGACATATAAGTGGTATTGTGCATCAGGCGGTTTCTTTGGCCCCCTCTTTCTGGATTATCTGGATCTGCCCCTGTTTTGGGAGTCAATATAATATTGCACAGGTACTTTACCTGATATACTTTTCTAATGGTAATGATCTTGCGGTTTTCAGCATAGCTTCCAATTGCTTCACTAAAAACAAGACAAATGGTATCTGAGTAACCATCAACAACACGTTTAAATAGAAAGAAAATTAACTTTCAATTCTTTTGAACCTTACCCTGACTTGAGAAAACTCACAAAGTCAACCCAGATCTGCGAGTTATCAAAAAAAGGAAAAAAAGATTTATTTAACAAATGTTGAAAATGATGATATTGACACAATTGAAATAAATTTTG
The DNA here is from genome assembly GCA_016490735.1 of Pachyseris speciosa. Lineage (NCBI taxonomy): Eukaryota > Metazoa > Cnidaria > Anthozoa > Scleractinia > Pachyseridae > Pachyseris > Pachyseris speciosa. The sequence goes on along the minus strand of JAEMWC010001285.1, from coordinate 110,921 downwards.
CAAAAAGAGATATATATACCAGCCATTATTGACTACAAGGAATAATCTTAATTAGGGTTCACAATCAAGTACAAAATGAAATAAACAGTGGACTTGCCTGGTATGAGTTGAAGTCAACTCCAACCTTATCCAGTGCAAATTCATACGCTTGTAGCATCTTGTCCCTGTAATATAATTTATAACAACCAAATAAACTCATGACCATTAGTGACACAATTTTTGTTATGTACAGCTTCAGGTACATAACTGTTAAAACAACAGTACTTATTATTACTAAATAATATTATTACTATTTTAAAATTATAATTTATTCATTGTTTTTTATTCTTTAAATATATGATAATTATTACTATACGAAAGTTAATTATTACTTTGTCACTTGTTACCAATAGTCACGTGTTACCATTAGTTTATAATGAATCTGACAGAATAAGTATTAAGACCCAGTTTCACCAATAATTTCAAATATATCTGAAACCAAGAATGATAGGTATCTTTCAACATATGCCACACGTTACAACAAAACTGTGGGTCATGCTTTGTGGTGCCTTACACTTTTTTCCCCTTGAAACAACGGTTTTGTTTTTTGTATTTTTTGGGGGGCCTGAATGTCATTAATAATCATTTTATTTTTACTTGGTAGGTCCTTAAGGGGGCACTTCCTTAAAGGGGCACTAACAGCATCACAGACCTGGTTTCCCTGTGTACCTCCCAAACATGCTTTAATATGAGTAATGCATATTTAGCCAGGAGGGCAAGGGGTGGGGGTGGGGGTGGGGGTGGGGACAGAGGGTGGGTGGATCCAAGCAGGATGGGGCCTCTCTTTCTTTCTTTTGTCATAAAGTTTTATCACAAATCTCATGACTTTCTGAAGTAGAAAGATGGGTCAGATCCCCTCAATAGGCCACTTTGAAAAATACCACAATACTCTTTGTTTGTCCCCCAAACTTTTGCATAATCATTGTTTCCAGTTCCTCTTGGGAATTAAAATGGCCCTGAGAGAAAATGAAAACAATGTTCATGCAAAACTTTGGGGGGCAAACAAAGAGTATTATGGTATTTTTCAAAGTGCCCTATTTGGGTAATTTTTTCCCAACTCTGCTGTTCATAAATAGCTTAAAAAATGACCAGGGTAGAGATAAGACAGATAAAACACCCTTCATGTGACTTGGAAGGAGAGGCATAGTACAATGCTACTACTACAAAGAGTATATGGTTGGTTTTGTATCTGACATAAGCAAGGGAACTTAAGAACTGGCATTTTTGAGCCAACAACGGCAACCAGAAGTGAGGAATTTTTCTCTTTACACTTGCCTTGGCGATACCACATTTTTATTACTAAGTGTCTTTACTCTTATAAAGACGATGTATTTGAAAATTTGTGCACAACCACCGAGGCCATGAATGAGAAACGTCCAGTTGCAGTACGTTGCTCAAAAACATCTTTGCTAATAAGTTCCCTATTATTAAAAACTGGAAACTGGTCTTATAAAAAGGAGGAAATATTTTAGGGCTTAGCTCTGGATTCACAAGTGTCACCAAGATGGTGACAACTGGAATAGACGATCACTAGCACTAACAAGCCTACCTAAAATTTTGCAGGGAACTTTTTGTTTCCCTAACATATGACAGGTAACACTTCCAAAGGTCAATGTTTAACACCTTGATAAGACATTTCTGGAAAAGCTGAAATCACAAAAGCAAACAATAGATAGGGTTGTTCCATTAGAGTAAATTACACAGAGACTACTGGCATGGTGGGGAGTATCTCTGGCTCTTTGTGAGCTGCAGAAATTTTGACTGTTTGAATAAGACCCAAGCCTTTAAAGTCTATCCAATGCCTTGCAAACAATAGAGACTGCGAGACACACATAACTGCCACAAAGACAAGACTACAAGACTTGTGAAATATGGCTAAAATTTTGCAAGACCCATAGTTTTTTTTTTTTTAATGCTACTCTTTTTTCCACCCAGAGGGTTTAGTCCAATGTTTCAGCAAATTAAGTAATAGGTTGATAACAATATAGAATTTTTGCCTGCATAAAATGTTCATAAGTTTAGATTGAGAACTGAGATAATTTCAGCTCAACTTCACAAATGAATCCTCAAATTTGCACTAAAATCAAAACCTTTCAGCTGAGGTTAAAATTAAGCCTAGCATGAAGAAATCACTTGTTGCACGAACTTGCATATGCAAATTATTTTTGTTTGCAATACCGTAAAAGCTCTATTAAGCTCCCGCGTCTCTATTAACGCCCCCCTCTCTTATAGGCCTCCCTTTGGTAGTAGGTTTTTGTAAAGTCCCCCTCCTTTAGTACACATGATTTATTTTTGTATCCCTCCTCCTATTCTTACAAAATCCACTTCATGGGGCCCAGTGGGGTTGTTTTTAAACCGATATACACTCAAACACATAATACTGTTCACTGCTCATTATTAAATCATAAAGTTTCATTGCAGTTGTTTGAGTTTTGTACTAGAACTATATGAAGACGAAAACGATGTGTTTAAGATTTGAAATAAGTCCCCCTCTCTATTAAGCCCCCAGTTAATGAGTCCTGAAATTAAATAAGTCCCCCTGGGGCTTAATAGAGCTTTTATGGTAACTGATAAACAGTTCCTGTGCTTGCATCTCTATACACCGGTTTGATTGTAATTTCTTCCACAAAATTCAATTATACATGAGCTGAAATTTATTTGGGGTTACAATACAATCACACAAAACAGAGTGGTTTTTTTTGTAATGTGGTGTAAGATCTGACTTCATAAAGCTAGCTCCCAGATAATTTTCTGTAGTGAAGAGTACCAGAAACTATTTTAATTACCTTTTCTACTTGTTCGTAGTTTTTTTGTTTCATCTGAAAGAAAACCAACCAAACAAATTCACTCTACAATCATTCTACTGACAAGCAACACACAAGTACACTGCCTGAGTGTGTGGCTCCAGACAAATATCCATACAAACTCCAAAGATGGCTAATAGGAAAAACACCAAACAAAATACAAAACAAAATTTTCCGAAGGGTGGGGATTGGCTCAGACCAAATAAACCTTGGCTGTGGATATTTTCTGGAACACAAAAGAAAACATTTTTTCAAATTTTTTTGTGAGGTGGCTAACACCTGTTTCCAGCACTTATACTTTGATGGATCAATGCCACCACACTTTATACCTTCATACTACAATAGTGGTACCAAACAACATTTAGCATTTCATGCCCCACCATTGATGAACTTTTTTTTACATAATAGATAATAGGTTACCATAGCAACAAACTGGCCTGTCTTTTATAAGTAATTGCAACTAAAAAATGACCCACACTTTTTTATCAGGCAGTGATCAGCATAACATACAAGTTTTTGCAAAGTTAAAAAAGAAATGTGGGAACAAATTCGCAGTCACCTTATGATGTGCACCTAACCCCAAAATATTTTTTCTGCTAAAATAAAATTTTGCACGTATTCCAAAAACACACAAGTTTCAGTTTTGGAACTGAGCATCATTTTGTACGCGACTGAGTCAGCAGGGACGTGGATCTATACTTGATTTGACACCATAAACTGCTATGCATACATGTTTACAAAGAACTACTGTGATGCAAATCAGTTTGTGACTTCCAATCAAGAATATACCCACACCCCTCACTAGCTCGGTCAAGTAACAGATGATAGCCAGATTTCATAACTTTTACAGCCTTAAAAAAGTCAAGATTTTGTAAAAAAAAAATTAAAAAAAAAAAAAAAAAAAAAAGGGCACAATGTGTTTTTAACAGCTGCAAAAATTTATTTTAATGAAAAAAAAAAAATAGGCAGAGAGGGGGTTAGGCACACTTTGACTTTTGCTCTAAATCCCTTCCAACATCCTTTTTAAACTTTGCAAACACTGAATAACAGCAACAACAACAACTTTATTTGACCCTTCACAAGGGCAAATTTTACAGGCAGATTACTGTTCAGGAGTCACCACTCTTGTTGTTGTTGCTTTGGTAGCTTATCATGTCAAGGAAAATTACCATTGAGAACTTGTTAACCAAGATTGAGCATTTCGCTGATACCACTACTATATAATCAACTGGTAAATAATGGCAGTACCAATTGATCAAAGTATAAGTGCTGGAAACTCTTCTAACATTCAAAAATGTTTCAGAATAGATTGACAAAATTAATCTTGTGAACTTGCTTAAGTGCTACTACAATCAGAGAATCACTCGTCTTTTTTCTTCAAATTCAAAAGTGTGTTTGCTTAACAACTGACTCGCGAAATTTCAAGCTTTAATTTGGAGAAGCCAGTTTTTTATTTTGACTGAAATATTCTATTTAGTGATCCGCCATTACTAATTTCAAAATCTTGAGAGAACTGGATCGAGGACAAAATGACGTAGAAAGCTCACAAGAGTAAGAATGCAGTGTGTGTAAACTCGGCTGATTTAGTATGCAGCACGGGAATTTTGAGCTTTCAGACTCTCAAACACGTGTTTTGCATACTTAATAAGCTGCATTCACACACTGCAATTTTAAATCAGCGAGTAAATGACGTCATTTTATCCTGGATCCAGCTCTCCCAGGCCTAATCGATCAGTTATGGACGTGAGTAATGGCGGACTGTTAAATTAAAAAGGTTTACTCAAAGTAAACAGTCTTCTGATTGAAATTAAAGCTTGAAATTTCACGAGTCGGGTGTTAAGCAAACCCACTTTCGAAATTTGAAGAAAAAAGACAAGCGATTTTCTGATCGTAGTAGCACTTCAAGATAATAATTCAAACAGCCAAAGGTGTGATCTCTTTTACCAACAAAAAGCCTTCCATAAATAACTTGATTCTGGCATGCAATCCAGTTGCATCCTGAAGTAGTTTCACTTAAGATGTCTCATTATTGTCTGGTGTATAGCAAAGCTTGTTGATAAATTGGCAGAAACACAGGTAGAGCTACATGTATATCCTGTACAGAATGAGTGGCTAACTACAATTGAATTTTATGATTTACAACATTTGAGCGCAGTTGGAATTGCTTAAGTCACCAAGAAAATGACGCACATACAACCCAGAACCAGAGTACTCCTACCCCATCTCTGGGGCCAAACAATTTTGCACATGGTGAACTAATTTCCTAACTCAGGGCAGGTTTACAGTACTTTGCACCACACCATTGCCAGCACAAAAGGTTCTTCATTAGTTTTAGACAAAGTTTTGACAATTTTCGGTCACCTGTTTGAAATAACCAATGAAAAGGCAAGAAAGCAGTGGAAGGCAGAGTTGTGAAGGTGTGGAAGCATGTGTGCAGCTTGGGATAAAAAAGGAAACTTGCACTGGTTTCTTGACTTTTTAAGCCTGGTTTTCAATAGCGAAGCAAGCACAAGCACAAGCGCAAGCACAAGAGTGCTTTTTTCACTGTGAAAACAGGCTTAATGCAAGCATGAGCATAAGCGCAAGGATCAAAATTTTTCCTTTTCCTGTGCTTGCACTTATGCTTGCATTTGCTTGCATAGTGTTTGTTTTCACTTGGCATAAGCTACTTATGGTTGCACTTGTGCTTGCGTCGCTAGTGAAAACCAGGCTTTATTGGTCATTTCAGATAGAATCCTTAAAAAATTTGTCTGATGGCAATGGTATGGTGCACAGCACTGTAAATTCGCAATAATTCAATTGTTTGCTTGTTTTAGCTAATTGTCCATGGCAGGCATGTGTCCCCTCTTGTGTGGTCACATGACCCCAGGTGGGTCAGAGAGATTCAGTTGAAATGTTCAGGGTTAAAGTGTCTCAACATGCTGAGTTTGGAAATCAGTCCAATACATCCTTACCAGGGCTACTGTAGGACACAACATTTTTGGCTCTAATTATGCAGATGTCTAGATTTTGCCAATTAGGACTCTTTATTGCCATACAAACAGACAATAATTGTCTGTTTCCAGGTAGCAAAGAATGGGGTACACTACGTATTATTGCTGCAGATGCAATTATTCCTGTTAGTTAATCACATAGGTAACACAATGTTCCAAACACAAATCTTGGCAGCTTCCTGGAGACAAGAGAATGCTTTTAAGTCAGGGAAATGCTTTATCATTCCCTGGGTGTAGAGTTTATACCAAAGATGTTTGCTAAGCCAACCAAGGAAACAATTTTTTTGTAACATTTCCTTGCTTAGCTCTCACACTGAGTCATAGCAGTAACTATGACCTTCAAGAACAACTTTAAATATTTCCTTTAATGTGCATCAGTTACTTGGATTTTTTTGCTTTGTTTTGCTTGTCAGCTCTGTTTTGTTTTGTTCCTTTTGTTTTGTAAATCAGGTTAGTATGTTAGTTTGCAATTGTAAATTTTGTCAGTTTTTCTAAAGTCAATAAAAAAACTATAGGCAGATTCTTTGGAATATAAGAAATTTAATTAAAAAAAAAAAAAGAAAAAGAAAAAACCACAATTCTGAGCAACCTGTTGAAATAAAGACAGACTCAACTCTTATTATCCCTGCAGTTGTTTTAGGCAAACTGCAAAGTTCATCAAGTGAAAGCTTTATCAGTTTAACTAGTTAAATGAAGGGCCTTAGACCTCTAATGCTATACACATTTCATGTTCTCAAATTTATTAACAATTCATAAAGAGAAAACGAAGGAAATCACTTCCATGGAGGAGGTTTGGATATGTGATCCTAATTATCATAAAACTGGGTGAACGTTTGCTTTCAATTTCTCACTGGAAACTCAGTGGAAACAGAATTCCACAAGTAGACACTAAAATTACAGTGAATGTGAGGCTTGTTAGAGTGTGTTGGTCTCGTGGTGCAAATTGATTGTTTTGAACAGCAGTTGGTATCAAAATGAGGATAGGTCAGAAAACTATTAAAACCACCTAAAGCCTCTGATGATACACAAGGCATCAATGCAGTAAATCAAAGGGGTACTGTAAAGGAAAATAAGGAAACAAGGGGAATACAATAATAATAATAATAATAATAATACAATACAATTTTTATAGCACCATATCCAAGTGCTCTAGGGTGCTTTACAATTACAGTTAATGTGAGGCTTGTTAGAGTGTTTTGGTCTCGGGTGCAACTGATTGTTTTGAACAGCAGTTGGTATCAAAATGAGGATAGGTCAGAAAACTATTAAAACCACCTAAAGCTGCTGTTGAAACACAAGAATGCAGAACAACACAAAGGCACTGTTTCCTGGAAGTTGCAGTTTTGCATTTAAAGTGCCTATGAAATGAAAAATAATTGCTGCTTATTTGAAAGCCTTTTCAAAATACAGAAGAATGGCGTTTTCCTTTTTGGAATATCTTTTTTGTTCTAGAGATATTAACGTTTTTGTATTATGCAAATTAGGAAAGTGATGACATCATAAATTGTGCAACTTAAATGTTAAAATACTGAATCAAGAATATCTGTAGAAATATCAGAGCGGTGTTCTTCAAACTTGGCACCAGAAATGCAGATCACAAAAGAAACAAAATGACACCTGTGGTACCATTGTCATGGCAACTCTCTTGGCCCCAGTCTCTCTCTGTCAAAAACCAAATATCCCCAGTTGCAACCCTTTTAAAGGAGCAGTGTCACCGGGATTTTTGCTGTTTTTGGTTCAATTCTGCAGTACTACAGTCTTTGGCAACAAAACTAGACCATTATTTGAAGATTTCCACTGATGCATTGGCAGTTTTAAGCTTTCTAAAGTGATGGTACAATACCGTGACACTGCCCCTTTAAGTGGGACAGAGGGTCCTGCTCAAAACAGACATGGTTCTAATATTGTCTAAACTCTCCTCATTAGATTGCTGGGGGTGGATGATACTTGGTTAAGACAAAAACTGGGAATTTCATTTCTAATTAAGACAGGACCAGCGGCAAAATTGTTGTCATGGCAACAGCACCACAGGTGTTATTTTGTTTCTTTGTGGTGTACATTTCTGGTGCCAAATTTGAAGAACACTGCTCCAATATTTCTAGAGATATTATTGATTCAGTATTTTACCATTTTAGTTGCACAGTTTGACGTCATCACTTTCCTAATTTGCATAATACAAAAACGTTAATATCTCTAGATCAAAAAAAGATATTCCAAAATGGAAAACGCCATTCTTCTGTATTTTGAAAAGCCTTTCAAATGAAAAGCAATTATTTTTCATTTCATAGGCACTTTAAAAGTGACAGAGTTGCAGTGAAAATTTTTATTTAAGACCATCCCTGCCACCCCCTTCCCAATAATAATAATAATAATAATAATAATAATAATAATAATAATAAAAACAAGCACATTTAAAACAAAATCCTAAAATACTTTTTAAACCTACCGAAAGGCAATCTTTATAATTTTTAAAAAGGACTTGGACAGAGTACCTAGCCTGCGCAGCTGCTGGTTTTGCTAGGGAGTGTGCAGGCGACTGGCAATACATTCTATTTGTCGTTCACTTGCGTGCTCCCCAACAGAACCACTAGCTATGTGAGCTACAGAGTACCAAACTTGCAATTTTCAAACCATAGGGAACTCCTCTGAACCTCCCAGCCTCTTTTAGAGTGTCATACATGCATGTACAAAAACTAATTCTTTCAAGTCTGTCAAGACTTCAGACGGGTGGGTTTATAATAATTATCAAGAGTAAGCTTTGGAAATACTGATTTGTTATGCCTGTTAAAGATTGGAAACTCAGTTGGGAGAGTGGCAACACTGGTTGCAAGTGATAGAGAGTATTACATAATTAATGAAAACGATTTTATAAACAGATGAAAGATTCATTCCAGGGCTTGTTGGAGCACTAATGTTCATACATGGAATTACTGTACATAATTTGAGATTGTATTACTTTTTAATAGCAGAGAAGGGGCAAGGGTATTTCCATTACGCCGTGATCCGGTTTTTCTGTGCTCTGTGAATCGTAATTTGATAAAAAACTGTTCCATGAATCGTGATTGAAGTGTATTCCGTGAGGCGTGAAATGCAAAAGTCCTTGGCTGTGAAACGTCAATAGATAAGAAATAAATCATGAATGTCTAAAGTTGAGTTCGTAGCTGAATTTCACTGCATTATGATCCGATTTTTTTCTGTGACCTTAGTGAATTTAACACTTGAGTCGTGATTTGTGAAATCAAAATTTTACTACCGTGACTTCGTGACAAGATCCCCCCTTCCATCTCCTGCTTCCATCTCTTTTCTTTCTCTTCAGATAAAATTTTCAGCACAACACGTGGACAAGATTATCTCTGATCAAATTTCTTCTACCACATCAGGTGCTTACTTGGGCATTCTTCAAGGAATTTTGCCTAAGGCCCTTAAGCCATCATAGGCAAGTTTGGTACAGGCATTGTAGGGTTGACATGCCCTTAGTTGCACAGCTTTTACCAAAACAAAATTAATTCTCATGTTATCAAGAACAAAAACTGAAACTTTCTTTGCGAATATTGTTCATAGTGAGCACACATACCTTTTGTTAACTTCAATGTATCAGACAAGAAACACAAACTCAAACAAATAAATACTCTCTGGGCAGCTCTCCTCGATTCAAGAGTGTACAAACTAGACTGTTAATTGACATGAAGTGTGTCTTGTCTAAAGGTAGGACAACAATACTCATTGCAATAATGACATGAAACCCTGGTATTCTGCTGCAGTGAATAGATGAAAGTGATTAGGTAGAACTAAAACAGGTTGAGGAACTGGAAATATAGCATGTTCATTGCACTTAGTTTCTTGGACAAGACTGGACAGGACAATCCCATATACAACTTCAATAAGAGCAGTTTTCAATTCAGTGTCGAAACTAAATTGTGTTTGCTTTGGTTTTGCATTGCTTCGCTCTGTGATTGGCCAGCAAAACTTGCGCCCCTTTCTTAACCAATGAGAAGCAAAATCAAAACCAATTGCAAATTGCACGCACATATTTTCTCGCGCTTTGCGCCGGTTACATGTAATTACTTCGAATTCTGATTGGTTCATTGTGCTATTTGCGTCTGCTGTGATTGGCTGGGGTAATTGCTTTGGTTTAATTGAAAACTGCTCTAATATTTGAAAGACAGTCATAGAACATAGCTACAGTAAAATATTTCACACCTGAGACAGAAATAACCACACAGCACACAATGCAAATACAACTGACCACAACCGGTTGTTTCAGAGTCAATCTTTGTTTAGAGTTAGGAAGGACACAATATTCTAAAAAAACCCTGCTTTATTGTGCCCTAAATGGGCAAACCAACATAGCATTCCATTGTATTTTGTAAAATATTAATCAAAATTCCACTCACTATGGTCAGCCTCTATTATCATGATCACCTCTAAACTGCCTACCTTGGGCCTGCCTCCCATGAGGCAAGAGGAATTTAACAGTCAAATTATTACACCTACATGTTTGACTCTGAGTATGTCTGTTTGCAGTAGCTTAGAGCAGTGTTGTAAATCTCAGGCAATTGTCCATTCACTCAGACTTGTTTGGGTGAGATTTGAGTGGTACTTTCAGCTGAAGCTGTGGAGTAATGCTTGTGTAAACTACCAACAATTTCATGAGAAACTCAAACAGTTAACTCTATCGTCAGCGAAATTGTTGGCACTATTTGCAAGTAAATAAAAATTTCCACAAGATTACACTCAAACTTACCACTCATTTTGCTGAAAAATACGTAGAGTGAATGGACTTTCAGACAGGATTTTAGGATTTTAAAGACACCCCTGACTAGTGTAACTTGTTAAAAGCAAATCTAACATTTGAACAAACTACAAATTCTAAAAACCTCTTGCTCAATGTACAATCTCCAGTACCGGCCAGCATTAGGAAATCGTCTTACAAGCTTTTCACACAGCACTCTTGAAGTTTCTAATGGAGTATTCTAAAAGGGAAGATACACAGGTCTATTTATTACATTGTTATTGACACTAAAACAGAAGCATAAGACATCAAAAGTACCTGCACGGTGTACTGCAAACAAGGGATGAAACTTAAGGTAACTGTTCTCAACAGTTTATTTTAGCTTTCAAGGCAACAAAAATAATGCACATTGTAATAATCTTATACATACAAGTGTAAACAAAACGAGATGACAGTTTTGTGCACATATCATTTTTTCTTAGATTTTAGAGTAAAGTATGCAATTCATACCATAATTGAAGGGCTGGGGGCATAAACTGCCTATGTGTAGTTTTAGGTGTTTTTTTTTTTGCATACGTTATTTCTAAAAAACGAAAAAGAAATCGGTGAAAAAAATACGGGACAATGTTTTTGAATCAAAATGCAGTTCACATGCAAAAATTTGGACAAATCCAAGCGAATTTAAAAAACGGCCGAAAATTACACATAGGCAGTTTATGCTCTCAGCCCTTCGTGTCTGCCTTATTAACATGCATGAGGCAATGCCCAAGGGTATTCTTTATTTCTTTATTTGAAAACTTAGCGCCAAATGCTCGTAACTGAAGGGTAAAACTGAAACTGGACATGAAATGATTGACAGGTAGAAAGGATTGTTCCATAGTGTGACATAGACTAAAAGTTTTGGCGGTTAAAACATTGGTACTTACGCAACGTGTCTGCCGAATCCGCGCTAGCTTGTTTGGTTTAATCGAATTATGTCAATTTGCCTGTTCACTCGGTGATCGAAGGACATCATGAAGTCTTAAGATCCATAAGTCTAACACGGCTGAAAGAAGCCAGTCGTGTTTTCTCTGCTTGCCAAACCATGAAGAGAGAGATTAATTTGACTCTCCGGTTTGGGAGTAGAGATTAACAGCCGGGCAGAAAAAAATATCTCTCGTCTCAAAAGCGGCTCGGTTTTGCTAGTCTTGGTCCATTTCTGAAAGCTTGCCGTGCTAGAATTTCCGAAAAGGAGAGGTGTTTTTGGAGTTTAGGGCAAAAAAACCTCAGTGATGTTTGCAGAGTGTCTTTCGCTCGCGGAGGGCATAACATTCCCACAATTCATTGCGGCCGAAGTGGGCCCTGTCTCGCGGGCCATCGAAGCCGTGAAACAGTTCGTCAAAATTCGGAAACATTACGGAGAATTCATCCGAGAGAGGGAAGTCAGCATGACAAGAAGTCCGTCCGTTTTCGATGACTATCTTGAAAACAATCCAGGGAAAAGTTGCATGGGCGCGCGTGGAAAATATTACTCGTGGTCAGTCGTCGAGTTGTTAAGTAAACACAGGGAGACATGCTGCCGAATTTCAACATATAAATAAGTTTTGCGTCGATCAACTCGGTTATTTTGATTTTATGGAGGCTTGTAAACATCAGCAAAACGTATTTTCAAGCGAGATAAACACCAGCAAAAACGTATTTGCACGTGAGACATTTTAACAAGTCGTTGTGTTACGCATCAGACGATACGGATTAAATTTCACATCTTATGCAAATATTTACGTCTTGAAGCTAACAAAAATAGTTAAGTATTTTGTTCCAGTTTTTTCACTGTCGCCATTTACGTTGATTTGTGATACGATTTTCATTCCACTGGTTCCATTTGACGACGAAAATCAACCCTTCAAAATCGTTTCAATAATGGCCAAACCACGCGAAGCGCCAGTCAAATCTCTGTTTCGACGCGGAAACCGACGGGAAACAGCTTACTCTTTTACCTCTTAACTTTGCCCTTGAACATTGTTAACTCAAATTTTCGGTGTTGCTCACGTACAGAAGTTGTTAGTAGTGGCCAAAAGCTATCTTCAAATAAAAACAGCCTTCTTTAATATTTTATTCTATTTCTCAGCCGACAGCAAACTTTTTAAGCACTGAGTTAGAATCAAATCCGATCCTGCTGTATGCCGTTTTCAACCAAAACACCCTCTTCAACACTTTACTTACATCGGCCAAAGCCTTCCCGAAAGAATTAAGAATCAACCAAGAAACCTGTGCGCTCTTTTCATTTCGGAGGAACCAAGAAACCTGTGCGAGACTCAAAATACGCCGCTTACTTTAACGTTAACGTTTGCAATGCCCTAGGCCGAACCCTATCCCTAGCTCTAACCCTAACCCTAACCCTAGCTCTAACCCTTACCCTAACTCTAACCCTAGCCCTCATTTTAACCCTAACTCTAAACTTAACAATAACCCTAAATCTTTTGAGTGCTGTTTTCAAGTCGGACAAAATCTACGCGCGCTGGCTTAAGGTTAACCAAGGTTGTTGTGTGCTGTTTTTAAGTCAACCCAGAATGTTGCGCACTGTTTTCCAGCTAAGGAAGCTTCTTGAGCACTATCAGTAAGCAAAACACTGGTAATAAGTGCTGCATTTAAAAAAGTCGACCATTTCCAAGTCGGATGGGCATCTTGTGGGCTGTTTATGAGTCAAAAAGGCACATTGCGCATAAAGAATACCCTTGGCCATTGCTTCATGCATGTTAATAAGGCAGACATATGAAGGGCTGGGGGCATAAACTGCCTATGTGTAGTTTTAGGTGTTTTTTTTGCATACGTTATTTCTCAAAAACGAAAAAGAAATCGGTGAAAAAAAATATGGGACAATGTTTTTGAATCAAAATGCAGTTCACATGAAAAAATTTGGACAAATCCAAGCGAACTAAAAAAACGGCCGAAAATTACACATAGGCAGTTTATGCTCTCAGCCCTTCAATTCTAACCCTGCAACCCTAAAAAAGTAAAAGGAATCAGTGAAAAAGTCCCTGAAGATAATGAAAAAAGAAAAAAAATGGTTCCCAGTTCTGTCAGCAACTTCCCCAGACCCATTGACTGTACTTAAGGCGCTGTTACACTGTGCAATGTTTCATGCAACTTGTGTTGCAACGCCATTGCGAGACAAGTTGCACATAACATTGTAGCAAGTGTAACATACCCTGCAACGGAAGAAATCGTTGTGACACAAGTTGCACAAACCGTTGCAGAAAGTAGAACTAGATTCTACTTTCTGCAATGGTTCATGCAACTTGTCTCGCAACGATTTTGGCCGTTGCAGGGTATTTTACACTTGGTACAATGTTTCGTGCAACTTCTCTCGCAATGGCGTTGCGACACAAGTTGCACAAAACATTGCACAGTGTAACAGCACCTTTATAGTTTGATTGCTCTTTACCTGTGCTTCTCTGATCAAAACGCCCCATGATTCAATGTCATATGGATGATTCTGCAAGCGCATTTCAGCTTTGACTCCCCGTTCTGTTTTACTCCAGTAAGTGACTCCACCATCCTTCATATAGAAAAGAAAAACACTAATTTTTAAATACAATACCCCAGACACGAGTTAAAATGCACATCCATTTTTTGACCTGAATCCCTCCACCCTTTATCCTTGAATGCCATTTCACAGGAAAAACTGTCTGTCCAAATTTTATAATTTGTGCATCTATTTAAGAGGTCCGAGGGAGCGGTGGAGAGAAAGGTTTAAGTCACCCACATGGAAGATCAAATTTCAGATCAAAATGGCCGACGTTTCTTTCATGCGTGAATTCTCAGGATAGCAGTGTGCCGTTCTAAGTTCATATTAAAGAAATCCCTCTTTGAGGACAGATTGTGGTTTTTGCAAGGAGGACAAACATGCCTTTCCAGATCACTACAAATCATCACAAGAATTATAGACTTTCTCTGAAATATACCAGTGGAATTCACCTGGCAAAAAATTACAGGTTTGAATGTGAATTATTACTGCGCTTTATCTTTAATTGACAGATTTTTTGTATTCAAAACAACTTTAGCAAAGATTTATGAAAAACATGGTCAGTTTCAAGTCAAAGAATTGTGCTTCAAAATGACTCAGAATTCACTTTCTTTGCCTTTGCCCAGATTTACTCAAGGCAAAAAATTGAACATGTTTGCTTTTCAGGCATAAACACAGGCTTATCTGAATAAATGTTTTAATTTAGGGAAGCTTGATGTCTGTTTTTCTGTGTATCTTAATTCATGGAATATCATAATTACTCAATCTATGCAAACAAAGCGAAATCTTTGCAGTAAATATCAAATTTGCTGTGAATTCTTAAAATTTTACTTCCATGTTTGTTTTTTAGGACAATCTTTGACTGGCGACAAGTGTACAGCATTTTACTTGGAAATTAGGAATTTTAACTACCACTGACTAAAGGAGTGTTGTTTTTTTGACCCTGCAAGTTGTCTGTTTACACCGAGCATTAGGTTAAAAATTACCAATGTCTAAAAAAATCGATAAATCCCAAAACATGCAGAAATTGCATGGTAAATTAGGGAACTTAAGACAAAACACTTTGGACAATGTAGGTTTGGTGTGAAATCAGTATTGCATTTTATGTTCTGCCAGAACTTTACATTCAGCTGTCAAGTTTGTAGGAAGCTGCAGACAAAAAAGTTGAACACCACCATTTAGAACACTGAGGGAAAAAGAAAAATAGTTTGAAATAGTGTGTGTCTGAAATAACTGGCTCACTACTACTACATAATAATAATAATAATAATAATAATGACCTTATTGGCAACATCTCTACCAATTACAAATATTATTAAAATGAGTAAAAAAATGCTTAATGCTATACTACATATATAACTTACTTTACTCAATAGTAACCTAGATTTATCAAAGGATACTGTTATAAAGAAAGAAATTGGCTTGCAAATCAAAAAAGTTAACATAATCTAGTGGTCTTCGCTTTAGTAATGCACCTATCAATGTTACTCCCGAGGGGGGGGGGGGGGAATACGTGATGAGGTGGGGACTTTGATCGACATCTCCTGCACCAGGTGGGGAATTTTGACAACTTGAAGAGAATGGTGGCCCCAGGGTGGGGAAGTTTGATCAAACTTGAAAACTGAAGAAATATTAATAAAAGACCGTTTGGAATTCGCCATGGTATAATACACGCTGCAATACTGCCTTCTTGAAACTGGCCGACAAAGCAGAGCCTGGATAGGACTCATATCAGTGATTTGCCATCATGAAAATACCCAGAGGTCCCCGTGAAGCACGGACAAGGTGGATGAAGGAAAGGTAATGAAAATTTGCGATTAACCATCGGTTTCTACCACTGTCCTTTCATTCCCGTTGTAAAAAGAAAAAAAACTGTGATTTTTAAACCTGGAGTATGTGTATTGTTTAATAATTTAAGAGGTCAACCTCTTGGATATCAATCCCTACAGTATGGAACTTTGAACTTGAAACTTTACCCAAGGGTGGGGAGGTTTGACCCAAAATTTGCGTTTCAGATCAAAGTCCCCACCCCATCCCGTATCCCCCCCCTCGGGACTAACATTGATAGGTGCATAAGTAGCAAGTGCTTAACTTCCCTGCTAAAAATGTTATGGTCAAATAACAATTAACACTAATTAATATGTAATCAACATGATGGAATGTAATTATTTATTGACCAAGGGCCGGAAGAGAACACCTGAGGACAAAGCAACGAAAAGTCCAAAGCCCACTTGTGATTACTTTTCAACTCTAACAATGGAGTTTGAAAAACCAGCAACACAGGAGTTGATTCTAAGCTAAGAGAAACAGATATCATTTCGAAATAGCGGGTAGTTCGAAATATAGTAACTGAGTTCGAAATAGGCGATAGTAAATACAAGGGATACTGGCTCCGAGGGAAATGAGTTGAGTTGGAGTTCGAAATAACGGGGAATTCGAAACGGCCAAGTAAGTCTTATATATATTTTGCTATCATGCATGTAAAGATATTACCGAAAGTTATTCTTTATGTAATAAGTGCATACAAAATATTCAGGAATTAGCCATG
Source organism: Pachyseris speciosa (assembly GCA_016490735.1). Taxonomy (NCBI): domain Eukaryota; kingdom Metazoa; phylum Cnidaria; class Anthozoa; order Scleractinia; family Pachyseridae; genus Pachyseris; species Pachyseris speciosa. The sequence goes on along the minus strand of JAEMWC010001285.1, from coordinate 94,300 downwards.
GATGCAATTCAGTAGACCACTTCAAAAAAATTGAATGGGTCACACAGACCATGCTTCTGCGTCTTGAATTGACTGCCCGCCCGTGGCTCCGGCGCGGCCTGCATCAATTTTCACTTCGGCTACAAAATTACAATCTTATACCACATTCTGTAGTTTCAGTGGAATCACGGTTGGTTAAAAAACCATAACATAGCGAACACTTTCGAGTTTCAGAACAAGGAAAAAATATCAATTGCAATGTTTAGGCGTTCATACATCACCTTGAGATCTGAACTTGCACGACGCTCGCTCGCACCATTCCCGATAACTTGTCCGCCTTTCTCCATCCTTAAACGCCAAAGCAGGGATCTACGCCATTACTTTCAGTTACACTAACATCACCGGCTAGACAGAAAAGCCCTAAAACAAACCCATACTGACCCCAACGACTGAAACAAAGATGGCGGATGGAAAAACGTGCTCGACGCTTTGCAACGATTGCAAAGGATCATGAGATACCACCAGAGGTGACCTGGAACTAGGTGGGAAATGGCGCCAAAATAATAAAATCCCGCAAGGGAAACAAACACTACCTAAAAATAATTTCTGCAGAGAAAAAAAATCATGCAGACAAGTGGGCTTCAAAAAAAAATTCATGCACCGAAAATTTTTCATTCCCCCCCTTCCTGTTTTTTCTAATGGTCCGTCCCTTAGGGTTCTAATATATATTGTTACAGCACAGTTTTTATTTATTTATTTATTTATTTATATTTATTTATTTATTTATATATCGACCGCTGGCCGATTTCCAGTTTGTAAGAATCATCAATTATTGTGATGGAGGCAAATAAACGGTAGATAGATAATTTTTGGTCTAAAATTAAGGTTATCTTTGGGACCGGTCACTATTTATGTAGGGGGGGGGGGGAAGGAAAAATATTTTGATAGATGAAAATTTTTACCAGGCCCTCCCTCCTCAGGTCTAAAAATGGCAAGTAGCCCCCCCCTCTTAATTCAATATTTCATTGATGACCCCCCCCCATTTTTTCCACTTATGATTTTATTTCCGTATTTTTTCATATTTTGCATCATCAGGAGCCCATGAATAGGAGCCTCCATATGCACTGTTTCCTTGAGTCAACGTTTGCGCGTATCTTTCTATTTTTAGAACTGTTTTTTCTGCAGGAGGCTCCAATTTACTGGGAAAATCTGTTTCGAGTAATTTCCGCACACAAGCATCCGTGATAAAATTGTGGCCAAAGGTGGGGAGCGCTTTGTCCCGATCCTTCTCTTGGGCGTTGTACACAGTGCGTGCAAATTTAGAATCCCGCAGCGTTCTAAAAATAGAAAAGATACGCGCAAAGGTTGACTCAAAGGGCTTGTATGGGAGAGTGAAGCTCCTATTCATGGGCTCCTGGCATCATATAGATACGACTAGCCTATGCCAAAAAATACACCTGGTGAATGTCTGGGATGAGCAAGACGAAATTACGTTATAAATCATTGAAATGTCATTGCTTACCCTATCAGATAGCCTAATAAGTCACAAAGTCAGCAGATAAAGAGATTTTGGCTCTATAAAGTAGTGTTTTGTTGCAGTACATGCAGTATAGGAAAGATATTCCTTTCCAGCAGTGAAAAAGTTATATATCTTCTAAAGTTGCCATCACAAAATTTGCAATCAAGGTGCCACTTTTCAGATGTTGGACACCAAATATTAAACCCTGGAAGATAAATATTTTTTCCAATATATTTCCCAAGGTGGAAAGCAATATTTTTTGTGTTATGTTATTCAAATAGTTCGTTAATTTTGATATTAAATGCAGCCAAAATCAAACACTGAAACAGGCTGATCTGGATTTTTGAAACAACTGGAATACTTTAGCAAGGACCACCGTTGCAAACTAGAAGAGCCAGATCCTGTAATAGATCTAGCCAGCTATAAAATTGTAAACTAGAAAACAGTAAAAAACAAGCAGGCTGGTTGCACGGCGAGGAATATATATATTTAAATATATATATTTCTCGCCGTGCAACAAGCCTTGCTTGTTTTTTTTTTTTTACCGTGATCTGGATTTGTCTGTTATTAAAGTGTGAAATATTAAAGCAATGAAGTTTATGACAATATTCTTCTAACTGGGTTGTCCATCTTCACCACCTGGATCTTTGAAATTGATTTATTTCGTAAAAGTAATCCCATTTGCAAAAGCACAGACAAGACCCCTTGCAAAACCTAAAAAATGATGACCCCCTATTAATTTTTTTTAATAGCCCCCCCCCACCTCTAACCAATCTAAAACAGCCTTGACCCCCCATTCTTCCCCTCCCCCCCACCTCTACATAAATAATGACCGGTCCCTTTGTTACCATATACATATTCATAATTGTTTCTTTATCACCAATGCGGATGGATTCACTCGAACTAGAGGAAGACATCACGTCTTATTTACATATTCGACACACTAAAAATTGTAAAACGTGTAAAATAAAAACTAAAAGTCTCGAAACAATATTTCGCTCTTCGAGCCTCTTCAGTGAATATGCTTAATAGGTCTTAATAGTTCGTGTAAGATACATTAAAACTGTTTGCGTGCTCTCCGGCGTCATAAATGAAGAGCTTCTATGCAGGCTAGTTTTTTTTACAACCCAGGTTTCTAATTGTCCTGACAAGGATTTTGCTTGGTTTACCAGTTTACCAGTTTCAACACTTGGACTCCTTCAATTTGACTACTGTCGGTCATTTTTCTTATGTGGTCTCATTGATCACTGAGTAGTCCATTTAGAAGGTACGCCAAGCCGACCACTCATGCTGAGAGTTGGACACCAGGGGTGGTCACAGCCAGAGTTCATTACGTTCCTAGTGGTTCTTTAACGTCCCACAGAATCAATTATGAAGAGTTGTGAGACGGGGCCTACGGTTTATCGTCCTTATCCGAGAAGACTAGAAAGTCTAACCATTTGCAGATGTCATTACAAAGGCAAGTCCAGTGCTCTACCAACTGAGCTTACCGGTCAGTTGGTATGCGAACGTCTGCGAAAATAAGATTGTTTTCACGGCAAAATGCACACTTATGTCCAGGATTGAGAGCGTTAGCAAAAATTTGCTAGCAAATCTCGATAACAAAAGTAACAAGGAATTTTCCTGCAACTGCCAAAAACATCGTTAACAAAAATCGCAAATATCGCAAGAATAACAAATTTGGCAAAGGAGCAAACGAGAACATCCTTGTTAGCAAGAATCTCAAATATCGCAAAATGCAAGTTCTAAAAATAACAAGATACGGGACAGCGTTTACGCAAGGGTACAATATGTATGGCGGCTCTGGGTGAATGGGCTTCAGTGTAGATGTAGATGATACTGAGAGGTGTCGACGCGACAGTTCTTTTTGTTTCATCTTGACTGATCATCCATGGCCGCCCATAACGTTTAGGTATCAGTTTTTGCATTTTCACTGTAATTAAGACGTTTTAAAAAAATTTCTTGTTGTTTGAGGTCACCATTGAAAGAAAGAGCTATCTCGATTTTCATTGTGTTCCTCATGATGAGTTACAACACATTCAAGGCAATTGTCTGATGTTTTCACAGTGCGACTTTTGATAACACTTTAAAACATCCTTCTCGAGTGGTCATTTCAGACAACACCCAACTGAAAAAGCTGCCATAATCCGTCGACCGTTTCGGTATTCAAACTCGGTTCAACTTTGATGGAAGGATTGCGACAATTTATATGAAGACTGAAATGCCGCTCTTCAACTAAAGGGAAGTGTTTTTTTGCTCAATCTTTTTACCCCAGATTCAGTCCTCATTTTACGCCCAGCACAAATTTTGGCGGAAGTAGTCGTCGTCAGTTTTATTGCGGGCCACAATAACAACCTTCCTTCATGCAACTTTTCTGGACTGGTCAATTTGGAAAACCTTTGTTCGTGCATATACACTGAGCAGTTTTAGTTTTACCTTTCCAGTTGCCTTGTCTTTTCATGTTTTCTTCCTTTCCTTTCCTTTCCTTTTTTTGTTTACTTTTGGTCGATTTGTGGAACCTCAGGTTTTTGGGCTTAACTCGAAAAAATGTGATTGAATTTTACTCATTTAAGCCTTCGTATCGTACTTGACTTGCTGGTTGTCTTAAGTCTTGTCACTGACCTGGTCAAAACCGGCTGCTATTAAACATCGCAACTCCGCAGGTGGTACGACTTGCCAACCCCGATTATCTGTTGCAAATAGGGGCTCACTGTTAAGGTTTAATGTCCGAAAGCTCTATCAAGCCATAAATTTAACCCTTTAAAGGTACTGAATAGTCACTCCCACCCCTGAATTAAAATGCGGAACTTTCACAAAATCGATAGGCAGGTAACGTCACTGTTGAATGGCGCGATCCGCTATGTGGTTTATCAGTTACGACACTACTTAGTGGTGCACCCCCTCCCCCCTGGGGAGGGGTGCTCCCTGAAAAATCGGGTGGGGGTATGCGGCCCGCTTCCTGAATCCTTACCCCATTTCAGACCAAAATCTGAGATTTTCCATACCCTATTTCAGACCTGACCAAATATTCGATACCCTATTTCAGACCTATTTCACGTACACGGCTGGCGTAAACATAATTTCAGAAGGGCTTTTGTTGATGGTCTTATCGCCTAATGATGAAGAAGCACAGGCGGCCCAAGCTCCCGCGCTGTGATGATCGTGCGCGAGTAACGGTCATGGCGAAATTATAACAGTTTGTATGGGAATATTAACGATCGGTCTTAGAAAGCGAAAATGCTGTCAAATTCATAAAAAAAATAGCTAACCTTTTATGGTATAGCTAATAAGGAGGCAAACACTTGATCTATCTATTCAAATTGACAACAATAAGATTGATTGTGTGAAAGAAACAGTATTTTTAGGTGTTATCCTTGATGAGCATTTGTCATAGAAGCCTCACATTCTTAGCGTCTCTAGAAAAATATCAAAATCTATAGGCATTATTTATAAGTCAAGGTTTTGCCTTCCCAAAACGTCCTTACACTGTTTGTACTATAGTCTAGTTTACCCTTACTTAATATATTGTGTTTCAGTGTGGGGATTGACATATCAGAGTAATTTAAATCGCGTTATTCTCCTGCAAAAGAAGATAATAAGAATAATATCTTAAGTCCCACACTGGTGTTCATTTCAAAGAACAGGAGATTTTGAAATTCTCTGACATTTATTTATACCAGATAGGTAAATTCATGTATCTATTTAAAAGAGGTTTACTTCCTAATTATTTTCGTGATATGTTTACTCTCGCAAGCCAGTTACATTCGCATGATACTAGAAATTGCAACCTTTTTTACATACCTCCCTGCCGAACTAATATTCGAAACTTCTCAATTCGGTTTCAAGGACCTACGTTTTTCAACTCGTTAAGTCATGAAATTCAAAACAGTGAGAGCATCCGTTTGTTTGGGAAAAGACTTAAAAAATTCCTTCTTTCTTAGGCTAATATACCCATTGTTGAGCTACATACTTCTTCTTTTCTTTTCTTTTCTTTTTAAAATAAAACAATTCATATTTCATGCTGTTCCCGTAATTCGTATGATGTACCCTATATTGTCAGGAAGCCTATAGTTCATAAGCAATTGTGGAGTGACAAGCTAGGATACTTCACAAATTAATGTGATCAAGTAAACTGAAGCCAATCTAAGGGCACTAAGGCCACAAGGTAGCGGGCATTACCCCTTAAATCTACCAAAGCAAAGATTGAGTCCAAGCATTAGCAGCCATGGACAGCTGTTTCAGCCTTGTTAGGCCTCATCAGCATGGCATAGCTAATGCTCAAGCTCAAGTACCCACATATCAATAAAACAAGCAATGAAACGTAAAGCTTGATCACATTAATTTGTGAAGTATCCTTGTCACTTCAGCCACATCCCACAAGCTTTACGTTTTCATTGCTTGTTTTATTGATATGTGGGTACTTGAGCTTGAGCATTAGCTATGCCATGCTGATGAGGCCTAACCGGCAAGGCCGAAACAGGCGTCTATGGCTGCTAATGCTTGGGCTCAATCTTTGCTTTGGTAGATTTAAGGGGTAATGCCCGCTACCTTGTGGCCTTAGTGCCCTTAGAGTGGCTTCAGCTTACTTGATCACATTAATTTGTGAAGTATCCTTATAGTTCATAAGCCCCTGGCTTCTATATAGGCTTTCTTGTCATTACCAAATTAAACATTTGTAGTCTATCGTCTGAAGTTTAAGTTATTATAAATTTCTTGTGTTTCGTATTTTTAAATTTCTAGTGTTTTGTATTTTTATGTGGTTAATGGCAAATAAAATGGAAAAAAAAAAACCTTACTTTCACGCTGCATTGCTTGTTGTCTGTTAGGTTACTTTGCTGTCTTGAGGCCTTTTCAGCGAATTATCTCTTGCCAGCAAGAGATAATTCGCTGAAAAGGCCTCAAGACAGCCAAAGGAGAGCCTGTAAGACTTTCTTTAACGGACCAGTTCTGGTATACCAGCTCCTGGTATACCCTCCGATTGGTCAATCTTGACACCATTGACAGGAAACATCAACATTCCAATGCGGTTGTTATTCTTTTCGATCAACATCATGGCGAGCTTGGTTCACGGCTCGCGTGCCTTGGAGGCGGGAATCCCAGATTTTCATTTTCTGGGAGATTTTCAAGATGCGAAAGAAACTTCCCTCGTGAAACTTGGCTCGTTAGAAAGATGTGTTCATGATTATGTCAAGCGGGTTCGGCAATAGTCTCCTACGCAGCCGTTCTTTGTCTCGTTCGACAAGAAAAAAAGGGGTTAGTTTCTAAAGAAAATGTGGTGCTGCGTCGGTGGGGGAGTGAAAAACGAAAAATTGGTTTATCATCGGAGTTGATAATGTAAATTGACCACTGTACAGGGATTCAGGCATTCGTTTCGAGCGTTAGCCCTTCGTCAGAGCGAATTACCCTTCACCGAACAGATCATCTACCGAAGCTTATTGTTGGGTGCCCCTGATGTAACGACCTTAGACATTCGGCGTAGAGTTCAGGTCATCGCTACACCATTAATTTGTTTCTAATATAGTCTACCATAAACAGTATTCATTGTCATTTTTCCTTCAAGTTGCTGTGTGCTTCCCACTTGTTCTGTTTCCCTCTGTTTCTTTTAAAAAAGTATATTATAAAAGCTTAAATACGAAAACCATCATGAAGGTTATGGTTTGCCTTCCGGCATTTTCGCCTCGCTCTGCCATGCCGGTTTACCTGCCAATGCAGTCGTCAATGTAATGACCGTAGCTGAGTTCAGGTTTAGGGCCGTTGCACTGATTGAAGAATTGTATACTTGCACACAAGTCGACTTCTTACTGCTGCGAACGAGCGAAGGAGTAAGCGACGGAGTCACGAGCGAACGAGGGAGTCGCGAGAAGTTAACCCTACGAAAACGGACTTTCAGAAAGTCTAGAAGAATTGGTGCTCGACGTATTAACCTACAAAGAGTCATGCTCACATAATTTGAAATCTATCGTGTATCCCGGCGTTGGGAGATAGTAAACAGGGGCACCCAACGAGCCAAATCAAGCAAAAGCTGTAGAAAGGCATTTTTAAGTACCTTATGGTGTTTGAATTCTGTTTAAAGCGATTTTTTCATAAGCTAGAAGAAGTTCATCCGTTCGGATTCACTAGCTGAAATTTTAATTACCCGAAAATGTTAGGGAACAAAATCTTCCTTTGAGAAAATGCAAGTTGAAATGAACTTTCCACGAACTTTTTAGGGAACTATTTTCTTTCCGAAAATGCTAGCTGACGTTTTTGACTGCCAAAAACAGTAATTATGACCTTTCCGAAAACCTCAGGGGCTAGGATTTCCCAATTTCGAATCTTTAAGGCTACGTTTTAGTTACGAAAATCCGAGTGCACTCTTAAATCGACGCCGAAAGTGCAAGGCGAATTACCCTCCACCGAACAGATATCTACCGAAACTTGTCGTTGGGTGCCCCTGAGTAAACGGAGCACGACAATAAAGCTACCGGCAGATAAAGTACTAGCATGATAAATATGTACTGCCGATAAACTTAACAGAGAGTATAAAAGCAAGGGCCAATACAACGTAGAATGGTTTTAAGTTTTGTGTACTATATTTCGGCTGGCCAAACCAGCCTTCTTCAGGTACAATGAGAATTTACATTGGAAGGGTTGTTTATGTAGTTATATACCGGAAACACGTAAAACTAAAATGATTGACAGTAAAATAAAATACTAGAAAAAAGGTCTTAAAAAGATAAACTTATAAGAAAAAAAATAACTAATATGTTTCTTCGCGGATGTTAAGACCTTCAGGATCAATTGTTCTGCCTTTTGAAATTAAAAAAGCTTCCCTGGCCTTACGGATTGAGTCTCTGTTAGAAAATATTTTCTCAATGGGGATTAATTGCAGGTCATTAGCAGTGTGGTTAGGAGAGGAGAGGAAATGTTCCGCGACTGTGGTAGGTTTAGATTTGGTGTTAGGGTTATCTATGGTACGGCGGAGTTCATTAAATCGGTCTTTTAAACGTCGTTTTTAAAAGACCGATTTAATGAACACCGCCGTACCATAGATAACCCTAACACCAAATCTAAACCTACCACAGTCGCGGAACATTTCCTCTCCTCTCCTAACCACACTGCTAATGACATGCAATTAATCCCCATTGAGAAAATATTTTCTAACAGAGACTCAATCCGTAAGGATTATTGTCCACGGTTGCTTGCTTGAACATTTGATAAACTTAAGCCCGCCGCACACGAGAGGAAACAACTGAGCAAAATGCCTCGCGAGGCAGATGGCTCCTCCGTTTCCTCTCGTGTGCGGCGAAATTTGGTGGAAAATTCGCCTCGCGAAATAAATTGATTATCATCATCATTATTATTATTATTATTATTATTATTATTATTATTATTATTATTAGGCCGTGAGATCAATATCAAACAACATGTTTGATATTATGCTCACTGCCTCGCGAGGCGAAAATCTCACGAAAACCTTGTCGCACACGAGAGGAAATGCCTGAACTTACAGCCTCGCGAGGATTTTTGCTCAGCTGTTTCCTCACGTGTGCGCCATGGTGCGTGGTGTCTTTAATCAAATTGTCATGTAGTGTTCTGATAGGTAGAGCAATTCTACTCGGCCATATCAAACCTTACGTGAAACACCACGTAGCGACTTATGCGGCGTGCGGCGGGCTTTAGATAACCCGTCCCAAGCCCCCCTCCATTTCCCGCCTGGCTCTATCGCGCCGTGGTTCGCCGAGTTTTAGTCTGAACGCCTGGAACAGGCTAGTAAACCTCCGTAAACAAACGAGTGCTTCGTGCTTCCACCTTCGTTTTCCAGTGCTTCGTTTTCGATATCATCCCTTCTAACTGTAAGTTTTTAGTTTCATGTAGCTATAGCTTGTTATGTATGCGCCTTAACGAAGAAGTTCTTTTATATAGTTAGTGGTCAGAAATCATTAATTAACCCAGCTTAAGCTTATATATGCAGTCAATATTTCCCGTATTTATATTTAATCAGCTCAGCGCACTACATGCATGCGCTACACATATATACACATTTTTTGTGTTATCGTCGATCTCTTGTTTCGAAACCATTCGCTTGATGTAGTCATGCGGTTGCCTTTATAAATGGCCTAATGTTGCCTTGGAATTGTGTGGGAATTTGAAAGAATGTTGGAGAGGGAAGTAAACAAGCCGACTACGCGAAATACAAGAGACGCGAACGACTTCGTACATGCTAAAAGACTCAGCGCACTGCATGCATGCGCTACACATATATACATATTTTTTTGTTATCGTCGATCTCTTGTTTCGAAACCATTCGTTTGATATAGTCGAATACCGAAAGTGAATACCGAAAATGAAAGAATGTTGGCAGCTTTTACGTACCCTGCTATCGGAGGCTTCTTTCTGGCAAGTCTTTTAGCATGTACGAAGTCGTTCGCGTCTCTTGTATTTTGTGTAGTCGGTTTGTTTACTTCCCTCTCTGCTAGAAGGGTAGCTTTTACATTGAGGATGAAAGACAAGCTTAACCCGAGTTTCAGTTTGCTTTGTCTTGTAGGGAGACTCGATCTGCTCGTTCCATATTAGAAATTAACTTCCTGGTTTGGGTCTTTGACAGAATTTAAAACTGCTCTCCTTTTTACTCACTTATAGCCCTACAGGTGATTGAATACGAGACTAGTAAATGAAAAAGCACATAAATCTATCACCAGGAAGTGTGGAACGAAAAGTTATGGTAACTGGAATAATGATTTTATAATTAATAATGGTTTTATCTGGACTTGGTGGATGTCTTATTTGAGTTCAATGCAAAATTAATGTATATTGACATTAAGTTTAAGCACTTTATGTTGAAGTCTTAGGGCCTGTTCACATGGAGGTGGGGGACCCCAGGTAGGTGAGGTCCCCCGCCTCGGTGGGGTTACCAATCTCTCCATACAATCTCTCTTTATTTTTCGATTGCGTTCACATGTGAGGTGGGGTACCTCACTGAGGCGGGTTGCCCGGTCAGCCAGGGCGGGTAACCCGCTTAGATGGGGTGAGTTTTCTCCATGTGAATGCTGGAGATGGGGTGGGGTGATGTTCATCTGGGCAATTGTCTCTGAATTCTTTGTTAATATACATACTTAGCGACCACGCGATAGCATTTTAAACCTCATCCCCGCGCCCCAGGGTTGCATGTGAAAGCTAGCTTTTTTTTACCACGGCTAGGTGGGTACCTCACCTACCCGGGGTCCCCCACCACCATGTGAACAGGCCCTTAATAACTGATGTTCATATAAATGATCACTGTACTATTGGTTATGTTTTGACAGAGTCATCATGAAGTTTTGGACAGCTCCATCATTTTTTGTCTGTTTGTACACACTCGCTTTCACATTTGTGACTTGCACTATTGATGCCAAAAAAGCAGCTCACAAGTTTAAAGTTTCCCATAAATTGAAAGATGAAGTGGTAAGTCACCAGCATGATGCACAAGCAATTATAGACTTCTTAACCAAAGGTGCTGGCAAGCATCAAGCTTACAACAGACTGGCAACATTTGTGGACACTTATGGTAGCCGCATTGCAGGATCTGAAAATCTTGAAAATGCAATAGATTACATGTTGGGTGAATTAGAGAAGGATGGTCTTGATAATGTACATGGTGAAAAAGTAAATGTGACGCACTGGGTGCGAGGTAAGGAGTCAGCGCAAATGATTATACCGAGGAATCACTCTATGGCACTGCTTGGCTTGGGTGGCAGTGTAGGTACACCGCCAGATGGCATAACTGCTGAAGTGCTGGTTGTTCAGTCATTCGATGAGCTTCATGATAGAGCCTCGGAGGTATGTTACAAGTTTAAAGAATTTTAGTTCTTTTTTGCATGGCTACCTAGGCAGCTCTGAGCACTGAATGCATAACTCCAAAAAAAATAAGTTTCCAGGTTGAGTAAAACAGACAACATTTGCTTTCAAGTTGCTGTGCAACATTGTTGCATATTTGTAAGCTGTGAATTTGTTTGTTGTGCACATCAACACCTCCTCAAGGAAAAAGTTTTTGTCTTGCAACATGATCATCTGTTGCACATAGAGGTGGTAAATACCAGCTGAAACCAATCCAGAAACCAAACAAAGAATAAACAAATCATTTATTATATGCAGCATTTAATTTTAAAAACAAATGTATTTGTACTTTAATACTGACATTTTGTCGATTGGACTTGATTTGATCAATTCATCTATGTTGGCAGTCGAATTGTCTCACTGGAAGTCCATTCGCGAGAGTCTTAGACAAAATATCGCTGCAAAGCAACAGGGAGAGTGGAATACATTGTCAATTCGACTTGATTATTCGACTTGATTAGTCTGTGTTGGCAGTCAATTTGATAGAATTGATCAATTCGTCTGTGTTGGCAGTCGAATTATTTCGATTCGCGAGAGTCTTAGACTCAATACCGCTGCAAGGCAACAGGGAGGGTGGAATACGATGTCGATTCGACTTGATTTGATGGAGTTGATCGATTCATCTGTGTAGGCAGTTGAATCTTCCCACCAGAAGTTGATTTGCAAGAGTCTCAGACAAAATATCGCTGCAAGGCAACATGGAAGAATACAACGTCGATTTGACTCAATTCGATGGAATCAATCGATTGATCTGTGTTGGCAGTCGAATCGTGTCACCGGAAAGTCCATTCGTGAGAGTCTTAGACAAAATATCGCTGCAAGGCAACATGGAGGGTGGAATATGTTGTCAATTCGACTCGATTCAACCGAATTGATCAATTTGTCTGTGTTGGCAGTCGATTCGATGTAATCGATCAATTTGTCTGTGTTGGCAGTTGAATCGTCTCACCGAGAGTCGATTCGCAAGAGTCTTAGACAAAATATCGCTGCAAGGCAACAGGGAGGGTGGAATACATTGTCAATATGACTCAATTTGATCGAATTGATCGATTTGTCTGTGTTGGCAGTCAAATCGTCTCACCGGAAGTCGATTCACGAGAGTCTTAGACTCAATACCACTGCAAGGCAACAGGGAGGGTGGAATTCGATGTCGATTCGACTTGATTCGATGGAATTGATCTATTCATCTGTGTTGGCAGTCACACTGTCTCACTGGAAGTAGATTCGTGAGAGTCTTAGACAAAATATTGCTACAAGGCAACATGGAGGGTGGAATACAATGTCGATTTGACTCAATTTGATGGAAATGATTGATTCATCTGTGTTGGCAGTCGAATCGTCTCACCAGAAGTCGATTCGCAAAAGTCTTAGACAAAATATTGCTGCAAGGCAACAGGGACGGTGGAATATGTTGTTGATTTGACTGGATTTGATTGAATCGATCGATTTGTCTGTGTTGGCAGTCAAATTGTCTCACGGGAAGTCGATTCACGAGAGTCTTGGACTCCATACCGCTGCAAGGCAACAGGAAGGGTGGAATATGATGTCAGTTCGACTCGATTTGATGGAATCGATCGATTCGTCTGTGTTGGCAGTCAAATCGTCTCACTGGAAGTCAATTCATGAGAGTCTTAGACAAAATATTGCTGCAAGGCAACAGGGAGGGTGGAATACGTTGATGACACAACTCGATTCGATCGTAGTGATTGATTAGTCTGTGTTGGCAGTCAAATCGTCTCACTGGAAGTCGATTCGTGACAGTCCTAGACTCTATACCTCTGCAAGGTAACAGGAAGGGTGGAATACGATGTCAATTCAACTCAATTTGATGGAATTGATCGATTTGTCTGTGTTAGCAGTCTCATGTTTACTTTAAGTCTTCTCGCGGATATTAGCTTTTCTTTTCGAACAACATTCTTTTTCTGTGACACATATCCTCCGTCGCGCACACATGCTTGAGAACAAGGAAGGTGCACGTGGTATTTTCTCAGTTTACTTCAAGTCTTCTCATGGATATTAGCTTTTCTATCGAACATGATTGTTATCTGTGACACATATCCTTTGTCACGCGCACACACTTTGAGAACGAGGTAGGTTCATGTGGTATTCTCTCACATTTACTTAAAGGAATGATTCAGCCACAATCTTCACTCTCGCGCACATGCTTTAAAAACAAGGAAGGTGCATGTGCATTCATTCATCATTATTATTTCATGTCATTATCTCATGTTGCTATGTAATTTGTTTTTACTTTACAATTTGTGAGTCGTATTGACTTTCCTATAGACGAATCGATCGACTTTAGTCGAATCGATCGATTTGTCAACATTTGGCAGCACCTTTGCACTTAACCTCATTCCCAGGGTCCTGTCCTTGCCATCCCCCTGGGAACAAGGTTGCTTTGTGATTATATTCACAACATGACTTCCTCCTCAAGTCGCAATTTAATTTCCGGTGAGTCAGTTTTAATCCATGATCTCGCTTCCGGTGAGTCGAATTGTCTGTGCTTGCTGATGATTCGACTTGATTTGGGTGCATTGGACGGCCAGTAAGGTTTCAAGCATACAGTAAAACAATGGAACGTGGAAAAAGTAACTAAAAGTGATGCTTTTCAAACTTGCAGGTAGAGGGTAAGATTGTGGTTTTTAATGAGAAGTGGGTGAATTATGGGACCACAGTAATATATCGCACACAAGGTGCTGCAGAAGTTGCCAAACTTAGTGGCTTAGCCTCCCTTATCCGTTCTGTGACTCCATTCTCCATCTACTCTCCACATACTGGCTGGCAAGATTATAAAGAAGGTAAATTATTCATAGAAAACAAAAAGTGTCATCAAACCATGAGCTACCTGACCATTTTGCAATGTTGCCTACCATTTAATTGTTTCACAAAATATCTCTCTTTCCACCCAGCCTCTGGAAGATTGAATTTAAGTTAAGCTTCATACTTTTCTCGTTCAAATGCTTTGGCATTTGAGATTGGCCTCTCTTTTTAATTTCCAATAACCTTCCTTATGTATGGTGAGAACTGCCTGTTGAGTTTATTGGATTTAGTGTACTTCATAATTAACTGTATGATGTTAAGACTCCACAGGAACACATACTGGAAAGTCACTTTTGCACACCTTGCACACAATTCATGCAATACAGTTTGTATTTCACAAATATAGCTGTAACTAGATCTGCTGTAGTGTTAGGAAACTATATATGTGGCCTCCGTCAACCCTAAAGTCAGCCCAAGCAGAAAAAAAGATGAAATAGTAAATTATGTTTTGCAGTGAAATAATTGAAACTTAAGTTCCATACTGAAGCAGTGGTCAGTGGCTCACTTATATCCAAGATTGAAAGAATTAGAAAAAATTGCTAGCAAATCTTGATTTATCATAGCAATTTTAGCAAAAAAGAATGAGCACAAGACATTGCCAGCAGAAATCTTCAACAAAAGTACCAGTAGCTAATGTAGTGAGAATAACAAATGTAGTAAGGAATAGGAATGATAAATGACAAAGCTAAGATGGAATGAGAGCTGAGGACTCATATTACATCTTGACCTTATTGGTGAAAACTGTAGGGGTTATAGATGGATGGAGGTCATGAGTGGTTGTGATTAGATTGAAAGGATGTAGTAAAGAAAGACTATTAGATGAAATGAAGGCCAGGGTACTATGGACAGAAACCACAGGAGTATCAACTTGTATTTTGTTAGGAGTGAAGAAGATTCCAACAGCATGCATAACAGTAGAAGATGCGGAAATGATGGCACGGATGGCTGCAAGAGGAACAAAAATAGTTGTCAACTTAAAAATGGAAGCCAAAACATTACCACCTTCCATTTCTAGGAACACAGTTGCCGAGGTTAGGGGCAGTGTACATCCAGAACAGGTAATGGTATGCTGTACTTCTATTATTTGGTGATTGCTCACTGGATCTTCATATAAAGCAGTTAGCTAAATCACTCTTTAAATGACTATATACTGTACATGTAGTTGGCTTTTTAGGACATAAAAAAAGACCCATTAACTATAGTTTTTAATAAAGACAGTTTGCAGAATTGTGAAATATATTCGGTTGATTCAAATATTTATTCAAGAATTCATCTAAAATTAGATTTTATTTAGATTTTATTTTTTTTATTAGATTTTTCAGGACTTAAAAGAGAAGTTTTCCTTTTTAGAGTATTTTGAGAGGAGACAGATTAAGATCCAGTCTATAATATATCCTGCAGATGTGATCTTCAGGCAATTTTAACTCTATATTAGTTTAATATATAATTTTGTAAATATCTTAAAACTTCAACTTGTTGTAATTGTTTGTTCCAAGAATGCTGTGTATCTAGGTTTCAATATAGGGAGGGGATCCAAGGTGAAATGGTGTTCACTGTGGGGGGTTGGGGGGGGGGGGGCTGCAGAATTTGAGGGGGATGAAAAAATAAAAGGGGGCAGGCACACCTTGGAGCTCTCCCATGGATTTTGTTTTTAATAATCTTTGTTTGCATGCTCAAGGTATTCTTACATACTGTACGGAATCGCTTTTTGTAAATGTGCACTACCTAATAAGAGACAGTTAGATAATAATTAATAATAATGATAATTTAGAACTTATATAGCGCATTTTCCATGTGTATATGATCAAATGCGCTTTACAAGCAGATGAAATTGGAATTTGGAAATGTTGGTTTTTGTGGAGAGGGGAAAACCGGAGAACCCGGAGAAAAACCTCTCGGAGCAGAGAAGAGAACCAACAACAAACTCAACCCACATATGACGTCGAGTCCGGGAATCGAACCTGGGCCACATTGGTGGAAGGCAAGTGCTCTCACCACTGCGCCATCCCTTCTCCCCAGATGGCAAATAGCTAATGCATTGACACACAAAAAGGAGTATAAAAGAGAAAGGCTTGTGCTTTCATATTCGGAAGAGAATGTGTGGCAGTCTTTAAGGTAGACTTGCAAATTTACAAGTTAATATAACAGTTGCCATTGTTGCTGTCTTGAGTTTATTACTAACACTACTTACACACTTACAAGTCATGTTAGTTAGTCAACAGAAAATAATAACAAAGAAAAAAGTGGCCAGGAAGAGCTGAGCATTTAAACTTCCTTTACTTGTTGTGTAGGTTGTACTTGTTAGTGGTCATTTGGACAGCTGGGATGTTGGTCAAGGTGCCATGGATGATGGTGGTGGCGCATTCATCTCATGGCAAGCATTATCAGTGATCCGTCAATTAAACCTTAAACCAAAACGTACCATGCGCATGGTGCTCTGGACAGGTGAGGAAGAGGGCCTTCTTGGATCACAGCAGTACTATAATCACCACAGGTCAAACGCCAGTAACTTTAGCTTGGTAATGGAGTCAGATATCGGAACCTTTACGCCTCTGGGTATTACCTTTAAAGGCGGTGAAAAAGCAGCTGCTATAATGAATGAAGTCATGAGACTTTTGGAACCAATTAATGCATCCAAGCTTACATTGGGTAATGTTGGTGGTGATATCACCTTCTGGGTGCGCGATGGAGTACCCGGAGGATCTCTAGACAATGCCAACAGTAAATACTTCTATTTCCACCACTCTGATGGTGACACCATGACTGTCGAGGATCCTGACACCTTGGACTTGTGTGCTGCAGTGTGGGCTGTAGTGGCATATACTGTGGCTGACTTAGATGAATTGCTACCACGAAGCTGATGAAGCAATCTATATTTTACATATAGACTCTGGACTCCTCTAAGTGGCAAATCACATTTCCTTTCTACTGAAATTACCTCTTAGTCTAGATTAATGTTCTCTCCCAGCAAGAGTGAGATTTATTAACTGCATTTTATAATGTTCCTGCTGCTGTTTGATTAAACAAGCAAATGAGGATTTCTCCAGACACAAGGACAGTAACATTTGTTGCCCCTTTCCCTGCCCCTACAAAAAAAATGAAGAAAATGCCTCATTTTGTAATCTTAATCTTAAAAAAATTCCAGGCTTGTAAGCAACCCCTGCCCCCTTTCCTTTGTCCCAGGGTCTTGGGACGACTTTTCGCCTCAAGTTTTGTCAAAGCTCGTGTTTACCCTTCAGAGTAGAGGTGCCATTTACACAACTCATACCATCGCAGGTGTCATTTTGCATTTGTGAGTTCATGAAAATCACCTCTTTTGTAAGGGTTTTATATGTTCTTTAAACCTGGAATACAGGGTTGTGACTAATTTTTGAAGTAGGCGGGAAAGAAAAACAAATAGCGGGTGATTTTTGTTCCTTACGGGTGTCTGTCAGAGTTTCCGGCGTTCCTACTCATAAAAGCCGGGGAAAATCCCCGGCCCTTATTAGAGAGCTTAAGCAACGACGACGGCGACGGCAACGACTACGTACGCCACAAAACAATAGGCTTAATGAGCAAAACAATAGCCCTGCACGTGCGTTTTACATTTTGGTAAATTTCTTTGCCGTCCTCAGCAAAACAGCAACATGAAATGACCAAATTTTAGGTTTTATGGAGAACGGTAGCGTATGACGGTGAACCGTCTTCTTTCTTTTTCCCAACTTCAATGCCGTTTTTACAAATTTTGCTCCAGGACAGGTCGCCAGCATATTACAAGTTGAACAACTTGGAAAAATCGCGAAAGAGATCCAAAAACGAGAAGTTAGATTTTCAAATGACGTTTTCGTTGCCGTTGCCGTCGTCGTTGCTTAAGCTCTCTAATAGCTAAATTTAGTTAGAACTATATAAAGTGGACCCAGAACTGAAGCAGTTGGTAATTTATGTAAGGATGATTGCGAGTTTAAATTATCGGCAATGTAGACTGTGACTACATTGAGATATAGTTTTAAGATATTAAATGTGGAAACAGGTTTCTTAGCTCTCAGCTTTCTGTAAATATGGCTATTGAAGCCAACAAATTTGTGATATTTCTATTATGCCGAGAACAAGCACTGACATAGTCACTGATGATAGATAGATAGATAGTTTATTGTATCAATACATAGCAGCCCAAGGGCTGAATTGCGTATTTACAAACTAATTAATTATATCCTATAAATACAATTTAAGATTAGCAAAATTAATAATATATAAAATTTCAATTAAAAACATAAATAAATATTAAATTTCTAGTATTCTGTTTGAAGATTTCTACTAATTATACTTTATACTCGAGGCCATCATAAAAGTGTTGTTAAGACGGTCCATCTTAAACTTGGGAATCTTGAAGGACCGATTGCGCCTAAGCGAAAAAGTTGAGTGGTTTGGCGCTGGTACTAAGCTACTTAACTTGTTATCCTTGTCATTAATAAGTAATAGGTAATAGGACTGAGTGGAGTCCAATTCGGTCTGTAATCGTACGAGTGATAACAAAATCGGACCACCGCGCAACGGGAGTCCGATTTGTTTATCTCGAGTATGATTACAGACAGAATTGGACGACACGGAGTCTTATTACCAATTAATCATAAAAATTACAATTTCTGAGAAAAGAAGAAGAGCCTAGTTATAAAAGGAAGGAAAATTTTGCATTAAAAGACTGACAAAGGAAGCGTAAATTGTTAAATGTCGCTCTGAAATTGACTACAATATGGTGCTTGAGACCAAGGCTTATTGAACTGTCCGATAACAAACTGTCCAATAACGAACTGTCCGATAACAACTTGGCAAGTGAATTAGTGGAAAATAGGAGTTTTTAAGCCAATCACAATCGAGGAAATTGTAATGTTTATGATTGTATTAAAAAATGTCTTACTGGAAATGGCTTCACAGTAAGAATCGACTTAAGGGATATTTGCATGCTCTAAGGCATCGCTGTACGATATCCCTGGATAGATAATTGACAAAGCCCTTTTCTGTATCTGTTCTGTTTCGTACTTGAGATACAAGGGCAGAGCTTGATAAAATACTGGTACGGCGTACGTCGAGACTGATCTTATTACAAGTGCAGTAAAACAACAAGCCATGATTAGGTAACTGCTCTTTTGAGCTGCACCAAAAAAATACAAGCGCTTAGCCGCTTTTTTCACAATCTCATTAACATGGCTATTCCATCTTAGATCACTTGATATTCAGTGACCCCAAGCACCAGAACAGCCAACAATTATCGCGTACATCATTGCCGAACTAATATGAAAAAAATCACAATTCTTTACCAAGGTCCAAAGATCTGGAATTCCCTCCCTGTTACAATCACTTCTCTATCAAGTTTTCCTAACTTTAAGAAGAAACTGCTACAGTTTTTAGTAAAATAATTGCTGAATTAGCCAGGCCGCACACTGTCTACAGTGTATCTATATTGTCAATATGCACAAGGTGACCTCAACTAAAAGCCTGGTGGTTTCTAGAGGTCACCTTGTCACATATTGTTGTACTTATAAATTGTTAATGTATTAAGAAAAAAGGAAAATAAATGATGACGATGATGATGAGTTTAGCGGATTGGACGCATTCAAGCGCCTTCAGTTACCATTTACAACTATGGGGTCAAATTATTTTGAACCTTTGCCGGTATCAACGTAGATTTCGTACTAAAATGTTTGCACAAATATATGTTTGGAGAACAGGTAAGTGTTGTAGTGGTGTCACTGGCGTTGAATAGCCAATAAGAATATTTTCCCTACGTTTTGAAATAGAAATTTGGAGTTGAGATCATCCAACAAAGTGATGTTAAACAGTATCTGAATGGGTATCCCTTTCAGACCAATATCACTGAACACCAGTCAGTGTACATTTGAAATGTTTAACGTTCAAAACTCAGAGCTTGATTTTAGAGAGAGCCCGTACTGAGCTTTCCAGACGCTGTCTGTGATTGGAGAATGAAAGAATAGTTGATACAACACAAACAATCCCCCCTAGCCCTCCCTAGCCCTCCCTAGCCCAGATAACAAAAGAAGCTACAGGTCATAGGGACCAATGAAAAGAGAGGTCAGGAAGAGGTACAGGATTACCGTGACTCTGATTTTATGATAGTGTGGGACAAATGATACGCGTAGCCCGTTTTTGCAGTTTTCTAAATATTCACTAAGGTAACTGGGTAAGGCGCGATGGAATGCTGGACTGGCGTATTCCAAGATTGAACGAGTACAAGTAGTATGAAACAGGGTAAGCTCCCTAGGTGCTACTAACGATCTCTTAAGCTAACTTAATAGCTACAGTCTGGAGGAAGCTTTGTTCACTAATTTTGAAACATGCGCGTTCCATTTTAGATCACTGCCTCTATTCAGTCCTAGATTCCACTGAATCTTATTCAAATTTCATTTAACCGAGTCCTATTTTGATTCTTTTTTCACTAAATCCCACTCCATTTCAGCCAAATGCCATTCTAATTGTTCCAAACAATCTAATTCAGCTTTTATTCCCTCCGAATCCCATCCACACTCATTCCATTTCCATGGAATACCACGCAAACTTCATTTAATTGAGTCCAATTTTGATTACAGTCTTCAACCGTCCAAATGCCATTGAAATTGAAGGGCTGGGGGCATAACCGACCCAAATGACACGTAGGGCCTTTTTCTCTTTTGGTCCAAATCAGGTCAGTGAATTTTTGCATGTGGCCTCCATAGTTTTTTCTTTCTGACAGTCTCCGTTTCTTTTTCAAGAAAAACCGTATGCTTTTGTTGAAAAAAGGCCCTAAAAGTCATTTGGGTCAGTTATGACCCCAGGCCTTCAATTGTTCCAAAGAATCTATTTTCACCAGCTCGATTCCTATACTGAAATTCGTTAAGCTTCCCTTATCACTAAATCCTATTCATATATATTCCACTTCCACTGAAACCTATCCAGATTCCACGTCAACTGAGACCCATCAGATTCCATTTCACCCGTGTCCCACTGATTCTAGTCTACTTTTGCTGAATCCCAGTCAGATTCGTTTCCAGTGAATCCTTTTTATAATCCGGACGGTACTGAATTGTTACGAGAACGGTTACAGGAACCGAATGTGAAACACGGTTGGTGGAAGGAAAGTATCGATAGTCTTTACACTGGGCTATTAAGAAAGACTTAAGAGCTGCTAAGTTTTACTAACCAAAAAATGTGTGTGAAGGCCTAAGTAAAATCTCAAGTTACTTTACTTTGCATCTCATTGTAGTCGGAAAGTTGAAACGATTCAAGAAAGGTTTCAAGTGACTTGAAAACCATACTTACTGTTACAACCAACTTAGCCAAAATATCACTTGGGTGTGAAGCGTTAAGGTGATTCCTCTCAATTGCATGGCGCATCCTTACTGCGCATAATTTATGGCGTCATTTAGCGCGCGCTCGTGCGCGCGTACACAAGAAACATTTCGAATTTGCCTTGACATTAGGGCCATTTATACGGGAGGAAATAAGACGCGTCTTATCTAACACGAGACTTGAATAGGACGCGAACTGTACCGTTTATACCTTCGCGTCCTACATAAGACGCGAAGATCTCGTATAAATGGTTCGCGTCTTATTTTTGATATAGCAGTGAAAACGTAAAGCTTGTGGGATGTGGCTGGAGTGACAAGGATATACCTCACAAATTAATGTGATTTGGTAAGCTGAAGCCACTCTAAAGGCACTAAGGCCACATGTGGCCTTAGTGCCTTTAGAGTGGCTTCAGCTTACCAAATCACATTAATTTGTGAGGTATATCCTTGTCACTCCAGCCACATCCCACAAGCTTTACGTTTTCACTGCTTGTTTTATGGATATGTGGGTACTTGAGCCTGGGCATTAGCTATGCCATGCTGATGAGGCCTAACAAGGCCGAAACAGCTGTCCATGGCTGCTAATGCTTGGGCTCAATCTTTGCTTTGGTAGATTTAAGGGGTAATGCCCGCTACCATGTGGCCTTAGTGCCTTTAGAGTGGCTTCAGCTTACCAAATCACATTAATTTGTGAGGTATATCCTTGTCACTCCAGCCACATCCCACAAGCTTTACGTTTTCACTGCTTGTTTTATGGATATGTGGGTACTTGAGCCTGGGCATTAGCTATGCCATGCTGATGAGGCCTAACAAGGCCGAAACAGCTGTCCATGGCTGCTAATGCTTGGGCTCAATCTTTGCTTTGGTAGATTTAAGGGGTAATGCCCGCTACCATGTGGCCTTAGTGCCTTTAGAGTGGCTTCAGCTTACCAAATCACATTAATTTGTGAGGTATATCCTTGTCACTCCAGCCACATCCCACAAGCTTTACGTTTTCACTGCTTGTTTTATGGATATGTGGGTACTTGAGCCTGGGCATTAGCTATGCCATGCTGATGAGGCCTAACAAGGCCGAAACAGCTGTCCATGGCTGCTAATGCTTGGGCTCAATCTTTGCTTTGGTAGATTTAAGGGGTAATGCCCGCTACCATGTGGCCTTAGTGCCTTTAGAGTGGCTTCAGCTTACCAAATCACATTAATTTGTGAGGTATATCCTTGTCACTCCAGCCACATCCCACAAGCTTTACGTTTTCACTGCTTGTTTTATGGATATGTGGGTACTTGAGCCTGGGCATTAGCTATGCCATGCTGATGAGGCCTAACAAGGCCGAAACAGCTGTCCATGGCTGCTAATGCTTGGGCTCAATCTTTGCTTTGGTAGATTTAAGGGGTAATGCCCGCTACCATGTGGCCTTAGTGCCTTTAGAGTGGCTTCAGCTTACCAAATCACATTAATTTGTGAGGTATATCCTTATTTTTGATATAGCCTCGCTTACCCGCCAAGATGGAACGCTGTAGCAAGAAAAAAAAGCGTGCTGTCCTGTTATTTCTCAGAGATTTTTTTTCTTATGAAGACCACGCCGTAGCATACAAAGAAATCAACAGAAATCCGAGAAGAGTCGGAAGAAAGCGATATACGGATTGGTGCGACTCATGGCTGGTTAAAGAAGGAAGGTGCTGAATTCACTTTTGGCTCTCCCGGCAATCTTTTGCAAAGCTTTGCATCCAATTACGCTATCTAATCATAAGACAAGCTCATGTTTCTGTTGTTTTTATGCAAGCGCACTTGCAGTTCACGTCTTATTTAGGACGCGAAACCATTTATACGAGGAAGTTCATGTCTTAATTAAGACGCGGAAAAAATAAGAACAGCTGAAAACCATGTTCTAAGATAAGACGCGTCTTATGTAAGACGCGACTTAAATAAGACGCGAACGCTTATTTTGTACCATTTATACGATCAGTTCGCGTCTTATTTAAGTCGCGTCTTACACAAGACGCGTCTTATTTTCTCCTGTATAAATGGCCCTATTGAGCTTTTTCAGCTGAAATTTTCCCTTTGTCGTGTTGTAAAGAAACGAGCACGGTGACCCCCCTTTTTTATTGGTGTAATGTATTTGTAATAGGCATACGAAAAACATATTTTAAGGAGAAAAAAAGTTTAATAGTTCAAGTTGGATTATTTATATATAAATGGGGTGAAACTCTGCGTTTGGAGCCAGGAAGGAGTTTGAGATGATGACGAAGTGGTCCAATTTCCTCAAAATATTTGCAAGATTGGGCAATTTGAAATCACAATACTAAAACAATATAGCCCAGAAAAACAATTAGGCTCTAGTTTTCACTACTATTCATAGTTTTTACTACATAATAACAGCTTTCTTCTGCAGTTGTTCATGCTTCGAACATTTATCGCACAACTCTGTAAAAACACTTAGAACAACGAGTATGCAGGGCGAAAACAAGCACGGTGACCCCATCTTTTTATTGCATTTTTTCAATGTCCTATGCATGACTATCAATTGTGCCAAGTCTGAAAAAAATCTTAATAGTACATCCTTTTCAGGGGAATTACCGTAAGTCAGAAAAATTTACTTGAAGTATCAAAAAATTACTTGACTTGAAATATTCGTAAGTTTATTTTTCTCTAGTACAAAGACTATCATTATAACGATGCAGAAGACGTTTCTCTATGCGTCGATTCACGTGGTTCCTTGGGACTTTCTTGATAGGCTGCATCCACGACAATCAGCGAGAAGAAAGACCTCTTGAACCTCTTCCATCCCTTCATTGAAATCTGTCCTTACTATTAGTGGACGTCATTTGTCGAATAACCAACTACACAAGAGCCTTAGAATGACTCTATACGTGCGTTATCATTTTACCGTTCTCTGCAGAGGAGCAGCGTAATATTCGTGATTGCGATCAGCTTTTTTTGGAAAACGCGAAGTAAATGTTTTTTCTTCCTTCTGTCCAATATTGAGCACCGCTCTCCGCTCCACGAACTCACCTCTTGGATATGTCAGCCTCATCATACGAAGCTGAAATAATTACAAAGTACGTTGAAGATTGTTGGTGTTGCTGTTGTATTTCTTCATCAGATAGAGCTGCTAATGTCAGAGCTACAAAGCGCCTAGAACAGCTAGTGATATAGGCGCTATATAAATAGAGTTTATTGTTATTGTTATTGTTATTGTTATTGTTATTACGGGAACATATGAACCCACAATTGACCTGCTCCCAACGTCAGTGGCTTCATAGCTCAGTTGGTTAGAGCATCGCACCGGTAATCGCGAGGTCACGGGTTCAAACCCCGTTGAAGTCCTGAATTTTTTTCAGGCTTCTTTTCGCAATTGCATAAATTGCGTTCACAACTGCGAGGATCATTCTTCATTTGGTTATTGTTATTGTTATTGTTATTGTTATTGTTATTGTTATTGTTATTGTTATTGTTATTGTTATTGTTATTGTTGTTGTTGTTGTTGTTGTTGTTATTGTTATTGTTATAAGAAATAGAGCCAAACAGATTAGATTTAAAACTAACAGTGGCACTCGGCCATTAAGACTCAGAAAGGGTTGTCGGAGTATAGAGATGTTCTCTAGACAATGCCCCAATTAAAAACAGAGTTTTGCGGGGAGTGGACTTGGCTTCATGATCTGACACTTCTTCCTCTCCGGCAAGATGCTCCTCAATTGCGGATCCCACATTTTTCAAAACCTCTGTTTGATCTAGTCCATGAGACTTGACAAACTCCAGTTGTCTTAAGTACATCTCAGCGCGCCGCCTGGCCACACGTTTGCGATTTGGTAACAGTATGATCCTCTCTTTTTTCTGCTCCTCATCGTTTTCATCCTTAAACTTGTCAACTTGTTCCTGCTTGGGCCGCTTCTTAGCTTCATGTTTCGGAATGGGGGGAAGAAAACTGGTTGTTCCGACGACGCTCTCCATTTTAACGATGTGGGGTCGTTGCGCACGGGAGGACAAATGAGATCGCGGCGAAGGCGATAAGGATGGTGATCTTTGTGGACGGGAAGACGAGACTCTTCCAACCCGACGCCTTTCTATGTTCTTATCTTTTGTGCCAGGATAGGTCTCCGATAAACTGCTCGTTCCATTCTTCCGAACATGCGGTGACCGCGGGTTTCTTTCGTCCAACGACCGCGACGGCACCGAACTTCTGCCGTTCATATGGGACCTGAACACTTTTCTGGCAAATATTTGATGTCCTTTTTCGTTTATGTTTACCCATGCTTCTTTGGATTGATGTGTTTGCGAAGCATCAATCTTTTTTATGAAATCTTTTGGCCTGTCACTGATCCGCAGCCATCCCTTATCCATTTCTTTGCTGTCGGTTCCATCGTCCATCAGCCACGTATTATCTTCACGTTGCTCGCTTAAGTCAGCCTTTTCCTCGTTCCCATCTTCTGAAGGCCCAGCTCCTGTTTCAGTCTCCTCGAGACTTAAGTGAAAGTTCTGCAGTTCCCTGGTTTTGAACATCGTTGTGGGTTTTGGAGGGGGTTGGCCATCGTCAAGTCGAACCTCTTCGGTGTTGCTTTCTTGTTCTGTAAGAATACTGTCATCCAGTTCAGGCTCTGTGTCCATTGACGCAGCCAGAAGACGAAGTGGCACCTTACGATTCAATAACTCACTGCTGTGAAATCCTACCTTGGGTTTTCTCAACACCCTTTTGACAAACGTCCATCGGTTTTTCCCAGCCCTTTCGTGCTCCAGACGTTGATCCAACATGTCGAGTTTGGCTTCCAGCCGTTCCAACGTTCGTTGGCCTTGGATTCTCTGATTTCTGGTCCGGTCTCGCTTCCTGAGCAATTCCCTGACGTGCTTCACACGGTTCTCTAGCGCTGTCTGAGCCTCTTCCAGCCTCTCTATCTCAGTTAACGCTCGAACCTTGGTTCTTTCCTCAACTGACTCTTCATTATCTTCACTCTCTGAATCGCTGCCAAATTCTTTCAAGAATCCATTCCTTCGGAAGAATGAATCAGAAGAAACTATTCTGTTTCTTGTGGATTCTTCCTCATTACATCCACTATAACTCATGACATTTGGAGACGGCACAGTGGACAGTTTTCTTCCGTGTCTTTCACTCATTGTCTCTTCATCTCCAGGATCTTCAGGGTATTCTGAATTTTCAAGCTCGCCTTCTACACTATTCAGCGCGTTCAAGGCCGATTTAAACTTTCGTCGCCAGCTGATTCCTTTCTTTTTTCTTGAGAATGGAGAAGGCATTTCTGCTTCCAGATCTTGTCAGTGTCAGCAGTAGTTTTTTCACACTGCTTAAAGCAGTGTATCTGGAAACTGACATCACCCACTTTTTTGTTACGAAGTCATTCTGTTGCCAAGAAGTACATCAAAGCGTAATTCTCACTTTTGTTAGCAAGGCTCTGCGTGAGATTAACAAGTTTGCATCGACACAATGTCTATTCAGTTTGCTAATTGAATATTAGCTCTTACACGGCTTGATCAATTATTTAACATTTTGGATCCCATTTCAATTGATCCTATTTTTGGAGCCACAAACACCGTGTCAATAGTGTCAATTTATCTAAATTGTTTAGCCAACTGCGTAAATCTCTTTACAATTAAACAAGCTCTTATCTTGGTACCCTAGGTTGTTTTCAAGCTTAAGAACAGTAGTAAACTTCCAAAACTATGCTTGTCGTTGATGCGAACAACAATTCGTTATTATACATTATTTATACTGTGCATTCTTTAAGTTTTGAAATGCAAATTCCACGGGAAGAGTCACACAGCCAGAGTCATCAATATTTCGCCAATAACTGCTGGTGGCCATTTCTTTACTTCGGCTGTTACGTTTCCAGCAGTGTTGCGTGTATGAAGGAGTGGACGAAGTGACTCGAACATCTATCGAATAAACAAAGCTATATTATATTCACGCATCTGTCGGTTTTCACCCACCTGCCTCGAATGGCAGATACTGGGATAATATTACATAAATCGACAAAGCATTAAAAGCTTTGCTTGTATGAAGCCATAAGGCGAACTTCACACGCCTACGCTGGAGACTGTTAACTTGTGAAACAGAGTTTCAAAAACTTTTAAAAACTTTCTTCTCTGGTTCTCTTAGGAACCAGTCAGGAGGCTTAGAATCTCCTACTTTACCCTTGCTCAAGATATCTGATTGCGGTTATTGGTGTTCAAGTCACCACATCGTAACACCGTTGATCCTACAACGCCTTGCATGGAAATCATTCCAACGCCGTAAATAATACTGAATTTTAGCTTTTAATTCCCGTTCTGATATACCTTCTATTTTAATGACTTCTTGAATAAAATGAAATTGATATGACTGTCAAATTGCATCCAAGCCAAGACACATGACGAAAAAGCATGCATTAATTTTTTCGGAAAATCAATAAACAATCATGTTCGCCTGACCCTTGATTTTCTAGGGATGTTGACAGGGGATATGCATTGAGAAGTATGGATACTTCAAACCTTTTAACCAGCTTCTCTAGGACTAATTTATTTAAATTTAGCTTTATGAGAATAGTTGGGGAATGAACTAGTCTCCCTCTTGACATTAGAGAAGCATCGTCTGTGGCAGATTTTAAGTCGAAGGTTTCTACTTTTTTAACTCTTTGAATTTCTGTATATACAGTGTACATTATACATTCTGTATATTAATAGGTCTATAGATAGGTTGGAGTTTCCTCCTTGAATGGTGCTGCGACGCTTTTTGAGATTCTTCCCATTTCAACACATTAGCATGTTTTTATCGTTGTTGTTGTTGTTGAAATAAAGCTGAATTAAAAACATTTTTTTTATTACTGTTCGACGGTCCTTTACGAGAACTTTGGAGCTCAAAGTGAATCATAAGTTTTCAAAAGTTGAATAAACCTGTGTTCATCCGTGGTCGGTGTGCATCTCCACTGTTCAGCAGGATTTAAATCAACAGGAAAGACAAGAAATAGGCTCTAAATTCGTTTCAGGTCGGCAATAACTGGTATCAACGCATAATTATCCCAATATCAAAATAATGTTAGATGCCAAAACACGTTGTAGTTTGTGCGAAATTTGCGTGTTCTTCCCGACGCCGCGCGTCCACGATTACATACGACAAACGGCAGACGTAAAACGTGCTTTCTTTAGGGCTGGTTTGTTACGCACACGCGCTGACCCCGGCACACACCAGTAAATTGCTCAAAAATTTGAATTCAATTTTATTGCTAAACATTTGCGCAAGTTTATTTACAAAATATTCTTCTATTAAAATTTCAGACCTTTCATGATATGTTCGATAAATTGTTTGAGCAGTTCTTAAAAAGACTGTTGTAGAATGGAGCATCTCTTAAATGAAAATCAACACTCGTGACAAAGACAGGTGGAGGAAGTGAATTGCGGGCCACAGCGACTGCACAAAGAAGTATGGGGGATCTCCTCAAAAGTTTCTACTTTTAAGTCTTTGTCTGAGCAGCAAATAGTTTTACTTTAGGGTGATTGCAAGGTGGGCAGGCATGGGGAAGAGAGGAAAGAAATTTCAGGTTGGGTGCGCCATATGCCACCCTGTGTGGCATGTTGTCAACGAAACAACTAAGGCCCGGTTCAAACGTCGAACTTCTCATGTGCCGAATCTAATGCAAATGAGCGAAAACAATAGATTTTTCTCATTTGCATTAGATTCGGCACATGAGAAGTTCGACGTTTGAACCGGGCCTAAGCCACAACAACAGACTTGGTTTCATAAAACCACCTGACGGACTTGGTGTAGTATTACCCAAGATTGCACCCCTTTTTCCTTGTAAAATAATCCCCATGCCTCTCCCACACATACAATGTAAACTCAAGCACCTGCTCTACATTTAGTCAAGCATACAAATTAAGGTTTAAGTGTCAGGCAGTCTTCATGTCACAAAAACTGGAGGGGTAACAACTATCATGTTCAGTTTTCCCACCTGAGACAACAACTTATTAAAAAAAAATCACCTACCACAAAAACCCAGGAAAAAAACACAGAACAACAAAAACAAAACAGTTCTCAAGTAAAGGACTGGTGCATTGAAATACGCCTTATTCCGCCAGTGATTCAAGGGACACCAACAAATGAATGTTTGACTGGGATACACAGAGGGGTGCATTGAAACAAATTAACATGAAAATATTGTCATTCCATTGTCTTTAGAGCGGTTTTCAATTGAGTGTCGTAAAACCAAAACCAAAGCAATTACTCCAGCCAATCACAACAGAAGTAAGCAATGCAATGAGCCAATCAGAATACGAAGCAATTACATGTAGCCGGTGCAAAGCGCGGGAAAATACGCGAGTGCAAGTCGCAATTGGTTTTGGTTTTGCTTCTCATTGGTTGAGAAAGTGGCGCGAGTTTTCCTGGCCAATCACAGAGCGAAGCAATGCAAAACCAAAGCAAAATGAGAATTACTTTCGACACTCAATTGAAAACCGCTCTAAGTGATTAATCTTCATCACTGAATGAGGATGTTGATGACATATCATCATCTGAGTCAGTTTGCGGTGGTGGAGGGGCACCCTCGGGGGCTGGAGCATCAGGATTCCTGAAAACAGAAAATAACAAACATAACTATTACAAATACACAGGCAAGTAAAAACTAACGATATAATGTTCCGACGTTTCGGCGACCTCATGACGCCATTCTCAAGGAATGAATAATACAAGCGAGTTCAACGGAGTAAGATCTTAGATTTACATTAATGGAGTTAATTTAAATAAATACTTTGGCGCGGATCGAATCTGATCAGATGTCCACGAGTATAACCAACATAGCTACCTGTATCGCACAGGTTACATTGAAAACGGTTAACTACACACTGTTGGTTAACTAGCTGTGGTTTGGGCTCAAATTCTTGGAGGTCTTGGCCAATTTTACGACTAACAAATACGGGTTGGCCAAAACTATCGATGATTTTTGATTTTTTAATTTTGCTCAAAAATAGCTGATTTCTTGCATACAGGCTTGTTTTCGTGCGGTAAACAAATTGCCTTGTACTTTTTTCGCTGTTTCACGCTTAGTTTTTGAGGAAACACAGGACAAAAACATGTTCACCCCAAATCGTCACTTACGACAGTTTTGAATAAGACATTCAATTGTGTATCAAAATATTCCCTTATTATTTTAACTAAAAATGAAAGCAATGACAAACAATTCAAAACAAGGGCTTCATGAAACTTCCTATGCAGCAACCTGTACAGAGCACCAAGGCCAGATGAAATAGACAGTTCTTGGTAGTATGGAAACGTAGTGCATCTCAAAACATCTCAAAAGATGATGTGGGCCCTGATAACTGTTTTTGAATAAACCTGATCTGAGTACTGTATTCCTCAAAACCTGTTTGGCTTTTGACATTAATAATCTAGCCTGACGTCTGCATATTGATATTGTGGTAAAAAACCAATAGAATGTGGTTTAGTGTTGTCTGTACTCTTATCAACAATGATATTCGTTATCTCAGAGGCCAAAATATGTTGTGGATTCACTCAGCTGCGCCTCATGATCCCACAACATCTTGACCACTATGATGACGAATATCGTTGCTGATAAGAGGAAAGACAATGCTTATCACATTCCATTTGCTAAATTCCAGTTGGCTTCCAGGGCAATATAAGGGGTATAAAAACTGCTAGAGATTATGAATAAATATATTATTTTTCAGGGAAACTCTAGTTTAGATTATGTTGGTTATCATGTGTTTTTGTCCGCCCATCCTGGCAGAAACAAACCTTCAGCTCACTGCAAAGCTGATGAACTGGTAACTACAACAACCTTGGTTGACCAAGTTATGAGGTCTGGTCAGTAAGTAGAACTGCGTTATTATATAGTGATACGCACTTAACCCGACTGTGCCTGAGTTAAGTGCTCATCAACTAACTTCTTGCCACACTTACTCAAGCAAACTTGGGTCCAGTCCTTCTGCAATCATTTTGGGAGAAATTGCCGGTATTGGAACACCCTAAAAATGGCAGCAGTAGCATTGAGTTGTATGTTTTCACTAACGTTTTAAGGGCAGTATGCAGAAACAAACAACTCGAACAAAATGGCTTTAAGACTCTGAGCCAAAAATATTAATCATCATCACCATATGATTATGATCATCATCATTATACATGTACTGTCATTGTCATCGCCGTAACCATCATTATCAATGGAAACTCTTAATAATCCGAGTCCTAAAACTGCTGATATAAGATTTCCACAAAATGACGATGCTAGAAAGTTTTGTGGCACCAGGACTTGTATTTTAAATCAAAACAGCCAAATTATAATAAAAGTGTTAAACAAAATAAAACTTACAACTTTGACCATCTGGAAGTACTTGGCATATCTTGGATCTTTGGCAACAGTCATTCCTAAAAGAAAAATGAGAACAAATAGGTACTGAATAGTTTTCTCCTGTCACAATGCACTTGACAAAAGTTCGTCACACACTTACTTTCAATCAATAACAACTTTAATGTATGTAACATCAAATTTAATATAATCAGACAATGCTTACTTGGTTTTTCTGGCTCTGGAGCTAATAAATAAGGTGAAAATAAGACATGTTAACATGTAATAAAATATAAATTGATCAATAATTTTTTAAGAAACAGAAACCTGGTAAAACAGTAGGCCTGGTTTTACTCAAAAGAGTATTCTGTCATTTTTTCATGGAAAGATGAGGCCATCCAATCAACCAGAAAATAATCTCTATAACAACAACAATAAATTGCCATGCAAGCTCAGAAGTGGAAATCAGTATCTCTGCAAAAGTGTGTGTCTGTGGCATCGCAGAGTATTTTTACAAGTTGTGCTGTATTTTGATGAGCCTGTAGGGCGAGTTAAAATGCAAACAACGCTTGAAAATACTCCACAATACTACATGCCAAAACATCCAATAAGAGATTTATTATCCAACTTGTATTGCAAACAAAGAATTTATAGAAAGAAAAACTTTTTTGGGAAAGTGTGACAGGTTTTGCATGACAAGCAATATTCAAAATGTACAATATTTAAGCAATGGACCACAAGTTTCTATGGTTTATAGGCTGATAAACCATGTGGGATGTTGGAAGAACACTCAAAGAATTTGTAACTCACATGATTTTTCTCCTTAATATAGTTTTTGTCAAAAGCTTTACCTGGTTCCTCTGTGGGAGGTGCAGGGGGTCCCTGTGCATGAAAAATTTAATAAAATTAAACTACTGTAGGCATTATTGAAAAAGTGGTCAATGTTAAATTTCAAATTGCAACCACAAATTATTCATTAAAAATGAGGCCATTCTAGGGACCCTCAGCATGTCCACCATCACCTCATGTCAACTTCAGACTGCTACAACATTATTGTTGGAATTTCGTTTCATTTAGAACAACATTTACATAATAACATGATTTAAGCTGAGATGCCAATTATATCGCCAACTGAAAATGACCTGCATTAAGCCTTAGACTACTGTTTTAACCCTTTCACCACCAAGGGGTCTTTATAGATTTTACTCTGGCTAACACCAGATGATTTTACTTGTCAAAGGGAGGCCTCCTGGTGGTGAAAGGGTCATGAGCTCTCTATTAGCCTATTACCTTGAATGATGACTGCCTATAACTTCTCTTGAATTTCGTTCCCTCCAACTTCACATTCTTCACATCCTTCTTACCAACTATTAAAATTATCTGACAACTTCTGTCAATAATTCATTAGATGTTACCATAGTGACTGACTGCATGCCAAAGATAGGGCAACTTTGAAGGCTAGTGGAGTTGGAGAATATTGACTTAACAACATACAGTTACTACTGGTAGTGTGAACTAAGGCGAGGGTTGTCCAAAATACCCGATCTGAGTCGGATCGAGTCCGATCACCGGAAGTCAGGTTGCACCAAAGACAAACTAATGATATGAACCTTCGTCTTCTTGAAAGCACGCACGCGACCATCCCCGTTCTTAAAGTATGCATGCCAAAAAGGACTGTTTGTGCCAGTCGGGTCTTTGATCCAACTCGACCCATCTCTCTCCGTTTGTTCGCGAGAGACTTAGAAAAATTCAGCAAGAAAAGCCAACAGGGAGAGCAGAAAATGTTGTCTGACCGACTCTGTTCGACTGGTCGAGTCAGGTCGTCGATCCGACTCGACCCGTTTACACGAGGTATACACAAGTTACAAAGCATGCTTGTTTGGACTCGTGGCTTAAAGAACGAGGGATATACACCAGCTTACATATCATTACTTTCTCTTTTGCGTGACCTGACTTGTCGAGGATCGACATTTATTACTTTCTCTTTTGCGTGACCTGACTTCCGGTGACAGGTTGAGTCAAATCGACTCGCATGGACAGGTCGACTCGAGTCGATCAGATGAAGTCAATCCGTTGAGATTTTCTGCCCTCCCTATGCGTGTCTTATCTTTGTCACTTGCGAGTTGACTTCTGGTGAGACAGATCGACGTTTGCAAAGACAGATTGAGTTGATCCGACTCAGATATTACTTTGTAGGTCGCGCGCGTAGGTCACGCATGTGTGTGTTAAGAACGAGGAAAGTTGTCTTTGGTGCCATCTGACTTCCGGTGAGTCCGATCGGACATGATCCGACTCAGATTGGGTGTATTGGACATGCATGACTAAGGCAGAATTAGTATCGAGACAGAGATGCAATGAATGCAACTTATATACCTCAGGAGCCGATTGCGGTGCATCTGAAGCAGGAGGTGGGGCTGCTTCACCAGCAGAAGCAGCTGTAGTGCTTCCAGGTTGACTTGGTGCAGGAGTAGATACTGTCACATCTTCCAGGCCTGGAATTGATGCTAACTGTATAACAAGAGTAACAGACAAGCACTTAAACAAAGCAAATAAAAACCTACCAAAACTAAATATTATTGGCAACGAGCAGCTGAGCGAAGACACGAGGCTGTGAGGCAGCAGCGTAATAGAGCTGTGCACAAAAGTTCCAAGGCAGAATGAATCTCGAAGCAATGAAACATTAGGTAATGTATTAAAAGGTAACTTTTATTATGTAATGCAGAACAGAGAATGCATTGTTTTCGAGCGATTACATAATACAAAACAGAGAATGCACGAGACCTGTGAGTGTGTGAGTCCCATGCTCATCCCGCCTTTAACCAATTGTAATGCAAGATGTTAATTACGTGCAGGAGTCCATGGGCTCCTGTTATGTGTCAATGACACATCACAAGCCTTGAGCATGCTTTAAACGCCCAACACAACCAAAGTCTTACTTCTTCTCATGGAGTTTTCTAGCTGTCAGTTCTTATGGTGCTTTTAAGCCGTCCGTCCTTGTGGTGATTAAAAAGCTGTCATTGACGGACACTTGACTAATGTGCATGCTACATTCTGGTAAATTAAGGTCATTCATTGAAATTTCTAAACAAACTGAAGAAAGTGCAGTTATAAATAAAATCTTTGCTCATTGGCACTTAGCGATAGCTATAACTAGTTGAATATTACAAAGTCCTATGATAAGAAAAAGGGCTGATTGATGATACACTGTAGCTGGTTGTTTGCTACTACCAAATGTCTGACCAACCTTGAACTGCCCCCTGTAATCATTATTCAAGTAAATGTATGCACCTTTGATTCATGTGGCAACAAAGACAACTAATTAGCAGACAACTCAAAATCAGTGCTCAAGGTTATGTTACAGGAAAGAAAAGCACTTTGAATGCACATTTACCTTAGCTTCAAGGATACTCATCATTATTTCAATTCTCTGTATTTTATTGGACAATTCTGCTAATTTCTGTAAATTACAAAAAAAAATATTATTAATAAATTAATATATATATTTTTTTGTTTTTTGGTGAAGTGGAATCTGGACTTTTTTTACAGACTGTCGGCATATAATTTATTTATATGCTGACACTCTGTGAAAAGATATGTGGAGACCACTTCATCGTTAAAATGCATAGAAGGGCTATTAACTATTCCAAAGAAACCCTGGTGAAAATAATTTTAATTTAGAAATAATTATATTAATTGAAAGTATTCAGAAGGTGTATAGAAGAATCTTTAGAAGACATTGAGAAGGATACGGTACTAAATGTTCTCGAATCCCAATCCTTAACTAGGTCTTCAAGGCTTGCAGAGTCTTGCAATAATCCATGGGGTCCCAGCAAAGAGCCTATTAGACCCTGTACAGATCTTTGAGGATCTTAATGGTTTTTGCAGATACAACACTTGCAGACATTTAACAATCTGGCTTTGATTACCAGAAAGTGAGACTACATGTATGATACCACTCAGGAGTTCTTCCTAAATTTTCCAGTGAACACTCATCACTTTCATGAATATAAAGTCCCCCCCCCCCCCAAAAAAAAAAAAAAAAAAATCTCTCTCTTTACTTGATCTACACAGTAGTCATCAACAAAATTGAGTAAACAAATTCCAGTGAGCTGGTTGAGGCATTAACTTGCAACAACTTGCTTTCACATAATTTGTGGAGGGAAGGTTTAATTGACTTTATGAAAATCATAACTTAGTCTTATTCAAAACTTACCTCTTCACATACACACGAAAATCTATTCAAAAATCTGACAGAATGTGTAATAAAATGGTTGAGAAAAGCAAGGGTTCTCTTGTGATTGATTGGCCCAACCTGAAAAAAAAATTTACAATATCAATCACCGAGCAAATCATTTTTATTTGACTGTAAATATTATCTCAGAGACAAGAGTTCAAGAGTTTTCCTGAAGGAATTTAACCAGAAGATTATTGCCGCAGATTGTTACTAACAAAACATTTAACTTCATAAATAATCAACATAATGATCAGAGCTGATCTTATTGTCTGAGTCAAATTTTACATGGTGCTACATGCACACACTATAACAAGCTTCTTACTTTAAACTGAACCTACAACAGTCAAGACATTGAATATGTCTAATCACAACTCAGTCACAACAGGTCTTAGGGGTAATATACATTTGTGTATATGTTAATTTTATTATTGAGTATATAAAACTAATCAATGAAAGTGAATTTCCTGGCCTATCCAACAAATAAGAAAAGCAACATGAAGTGATCAAAGCAAAATTAATGCATGATTAAAAGGACATGTGGTTCGCATCAAGCAAGATAAACATCTGCCAACAATAATTCTTGATTGGTTTTGGCTTTACTTCCGTCACAGATTGAGAAACCAATCACAGACGTACCACATTATATATAAAACAAAACCAAAACAAACATGGCTTACTTTTAGCCTTAATTGTAACTCTTAAGCCTGGTTCAAAACTTGCAACATAACAGCTAATTAGAACATAATGCAACACCTGACAATGATGGTTTATTACCTAAGGCACCATTGTAAACAACATATAATAATAACATCTGCTACACTGTACTAAGTAAAAGGCAAGTATGGATGAAAGGAAAAAAAGAAAACATGTTGTCTGCAATGACCTTAACAGATTCCTGTGAATGAATCAATGTACATGTTGGACGTAAAAATTAAATTCAGGTATAAAAATTTTTAACCTAGGTTGAATCTCAATTCCCTTTGTCTACCGGTACTAGCCCACATTATGACCTACTAGATTAAAAATGTTTTACCTGAATGTAAGTTTTTCCTGCAATGACACACACACACACTGCCAAATGGAATTTTTTTTTTACATGGGGGCCAGATCTTGCTGCTTTTCACCTCCCCATGATCACCCCAGTTAAGAAAACTGTCAATCATCTGACAGTCCTAATGAGC
Organism: Pachyseris speciosa; assembly: GCA_016490735.1. Classification (NCBI taxonomy): domain Eukaryota; kingdom Metazoa; phylum Cnidaria; class Anthozoa; order Scleractinia; family Pachyseridae; genus Pachyseris; species Pachyseris speciosa. Next base: position 57,112 of record JAEMWC010001285.1, on the reverse strand, counting down.
ATGCACGAAAGTAACAGAACTTTCTGGTCATGTCTGCCATGTTGAATTGCGACTGCTCTGGAGAAGTAGTTCAGAGATGTTTTATGCCCTGGCGAAGTAGTGAGCACATTGGACTTGGTTGATTTATTGCTGTAAGCAATTCCAGTTACTTTGAAATTCCCAATAAAGTTGTCTTGTCTTGCTTGCTGTTTAATGCCAGTAGTACCTACTACAGGCCTACGTTGCCAAAGCACATATGTTTTCAAGGGTTTTTGGCCAGACAAGACAAGACAACTTTATTATATTTTCCAAAGAATGTACAATAATAAAAACTTTGCACTGCAGGTGGCAAAAGCTAATCAAGGCAGGCCAGGAGAAAGAAAAATAAGAAAAATTTGGTTACCTCTGTTCAGAAGAAGAAGAATCGTATTTTACTGACAGCAAATTCTCAGCAATTGAAACTTTTTTAAAATCAAACACGTGACATAATTATAGGATTCAATGTGATGTAATACATGAATCCACATGTAATTTTTGGGATGATTTGGCTGATAATTGATCAGTGTATGTGTTACGACTAATTAAATGGACAGTACCTGACTTGAGCCTGTGTGCTGGGTAGTAGTCTCCCAGCTTATTTACTAACTAGAACAGACAGCACTGAACCATTGTCAACTACTTGCCGCACCTTACAAATGACTTATTGATGATATCAACAATAGACAAAAAATAGACAAACTAACTAATTTGACTAATACATCTACGAACATCTGACTAACAAAAGATGGATCAAAAATGCACCAATCACAGTTTACAGTCTTGACAGCCAATAACAACATGGCTTAAATGACAAACAACCAATAACATCACAACTTCATTGACCAATCAGATCAACGACCACAACATTTATACCACCTACTGACGTTACACAAATCATGATCACTTGACTCTGATGATGACTTCTGCTCAGGTTGTCAAAATGTCAGTCGATGTCATCACCAACAGTCCTTCTTAGGAAGAGGTACCTTTTTCACGCTTTAGGTATATGAAACGGTAGGGATTTCACAAGTTGAAGTATATGAAAGGCTAGGGAAATCTGTCATTGAGGTATTAAAAGGGCCTTTCATTAAAATATATCAAACATATACCTTATGACTGTACTGTTCCAGTGGAAGGTATATATAAAAGGGATACCATTTGTCAATGGAAGGTATACGAAAGGGGTACCTTTTCTGTCAAAAATGGTATACAAAAGGGTAAGGGGTCAGACCTCGAGTGGAGCCTCCCCAGACGATCGTACTTCTCTTAGTTATGATAGTCTCCCACACAGTCATTATCCATGCCACATAATGACTGCTTGGGGGACTATTCATGTGGCTTGAAACTATTATATTGAGTGTTTCATGGCAAGGTGACATTGTGATGGTGACTTTGTAGTAGTATAGTATGCGTCGATTCAATACTCACTGGAACCACCGCACCCCGAGGAGCGAAGCAACGAGGGGTGCAGTGTGGAGGTGGTACGCACACTATACTACTCCGAAAAGAGAGGGGCACCCGACAAGACACAACTGGAAACAACACCCCAAACCGAAGGAACAAAGGATAAACAAAAGCAACAAGAAAGAGGGGGGTGTGGGGTAGATGGCAGAAATTCAAAGGCCAGTGCCCGCGGCCTGCAGAAAGCGGCCACCAGTGCCGGCCCCCTGAAGAGAATTAAAATCACAGAAAAATTTTTCTCATAAATATACTCATACCATGGCAAGACATTTTGGCAGAGTTTGACCCCCTTTTCCCTCCTGCGAGACCAGACAAATCAAACAACGCTCGCAACACTGTTTGGTGATCCCGAGCTCGAAGGGGTGGAAACCTGAAGTGGCCGTCGGTTCACCCGATGGCAGGTCAGTAACAATCTCAACAGAGACCAGACAAAAACCTTTAAGAACAGAATTGAGGCGGCGGCCAACACCTCGATTTACATTCAGTATTCATATTCTTGTTGCCTGAGGAATATTAACAATGACTCTCTGTTGTTGTTTTATCAAAACCGATGAGAGGATTCATGTTGGGTCAACTGGCGCGCTGATGTGGAAGCCTGGCTGCGGTGAAAAGAGTAAGAGCGGTTGTCTCAGAGCCAGCTTGAAAGACCAAACACACAGTGGGTTTTCGAGGCTCCTTCTGATGTGTTCGTTAAGATCGTAAACACCCGTCAACCATCGTTGGGAACAGGGCCTTTGCCAGAGTGGCTGTGCGCCCTTGCACGCGGGTGTAACAGCCCAATGGTGTGTTTGGATACATTTCAAGACAACCTCTGTTTCTGGAGATGTCTCGCCGTCCATCAAGGGGCCAGACCCAACCGAAGCACCCAAAAGGCTTGTGATTTGGCGAAGAGTTTTTTTACCAGCTTGAAACCATTCCACGCGACTGCCCAAAAACTTCACTTAATGAGCTTGACAAAGTTGAACTACATTTTAATCACGGGAAACCCTTCCCTGATTGGCTGGGGATTCAGATTTATGAGCCTGAAAAAAGAGGTGAAGAAATAATATGGGTGCTTCGCCAAAACCCCAACCCAAAACTCACAAACATCCTAACCATTGGTGTGTACAAGGGGCACGCGTTTGTTGTGAAGAAGATTGAGTCTTTGGGACAAAACTATGTTTGCTCACACTGCCAAACAAGAACCACGAAAGCGTCTGATCTGCAACGTCACATAAAAACCTGTTCTCGAGAAGAAACCGTGGTGGAATGCCCCAACCAAAAAATCGAAAAACCACAAACTGAGTTTCAGAAGGCTTTCTTCCCCAAATCAACCGCCTCCGCCCAAGGGATCTGTTGGGTCGAACAACAAGCCCGCAAACGAGGAATCCACATTCATCATGCCCAATGTGGGCACAGGGGCGAGCCATGAATTTTGGGACGCCCAGTGGACGAGTTCCACCTTGACAGCAAAACAGTGTACCAATACCAAGGGTGTTACTGGCATGGTTGCCCATACTGTTACCCCGACCGCGACACAAAAATCATTTTCACAAGAACCTATCCACATGTGATCATCTTCGCCTTCAAAGCATATGGGGACAAAACCAAGAGGAAGGACCCCACACCCACACTCCACATTCGAGATGTTCACAAACCAATCTGTTTCTCAATCAAGGACACACTTGAGCACGAACCAAGACACATCTGCGACAGAGACCCAAAAGAGTTGATTCGCAAGTTTGTGGAAGAGATCTAACGGCGGGGAAAAGAATTCAGGAGGAAGTCAGAAGGGTTTTCATTCCAGACATTTTCAACTTGCTTCCCAAAGACCAACGAGCCAGAATTGCTGGGTGGTGCGACGAAGTGCCCGTGCTTGGTTTCAACTCTGGCCGCTATGACTTGAATCTTGTGAAAGAACATTTGGCTAAATACCTCGCTGACACAACAAAAAAAGTGAGAGTGGGACTGTTCTTCTTCCGAATTTTCGCTTCCTTGACATAATCAACTATTTGGGGCCAGGAACCAGCTATGATAGCTGGGTGAAGGCTAAATGGCTGTGCGGCCGTGAAGTCGTGGTTTCCATATGAGTGGTTTGACAGCCCAGACAAGCTCGATAATCCCGGTTTGCCAGATCATCCCGAGTGGTATTCATCTCTGAAAGGAGAGTGGGTGTTGACTCCAGAGGAATGGAGAGGTTGTGTTCGTTTATTTGAAGAAAAGGGAATGAAGACCTTTGCAGACTGGTTGCGCTACTACAACAATCTGGATGTAGTGCCCGGCCTCGAAGCGTTGGACAAAATGCGCACCTTCTATTCTGAAAAGGGAATCAACATTTTGGAAGATGCCATCAGCATTCCTGGAGTCAGTCTCCACTATCTACTTTGGGGCGCGGTTGAGTGAGGGGCGGATCTGTGGAGTCCCTGCAAAGAGGCTTACGACATGTTGAAAGGGGCGGTAGTTGGAGGACTGAGTCTCGTGTTCACCCGCCATCACGAAGTGGGAGAGATGCGACTGCGGTCGCATAAAGTTGACAAACCAAAACTTTGCCAAAAAATCCTAGGCTATGACGCCAATGCGTTGTATTTGTCAACAATGCTGCAGGACATGCCCTGCGGGAAGGAACAGATGGTTCATGTCCCCGAGGAGCAGAGGGTAAAAGCTGCCCCCAGGTTGAAGCAAAGGCTGCAGGAGGGTAAGTGGTTCGGTTTCGTAGAAGTCGATCTGGAAATTCCCGAGGAGTTGTGTCCCAAGTTCAAGGAGATGTGCCCCTTCTTCGTCAACAAGCAGGTGCTGGCAGAAGTGGTGCCGGAGCACATGTTGGAGTATCTGTGGTGCACCGGCAGAACCTGTGGGGATGGGAGAAAGTTGGTGGCGGCCCTGTCTGCAGAAAAATGTTGGTGTATGCCCTCCTCCTCCGCTGGTACGTTGACCACAGAGTGGAGATCACTGCTGTTTACCGAACAATCAATAACCAACCGAAGAAGATTTTCATGTGGTTCATGGAGCAGGTGACGGCGGCGTGCCGAACAGGGGATGCAGACAAGAGCAAAGCCCTTTTGGCGGATGTGTTTAAACTCTTGGGCAACAGCACATACAGGAAGATGATCGAAGCCTTGGAGAAGCAAACCAACATCATTTACATGAAGGATGAAAAGGTCGTTGACAGAACGTTGCAAAGTGTTTTCTTCTCAGACCTCGACAAAATCGGGGAGGTGTACGAGCTGGAAAGTCGGAAGCCACGGATTAAAATCCGAAGGCCGTTCCAGGTCGAGTTTTACTACGACTTCCTGGACAAGTTCGTGGACCACCGCAACTTTGAGCTAATCCAGATGGACACGGACAGCAACTACATAGCGATCTCCGGTGCAAAGTTGGAAGACGTTGTTAAGCCGGAGATGAGGGATCAGTTCGAGGTGGAAAAGAAGCAGTGGCTTGCATGGGACAAGTGGAGCAGCCGCACCCCAGGGTTGTTCCAGCTGGAGTGCAAGGGCCATCGAATGATCATGCTCTGCTCGAAGTGTTATTTCGTGGACGCCGACGGTGGCAAAAGCAAGTTCAGCACGAAAGGGATGAATCAAAGGCAAAATGCCACCAGGTGAAAGCGTTTCAAGGTGGCACTCGAGGGATACAAAGACATGGCAATGAACACAGGTTGTCGCATGAGAGACGGGCGGATGGTGACTTACGTGCAGCAGAAGCTGGGCTTGAGCGCGTACTACAACAAGCGGTGGGTGCTGCCCGACGGGATTTACACTGAACCCATCGAATTTCACCTTCCCCGCCCTTAACCAGGCATGGCAGGAGGGAGCTCGGTGTTTTGGGGAACAACCATCAACTCTTCCCGAACAAAGTTGCGTTTCGGCCCATCGGACCCTCCCGTCTCGCAGTGGGAAATCCAATACATGACAGGTTGGCCTGGTTTCACCATGACCCTTTCAACCTCAAACACTTTCAAAGACCAGACCGGATCTGTTGCCCTTCGCACACCACCTTCCAACTCCCCGGGTTGCAACAGGAAGCAAACATCAACGCCAAGGGGAAGCATTTTTATCGGCCGCATTAAAAGGTCTGAAATACGGAGTTGCAGGCTGGGCAAAAACAGTTTGTTTTCAGATCACATCTGCGGGTTTCAACCCTGTCAGCCGAGTAGCTTGTCAATTGAGCGCAGCAACAACCCTGGGAAGCCTTGCAACCCACACAACAGACCACACCCCTCTGGCAAACGCATTTCGACTGCGTACTGGTGCCCGAACAGACGCTCGGCAAGCGTGCAGTTGAAACATTCCACAATTTCCTTGTCTCGGTGCACTTCCACATGTCCACTGCGAATGCCCGTTCCATGCGCCTCCATGACTCTGGAAACAGCCCCCATGAACTCACGCCCCGGGTCCACCTGCAGCAGCTTTGGCCATTTGAGAGGGCTGCACTTGTAAATCCTTTCAAAGGCCCGTGCCACTTTGTCAGAATTTTTCGAGGTTGGGGGCTCAGCTGCCTTGAAGTGGCTGGACACATTGACCACAGTCAGCGTGTATTTGAAAGTTTTGCGCCCCACCTTGTCGTGCGGCATGAAGAGCAGGTCAGCTTGGGGCACCGCATTGGGTGTTGGCATGTCAAACTTCAGCCAAGGAATGTGCCGCGGCGTGGGAAGAAAGATCTGCCAAAGAGCCTGCTTTTGCAACCACTGTTTTGCAACATTTTCCGAAACTTTTCGGCTTGGGCCAATTTTTTCACTGCGGCAAACCCTTTCCAATAACCTTTCGTAGTAGTAAATTTTTGAAAGGCGCCTTTCCTGCTTTGCAGGACTTTCCATTAAACATATAAAACAGTGGGAAAGATGGCGAACACAAACGGAAGGGTGTGCTGTGGGACAAAGATGGTTGAGGACCAGGAGAATTTCAAACCTGTTTGTCAAAGTTGTCAAAGGGTAACGTTTGCTTTCTGCACGATTACTTTGAAGTGGTTTCACAAGGAGTTTGGCCGCGCAAAAAAGAAATTCTCGTGCACCTCTTTCCTGTCATTGAAAAAATACACCTAGCAACACAACACCGGGCAAAAGAAAGGTTCAATGAATGGTGGTGGGACCCGAATCAAACAACATGATCACGCTCCACGACGAAACATTTGGCGTATTTCGCCTGGATTTTTTTGGGGATCTCCATGCAGTGGTCGCTGACGAAGTCGTCAACCATTTTCAGCCTGTCGAGAAAGGTTTTTTCATCAAAAGGCTGCCCCATGAGATGGAAGCGGATCGCATCGAGAATTTTTTTGTACTCAACACAGGCAAAGTTCGCCCTCTCTGCTTTTGTTGTATCTTTTGAAGCTTGCCACACCTTTGACGACAAGCCCGAAACCTGTTAAAGTGGCAAACACAATTGGGTTCAAGGTAATGCCCCCCCCCCCCCGCAACCGCAGAAGAGAAATGGCCTTGCCAGCCATGACAATGCAAAACAAGTTTTTTCTTTGAAAGGAGTGGAATAGCTTTTCGTAGCCCCAATGTTTCTTGTGGTAAAAAGCGTAAAGCTTTTTCAACATCTCGACGGTGTCCCCTTCCAGGGATGGGTCGATGTGGTTGAAGTCGAACCCACAGAGCTTGGGTTCGGTGGGAGGCGTTATATTGAAAAGGAGAATTTTCATTCCATCATGAAAATAAATCTTGCCTGCGCCGCCAGACCACTTCTGACACCTTTCATGCGACATGAAATTGAGGCGGTGGCCCTGGTAACAATGCGCCCAGGGGAAAGATAAATTATCACATGACGCCCACCCGTTGTTGTGTGATTGTGGTCACCTTTCAAGAAAACCTCAAAAGTCGTATAGTGGTTGGTTTCGTTTCCTAATTCCAAAATTGCTTTAACAGTGTTGAAAAGGCCTAATGATACACTTGGCGCCGGCAGGGGGAGAAAGAGCCACTGATGTTCGTTAGCAACTCCCGTAACAATATCACTGCCCATTCGATAAACCATACTTGGCCAGTACACAGGTTTTGAGAAGTGGATGACTCCATCACTGTATCTGAACAAAAGGGTGTGGTTGTTGTAAACCACTCTGTTATTCACATTCAAATTTCCACCCAATTTTGGTTCACGAATCAAATAAGTGTTCATGTTCAGGTCACTCTGCAACATCATCTGCCCATTTGTTCCACCAAACAATGACGCCTTTCAATCTGCCACGTATTGTCCATTCAGGTTCAGGTCACTCTGCAACGTCATCTGCCCGTTTGTTCCACCAAACAACGTTGCGCGCCCATCTTTCATGAAGTTCCCATCCAAATCCAAATCATCCCCCAATTTCGGTTGATGAAGTGCCCACCCACCCAGGTCCAGGGCGGTCTCCATTGTCATTCTGGTGACGCCTGCACGGAACAAATCCAGGCCGTTGCTGTGAACTTTTTTGTAATTGAAATCCAAATCTTAACCTTAGTTTTAAACCTAATAACACTACCTGTCAGAATGACGCTATCAGTGTCATGAATAAATGTGTTGACGATTTAAGAAATTGGATGATAATGGATAGATTAATGATTAATGATGATAAAACAGAATTTTTGTTAATAGGAACTAGACAGCAACTAGCTAAGATTAATACCGTGTGCAGTATTACTGTTGGTGAATATGACTTTGATCCAAGTTTGCGTGTAAGAAATCTCGGCGTGTGGTTTGATAGTCAATTGAGTATGTCAGCACATGTTACTAAACTTTGTAATTTAGCTTTTTATCATTTACATAATATTAGGTGCATTAGGAAGTATTTATCCCGTGACTCTTTATTGACACTCATTCATGCATTTATAACTAGTCGCTTGGACTATTGTAACGGTCTTCTGTATGGTTTGCCAAAGTCACAGATTGTTAAATTGAAACGTATTCAGAATGCAGCAGCAAGACTCGCTATGAACATCGGAAAGCACTTCAAGATCTTCACTGGTTGCCAGTTCACGCTCGTATTCATTTTAAAATATTAATTTTAGTTTTTAAGGCTATTCACGGACTTGCACCACTATATATTAGTGATTTAATTAGTGTTAGGCCTAAGTCCTCTTACAATCTTAGATCAAATAGTAGTCTTCTACTGGAGCTGCCTAAGGAGAAAATGCTTTCTACGCTTGGTGCAAGGTCTTTTTATGCTGCTGCACCATGTTTGTGGATTAGTTTGCCTGCTGAGTTGCGTGATATTAATTCATTGAATAATTTTAAACGAAAACTTAAGACCCACCTTTTTCGGGTAGGTTAGAAAATTTTTTATTTTTATTTTTTAATTGTATTTTACATTGTATATTCATATCATTTGGATAGGATGTTTAAGTAGGTGAATTATTGTAAAGCGCTACTGATCATTCTTATGTAAATAGCGCTATATAAGTATTTTATTACTATTAAATCACCCCCCAATTTGGGTTGCAACATAAGATGACTGTTCAGATCCAAGTCGGTTTGCATTTCACTTTCCCATTTTCCACAGTCCAAACTGTGTCGAAGACACCCGAGTCCACGCTGGAAACGGTGCCAGACACGCCATAAACAACAAGGTGGCCCGTGGTTGAGCCAGAAGTTGAGCCGTGCAGATCCAAATAAATGTAGTTGGGGGTGTTGGTACTCCAGTGGTGCAACTGAATGAGGGTTTTTGTGTAGGGCACGTTGGCGCTGCTGAAGGTTCGTTTGGTTTGGCTCATAATGGAAGTGACGGTGGCGCTCTCCCTCACAGACACGTTTTTCATTTCTGGTGGAAAGTACTCAACCTTGAGTGCGTAATACCCCAAAGTAAGAGGATCGAGGTTGAAGCCGATCCATGAGCGGTAATCGTTGCTGCCCGCGTCTTTGACGAGAGTGAACTCATAGGCATTTTTGTTGACCCCGTGTGGGGAGGTGGTGAAGTTGACAATCCCGTGGACCTGAATGTTGTTTGTGGACGAGGACTCATCGTCATCGTCCATGAGGAAGGCAAATTGATTTTTTTGCCCGCCGGGCTGAGAAAGGTGCGAATGATCCACATAATCCTTCGTTGCTGTGTCCGTTTCGTCGACCAGTTTTTTGAGAGCGGTGATTTTGTGGGCTCCCATGTCGAGACTGCCTGTCACTGGGGTGCTTCCATTGAGTTTGACAAAAGTGGTTGCAACATAATTTTCGCTGACCGCGCCAAGCGGGTCGGCTGGCGGGCTGAGATTCACAATCGAGTGGCCGCCCGCATCAAGAATGCCTGTCATTGGCGTGCTGCCATCCCTTTTCAGAAAATCATTCAGGGCAGGAACCGGTCCCTGTGGGCCTTGCGGGCCTTGTGTTCCTTGCAGCCCTCTGATCCTTCTGGTCCACGGGGGCCGGCATCACCTTTGACACCTTTGTCCCCTTTGGCCCCCGCATTCCCACTGTTGCTTTTCGGTCCTTGCGGGCCTGCTGGGCCTGCTGGGCCTTCTTCTCTGTGAGGCCCTTGAGGTCCGTGCAGGCCTGTTGGCCCCTGTGGACCCTGAGGGCCTCATCGACCGGGGTTCCCCTTCACTCCGCGTGAACCTCGTGGCCCAGGGGGTCCGGCAGGACCACCTTGGCCTCGGGCTGGCACTCTGAATCTTCGGAAAAAACCGAGTCGTCTGGCAAACGCCCCCATGCTATATATCTTTGTCGAAATTTTTTTTCATCAGTTTTTTCGGTTTGTCGAAGTAAAAGAAGGAGGACTTTTTGTCGGTGGCACGGTCCAGCAGGTTGTGGTCAACCCCCAGCTCGTCAGCGATTCGTTTGTTCTCCCTCAGGAGGAAGCTGAAAAGGCAGAAATGGCTGCAGTTGTCCTGGATGTTTTTGGGGACCTTGTAATAAGTCTGTGTGAGATAAATGACGCTGCAGTTTCTGTGCTGGCCATTGATGAAATAGTTGATGATGTTGTTTTGGTTTTCTTCGCAAACCAAGTCGTCGAATACGAAAGTTTTTTGGTTGTTGGCGCCAATTCTTCCAGCGGGACAATTTTGTCACCAGGGGCCTCGATCACCTTGTACCCCACCTCGGGGTCAATGTTTTTCGTGAAGTCCTGAAGCAGGGCTTGATACTTGTTCTGGTGGAGGTTTTTCGAAAAGAGAAAGACTTTTTCAAACTCCAACAGCTTGTACAGCATGTGCAGCAGGATGTTTGTTTTGCCTGAATTGCTGGGCCCGCAGATCAACATCCGAAAAACGTTGTTGGGCATGGCTGGATGCCCCTGCTGGAAACCGTTTGCGGCAGAAAAGTCGGGACCATAATTTGGAATTTTCATTTCCCTATATATTGTTGTGCAAGCCACCATGTCACTCCAAAAATGGCGGGAACAGGCAGACGCCGCAGCCGAGCTTGAAAAACAAGAGCAAGAAATCCCCACAAAATCGCCAAGGAGTTTGGTCAGGTCGAGGCTGAAAAGCTTTTCAAACCGACCACGACCAGGTTGGACAAAAGTATGGTGCCCCTGCACCGGAGGCAGAAGGACCCGACTATGACATTGACGAGCTTGACAGGATCAACCCGTTCAGGTGGGACGATTTTTGGCTGGAGGCCCCAACCCCTCCTCCATCACCAACCGAGGAAGAAGAAGAAGAAGAGTTTCCACCCCCACCTCCTCCAGTGGTGGAAGAGGCCAGCAGTGATGCTAAAGCTTCCCTACCGCCCCCGCCCCCACCCCCGCGCCAAACATGGGAGGAACCGGTGGTGACTGGCTTGCTCGAAGGGACCAGCGAATCTGTCCAACTGCAGACGATCAACCGGCTCCTCACACAGTTCGGGGACGACCCCAACTACAGAGTGAAAAAGAAAAGTTCCCCATTCCCTGGGTTTTCAGTGGCAGATCTTTGAAGAGTCCAAGAAGAGATTTATGCCCGCTGAAGTGGGGGGCGGTGGGAGTTGTCGCCACAGCAGCTTCAGGTGGAAAGAGAAGTTGAAACGAACCCCTCCGAAAGAAACAAGAGCCCAGCCAACCACAGATTGGGAACAAGCCATTTTGAACCGCCAGCCCTCGATCGGCAGGCCAAAAGAGGAGGAACTTGCTGAGCAAGAGTGGGAAATGGAAGGAAGTGGTGTGGGAGACACCGCCGACGACAAGATCCATCAACTTTATGTGGCACTTGGTTCGATCAAAGCCGGCAACATTTTGACGAAACTCCGAAAAAAGGTTACTTCTTTGCTCAAAGAACTTCTCTGGCTTGGTGTTGTCAATGAATTTCAGAGGCGAAAAATTCTCCACGATTACATAGTGTGAGGATGTACCACCTGGTGCTCAATTCGAGCCTCGTGAACTGCAGAGAAATGGCACCACCCAAAAGTCCCACGACTTTGAAATTCTTTTCAACCCACCGATTGAGCTTGACACACAGCGAAAATGGGAAGCCACTCTCAATACGCTGCTCACCATGAGCTACTCCTGGTACAACGTCGCGGCCGCCTATGGCAACAACGAACTCAAGTGGAGGAAGAAAGGGGAAGCCTGGCAAATGTTGACATTCCCCGACGGGATGTACGATTACACAGTCAGACATCAACAGGTTTTTGTGGGGGCACATGGGGTTCGTTGACCCTGATGCCAAGGACAAAAATGCACGGTGTCATAAAACCCCTCATCAGTCAACCATTGCTTCATGACCTCCTTTTCATTGGGAGGGAGAGAATGGAGAACCCTGTAAGATATGAGCGCACAATCGTCTATGAAGTGGGTTTCCCTGGTCTTCAAAATGTATTGCCAGGGAGATGCATCGTTTTGCAAGAGCTCATGCGTGCGGCGCATTGGATGGAAATCCATGGAATCCTTGTTTTCTTTGTACTCAAGCCACTTGTCTATTTCCACAACCAACACGTGCCTTATGGTGCGACGCTTCAACCACTCCGTCATCGCTCTCCCCCACACACCCCTCTCTTCAAAAGACCGAACAGTTGAATGTAAACAACACCAGCCCCACTACAAACCAATACCACAGTGCATTGAATGGAAATCCATGGAATCCTTGTTTTCTTTGTACTCAAGCCACTTGTCTATTTCCGCAACCAACGCGTGCCTTATGGTGCGACGCTTCAACCACTCCGTCATCACTCTCCCCCACACACCCCTCTCTTCAAAAGACCGAACAGTTGAATGTAAACAACACCAGCCCCACAACAAACCAATACCACAGCTCATTGGTAAAATATTCTTCAAAGGTCTGACACTCAAATACAAGTGCAAAGGCAAGTACTCTTGAAAATGCATGAAATGCATGGTTGTAATATTTTCTCTCGGTTGTATTTTCTTCAACCAATAATGGGGTAAACCCCACTGTGAAGTGCAAAAAACAATGCGGTGCACATTGTTCTTTAATAGCCCACATTGGTCATACCCCACACACCCCACTCTTCAAAAGGGCGACCTGTCACTGACCGTCATGCGGTGCCCGCTGTTAATTCGAGAAGAATGAGGCCGGCGGAGGGGTGAAAGGCATATTCCTCCCCCCACCCCCAGACATTATAAATTAGTTCTTCCTCTGAACACCCATCCATTTTTTCGTTGTACAAAACAATTTCTTGCTGTGCCACCACAGGCACCGACCTTTCTGTCATTACCCCATCTTCCATTGGTCATACCCCACACCCCCCTCTTTCTAATAGGGTGACCCCGGTGCTTGTTGCTTTTTGTTTATCCTTTGTTCCTTCGGTTTGGGGTGTTGTTTCCTGTTGTGTCTTGGCGGGTGCCCCTCTCTTTCGGAGTAGTATAGTGTGCGTCGATTTAATACTCACCGGAACCACCGCACCCCGAGGAGTAAAGCGACGAGGGGTGCGGTGTGGAGGTGGTGTTGAATTGACGCACACTATACAACTCTTTATTGATGTGATAAGCTTCCTGGTGGCAAGTTGGATTCAAAAGCTTTGCAACCTGGATCTCTGCACTATATCACAACTACATTTTAATGAACACTCGTGGCTAATATAAAACCAATGGTTATTCTAACATAACAGTTCATACGTGGGCAACATGGTATGGCAGTTCATCCAGTGACATCAGTTAATAACAATAACAATAATAACCTTTATTTACCCTCGGTAGTATTTATAGCACATAGGCTAGTGGGGCCGAGCAAACAAATAAAGTCAAATTAAATCAACTCAACTCAAATCAAATGAAATCAAATCAAATTTTGGTTTTTGGGGAGAGGGGAAAACCGGAGTACCCGCAGAAAAACCTCTCGGAGCAGAGTACAGAACCAACAAACTCAGCCCACTTATGACACCGAGTCCGGGAATCGAACCCGGGCCACATTGGTGGAAGGCGAGCGCTCTCACCACTACGCCAACACTGCTCATACATGTTTCCACTGCCCGAGCTTTTACAGACAGAACAAAAAGCAAAAAAACTTCTGACAGATGCTAGTTTTGTTTTAAACAGGATTTTCACGTGGACGCAAACATTCAAACCTTTTCTCAACACAACAATAACAATGATAATGAGCTACACTCCCCGCCAAATTTATTGGTAACACTACACGAAAGGTCGATAATTGTATGCACAACAAATTATGAGTGGCAAAACTTTTTTCTGCGTGGCCGAAGTGAGGGAGGTAAAACGCCGGGAAAACGGGGAGGGTGTATGTTACAAGTAATTAATTATCTTGGAGTACACAGTACGTAGCTTATTACCTTCGTAAAATCCACATTTGGTCCCACAATCGGCAGGCCATCGGTATCCATTACTATTCAACTTGCAATGTTCCAGGGAAAGAGATAAACCGTTAAGAAAACCTCGAAAATTACCCCACAAGCAGTAGGCAGGAAGTAGGCGAAGTAGGCAGGTCCTGGGCAGCAGTTCGTCATAGTGCGTCATATAAGAGCCCTTGAAATAAGTCACGTGACACATTAGAGGCGCTACGTGTTTTGTTGTTCATTTGGTGGTATGGGTTTCGGTTGAACTGGCATTTTCTGCAATTTACAAGCTTTGCTACATCGTTAACCATGATTGAACGGCGGAAACGCAACACCATGAGTCTTGCTGCAAGTTCCCTGCTCATAGCGATAGTTTTATTTGGCGCAAATTTTGCAGAAGGTGACAACGCGTCATGCCCACTGGCCGAGCGATTACACGGCGAAATGGTCAACATCAAGCAGGCCAAAGAAAACGCCGAGAAGAACAACGGAATAGTGTCCGTTCCCAAAGCAGTGACCGTAAATTCGTCTGAAGATTGTGAAATCGGCTGCTGTGGAAATGACAATTGTACAGTATACCTCTTTTACCCTCGGCCTCCCACCAACGTTAACGATGAGCATAAAAACTACAACTGTTTCTTCCTCAACTGTCGACCGCAGAATCTGTGTTCTCTGGTCAATGTGAGCAGTAAAGCTGAAGGAGCGGTTGTAGGAATTCGAGAAGTACAAGGTAAGTTTTTGTTAACGTTTGTTTTGCGTGCAGTACACCCTGGGCCACGCAGTTTTAGAGAAACCGATACGGTTAAATGGTACATTTACATGTAGCTTAAATAATTTCTACTAATCTGATTAGCCGGTGCCGGGGGTTGCTGGGGGAAAAGGGAGACGTTGTCAATACAGAGGGAGGACTGAGAGAGGTGTGATTTTCATCCTTGCCGTATGCAAAAGGGGAAAGAAATTTAAACTTAAATATTTATTTTAAAGGGTTGCTAAAAACACACTGAAGAAAAAAGGATAGCAACTGAATCAAAGTATTGAAAAGGATATGAAGAACCTAATAGAAATTCCTGGAGGAAAATGCAATGCAAACTTTACCATATCCAGAGATTCCAGCCATTGTGACAAACCCAAAATGTTGTTTTTCTCTCAAAGTAGCCGACAATGGGCCCAACTCAAAATGTCCAGGTGAATCGCCTACCGGTACTCCTCGCCTGTAATGGCAGCGTTGTTTATGGCTACCTTCAAACAGTTCTTTTATTTTCCCCATTATGGTCAAGGTAATTCATGAAGCTGCATAGTAGTATTTCATAGTCGGTGAAAAGCATTGAACCAGATTAGAGTGTTAAATTACAGATTAGAGTTTTAAATTGTGAAATGGTTCTCTTCAAGCCTTGAAAATATCAGGTTATTTGCTGTTTCTATGCAACCATTTCAGCATGGAGAGAATGTTTGTCGTTCTAATGTTTCAACAGAATCTGGAATATTAACAGTTGTTGCACTTGTCAGTTGAATAAGTGGTAATATTTTTCATAAAACATTACAGTCAACCTACTCTAGCACATTTAGAAAACCAATATTTTCAGTTAGGAGGTAAATAAATAGCTCAAAAGGTACATTGCCCCGGGGCTCGTAGAAATTGATATTTTAAGCAGGATTTAAAGGAGCTGCAGATGTATGTGATGGAGATTTTAAGTTTTGGAGGTTAAATTTAGACCAAGTACCCTCAAGCTACCATTGCTTACAACTAAAATGCTCCTAGAACACCAAAGAAAATTATCAAGCTATTTTCTCAAGGGAGAAAAAATCATGATCTCTGTTTAGGTATTTCTTCCACAGCACAAGAGGAGAAATTGAAAATTAGTTGGCCCAATTTTTTCAAGTTGCAATCTATTTTAATCCTTGCCATCCCAAACTAAAGAGGCTTATTTATAGTTTGCTAAATTGGTAAAATAATTTCAAACAAAACTGATCCATTATTTTTAGTTTAATTTCTTTGCTTCCAATATCTTTTTCACCTTTTCAAAGTGCATGTAATATTAAAAACTCATGACATAGCTCTTTTAAAGTCAAAGATGTTTTTCAGCCTCAGTAAAATAACTGCAAAAATGTTTATTGAGCACTACTGCAGAAGTAAGGAAGGCGGCTCTAAGTTTAGCATTCATACATCTTATAATTCTTGTAAATTGTAAGGTATTGATGGTCATGTGATGAGGTGAGACCACATTGCAGCATTTTGGTTTTGCATATCATGATCACAATTAGTGGCTAATGTTAACCTCCTATAGGCTGGATGATTTCTTAGCGTTTTGTTGTTGAAATTGCAGAAATGACTTCTGTGGCTTTCATTGACAGTTTTTTCCCAAATGAGCTGCATTGTTAAGCTCTCTTTGCAGTTTTAGATTTTGGTGTGAACTATCTCGCGCCATTCTTCGCAACTGTTGTTTGCCTTTGCCTTTTGTTTGTCCGGGTTGTACATGTACCCTAGCATGTCATGTTGGCGTCAACTGATTTAAGCAGGTAATGCGTCACATGTTATGGATCAAGGAGTCCAGGCTTAGTAATACTTACAGTGATACATGTAGCGTTTGTTTCGAAAAAACAATTTCACTTAGTCATGAAAACCTTTCAAATTTTTGGCCCATAGATGATTAATAATTGAATGTCATGTTATGTTCTTGATACTGTGTAACAGGTAATGAAGGTGAACCTGCGGTGGCTGCTAACTTGGCAACTGTTTCCTCAAAAGATGCAGAGTCAGTTACTTCTCAAAAGGTAGATATTCCTTAGTTTGACAATTCAACACTGGTATTAATTGAGGTCTTTGAAATGAAATTGCACAATAGCAAGTCAAAGCATGTTGGCAATTCCAATGAAATTTATCAAGAACCAGGTTGTTTACCATTTACCAAAAAATCAGTTTTGAATGTAAATGGGAAACCTACTTTGGTCTTCCCAAATGAAGATTTTCCAGAGAGACAGGATTTCTTGAAATGTAGTCCAAAATTTCTGTTGTAGGTCAAAATGAAATTCAGGTCAAAATGAATTCAACCTAGGTCAAAATCAAATTCCTTTGTCTTTTAACCCTAATTATTCATGATTCATAAATATTTAAGGTTAGAAGACAAAGGAATTTCATTTTGACCTAGGTTAAATCATTTTGACCTGAATTTTATTTTGACCTACAACATTTCCAAACAGAAATGTGCGTTCCATTTGCTCATTTGTACCAGTTCCAGGCCTTTCATCTCAAATTGCTCTATAAACCCGACCTTTCGGAATGTTGTGGAAATGGAACATGTGCGTCCCATTTTTGTTGTGTCCCATTTTCTGCAACCGTCGACCAACTGGTTTTTTCTGTTTAAATGGTAAACAACTCCAGTCAATAGAATGGCAAGTTTAATATTAGTCTGCATATTCTCATTATAGTTCTTAATGTCACCCTACCATTGCTTCCCTTCCTCGCTGCAATTGGCCACGTTCTAAACGAATAAGGGCCTGGGAACGAGGTTTTAAAATTTATTGATTGGAAAAAATATTTTTTCCACTGCATGAAAGAGCATCTCAAAAACGGTCACCTAACCAACTTTGACGCTGTTTGGTTGTATTGGAGCTGAAAAAAATGCTTTTGAAAATTGTGAAAATTAGAGACTTTGTATGGTTTGTAAGGACACACTTTCAGAAATAGAGATGTTTGTATGGGATTTTTTTAAGTTTTAAATGTATGTTATCTGGCGGCTTTTCAACCAAACGTACTCAAACTTGCTGAAACTGCTTATTTTGAGATACCCTTTCATGTGAGAATCGATTTAGTTCAATTTCATTGATTTTCAATGAATTTTGGATTCGTTCCCAGGCCCTTACTCGTTTAGAACATGGCCAATGTTGGGTGGAAAATTGTCATGCATTATCATCCATGAAGTATTCAATGTGGAAGGGGGGTGGGGGGTAAACCGCAACTACAAAAAGCTCCATCCATGGTTAACCTTCCTAAATGAAATTGTTAGGGTTATAGTTTTTTTTCCTTTCGAAGGAGTCAGTGTGTTAAGGTTTTTTGTTTTTCGATCATCCAGGAATCTTCAACTTCTGAACCAAAGGTCACACCCACCACATCCAGCAATACAGTAACTGAAGCTCAAACAGAAGGTATGTCCACAAAACATAAAAAGTTGTCCTGGAGAAGACCAGTGGAACTTGTGAAAATTGTAGATTTCTGTTGTTTGGGGTGTCTGAAAAAACAAATACTGGTCTGAATACTCAAGAAGCATTGAGCAATACACTTCATCTTTCATTTTGTTTTTTGCCTTATCTTTAATTGTGCTGAGAGGTAACTAAGGCCTTGGTGTACAGTTTTGGCCCTTATGTACAAGCCCTTCTATTTTCTGTGAGTTTTATCACCTGCAGTATTGAATACTTATTGTTCTTCTTTTCTGACTTTTTCCTGTTCTCTCCTTTGTAAAATCAAATTTGTTAAGTTACTGGTGGGACTCGATTTGCCTTTAGTAGTGAGAATTATAAATGTGCATGCTGTTGGTTGGTTCAAACAACTCAAGACAAACAACTCCAGTTTTCCCCTCTCCTAAAAAAAAAGCATTTCCAAATTCCAATTTGATCTGGATAATGTCCCCAGTTACCACCAATACATCAAAACTCTTGAAAATGATATGTGTTGAAAACACCAAAAATTGTATCCATCTTTTCTCAAGTGATTGTTTTCAAATTCTTAAATCAGCTTCCACACACTTATCAGCTAAAAATGAAGGATGCCATGCACATTATTAATTTAGAATATATGCAATTGAAATGCATTAATTAATTAATTTATCTTTGTGATTGATATTTAATTTTCAACGTTCACCATAGCCTTATTTATAGTTGGTTTTCATTCCATTAATTTATTGTTACATTCAAACTCATTTCAACATAGGTAACCAACTGAAGGTTTCATGCAAAACATGTTTTGCGGTTTAAGAAATATCATGTCATTCCTTAAAACATTACCTTGACTTGTCTATCAATTACTGCTGCTACACAATTCTGGTACTGTATGTAAACACTAGCAAAATATTTTACATGTGTGGCCTCTTGACAACTAAGTGAACACTTCTAATCATTCTTTCTATAATGTACAATTACATATTACATTATTTTGCCATTTTTGTTTATTTCATACTTTGCATCCTTGATTCATTTCATTAGCTTCTACAACTGCTGTACCTTTGAAAATCAAGAAAACTAAAGAAAACTTTAATCACACCACAAGTGGATCACTTGTCATTGCCCTTGCATTTGGTATCTTGTTCTTCTTGGCCGTTATTGTTCTTATTGGTCGTCCCTGGTGGAATTCATTTCACAGACCAAGGTATTCAAAAGTGGACTACCTAATGAATGGACTCTAGTTTTCATTAGAGAGTAAATTTTGGAGATGGAATATAGCTAGACACTTAGTTTTAATTATTTATTACATTTAACAGATTTAAGTGGGTTATCCATCAGTTTTAAACATGCAATGTTATTTAATGGCTAAAGGACTAGCGTAATTTTTGCAGTAAGTAAAAACGTTAAAAGTTGTGGCAGGCAAAGTTTGCCAAATCCAGTAGGATCAGGATTACAGTGAAAATCTGAAAACCATGACCACTACCATTACCTTTGAAAGGGAAAATCATTTCCTTTAAAAGACAAATGGCCGAGTCACTGTTGACTAGTTAACCTCTGCTGTCGCTTAACAGCTATACCTGCTTGACCTGTTTAAATTTTGACATCAGTTCTTATTTAAGTGTTTACGGTTTTCAATTTGCACTGCAACAGAGATATACTAACAGTAATGGAGAAAAACTACTGGCTCACAGCTGCTCCTGATAAAAAAATTAATGGTTAAGAAAGGGCTGAATGTATTAACCATACATAATTACATTTAAGTCTTTGGATGAGGTTTAAATGCATCAGTCCTATATACTGTAACAGAGGGGTAGAAGGTGGTATAATTGAATGGAGGGGTTGCTACTGACCCCTTCCCTGTGAGATTTTATGGAACCAATTTCATATATTTTTGCAGACAAGCTATTCCTCTGAGTGGTTCAAAACATTTCTTGTTTAAAATAACATATTGTGCCTCTGCTGGCCAGTGTTTTTAGTAATCATTTTGTTTGGTATTAAGGAGAATTTTGGTTTACTCTGTACTGAGGAAGAATTATCATCAGTGCAAAATACTAACGTGAAGTTTAGATTGAATTAGCACAAGAATTGTGAAGTATTGCTTCACTTTCCAAAATGCAGCAGGGGCAACCATTATGAAGAAAGGGAACTTTTGCAGAGAGGTTTACTTCCCCGCTTCAGTTTCCCCATGCTGAAAATGAAAACAACTGAAGGAGAGCAATGTCACATCTGTGCATTTGCATTGTTAACTGTCAGTTAATTGAAAAAAAAAATGCACTAAGGGCTTTATTCATGAACATGTGTTAAAGATGAATACCATAGGTAGGATCTTGATATTACGGGTGACTGTGACTCCTTTAGGTCCGTTTTACTCACCAAGCAAACAGTTTCTTTCAGGTATGAAGCTCATTGCAGCTTGTGTCACAACTTTGAGGGGCAGTATCATGGGAGTTATCCCATAATTTGGCCAAAAATTGCTATAAATTGCAATCTTTAGTTAGTGTCTTTCATTCATGAATTGCTTCTGAACCACCCATGAGATGAAAAAATATACCGGTATGAAAATTGTAAAAGAAAAAATAAGCTGCAACAAGTTCTTACCAGTTTCATATAGGACGCAAGGGGGAAACTTGAAAATGTCTGCTGGGTCATTTTAATTTTGCCTACACTTACCAAAAACATTGTTTCCATAGGGTAAAATAGCCATTTGGAAGAAAAGTTGGCCATTATTTTCATTTGCCATTGATTGACAGGTCTCCTTACATTTACTGAGTTTTACAACCTATCCATGACACTGCCCCTTTAAGTGTCACCCAAGTTTCACACTTAGATGGAGGATGCGCAGATGCATGCCATACCAGTTCCAAACCTTTTCATGGTTATCAGTATTTCATCCCTGTAATCTGTCTACTTTAGCTAATTAGTTTGCAGTAAAAGTTAAATCAGTAGTTCTTTGGTTGATGTTTTTTTGTTTCATTCATGTGTTTTATATTCTTCATACAGCATTGTCATTTCAATTCTAGTGTTCATGCAGGATGCTATAAAGTTTGAATTTTTGTTATCAATCATACCTTTCATTTATGATTATATGTTCTGGTTCAATTTCATCCTTAATTTCATCTTTAATTTTTAAATTCATCTTTAATTTTTTTTCTCCCTTTGTTTTTGGGTATGGTAACATAATTTATGGTAATGTCTGATAATTTCTGTAAGACAAAGGGAGAAAAAATTTAAACCAAGGATAAAATTGAGCGACAACACACAAACACTAAAATTGATGGGTTGTCAGTGTGTGTTTCTGTTTCGTGTTGTATTAATATTATTAAATCTCTTCCTTTTGGCATATTTGTATTTAGACAATGATCTTTTAATAAAGATTATAGGGCACTAATGCTGGCAATCTTGCAGTAATTACCTCTCCATTTTCAGGACAAAAAAATAAAGTGAAACAGTTTGTATGCTATTTTACAAGCAAAGAAAATCAGCAAGCCCCCAGACATCCCCGGAAATCACTAACTGCAGGCTACAAAGGCCAGTAAAGTTTCAGTTGAAGTGGCATAGAGAACAACTTACAGTATTATTATAAGTGGCTGTGAACTACTTTCAAATTGAAGTTAAGTTTAGTGGCTCATAATTGGAAAGTTACTTTTCCCAATGACATTCAATGACCATGTTTTCTTTTTTCATGACTGATCTTGCAGTCAACAAAGTTGTCACTGTTCACTTTTCCTGAAAGTCTGTAGCTAAAACTAATGGTATTTAGACAGTATAAATCTACTAGCGTTCTATCATGAATGCTGTTCTCTGATTGGCTATGCTACTTGCTATCTATTCTGTGATAGATAGTGAGTAGCGGTTATCAACAAAATGGCGGCCACTTCACATTTTTGAAGTGTCTGTGAGGAGGATTTAGATAATTTACTAATGTTTAGTTTTGAACAACTAGTAGATTTATACTATACTCACTCTTGATTTCTATTTAACAATTAGATTATGAGCTCAAGATTTCTATCGTATGATAGCTGATGAGGGCACAGCCCGAGTCAGCTATCACGCATAGAAAATGAGAGCAAATAATCTAATTGTTTTAGTATAAATCTACTAGTCATTCAAAACTAAACAAGTCAGTAAATTATCAAAATTCTCCTCACAGACACTTTGAAAATGTGAAGAAGCGGGCGCCATTTTGTTGACAGCCGCTACTCACTATCTATCACAGAATAGATAGCGAGTAGCGTAGCCAATCAGAGAATGGCATTCATGATAGAACGCTAGTAGGTTTATACTAATGCAATAGCATGATACCTGATTTGGGCAATTAGCTATTATGCAATAGAAATCTCGAGCTCATAATCTAATGTTAAGTAAACTGACATACACTGAAAAAGCCATTCCAATGGATCATTAGTAACATTCATTGATTTGCATGGCATTGAAAAATATTGCTTTCTACTCTCCTGTGGATGAGAGTGGGATACTAGTTACCTTAGAGCATGTTCTTTGGGACCATCCCAGCATTATGCAATAAGAGAATATCTGGAATGCAGTTTTTTTTCCAAAATAACACGTATTCTGAATTAGTGGGAAACTCTTGGCAGGATAAACCCAGCACACAGGATAGTCAAGGTAGAGTGTCTGAACCTGAACCCTGGTGCCATGTCACTGGCAGAGTGGGCAGTTAAATTTCAAAATGACTTGTATCCAGTTATAGATACTGGTTGTTTCATGATAGCTATGACAGTGAGCTGCTCATAAATCAAAAGAACAAAACCATCTCTTTTCTTGGCTGGTTTTCTTCCTTCTTACACAGTTTCTGTGCAAAAAAAGGATAAAAGACTGTTCAGAGGACATATATTAAGTAATTTTGGAATTAACTGATGGTTAGCTGTGACCCAGTCATGCAGTTTTGTTGACACAAAGATGCGAGAATGCACGTACCTTAGTGCCAACCGTTTTCCTATGACATGGGAAAACGGAATTCAAACTTCCGTTTTTGTTTCCTGTTTTCCTACAACATGGGAAAACAGAATTTGAACTTCCATTTTCGTTTTCCATTTACTAAGACATGGGAAAACGGAATTCGACCTTCCATTTTCGTTTTCCGTTTTCCTACGACATGGGAAAATGAAATTTGAACTTCCATTTTCGTTTTCTGTTTTTCTATGACATGGGAAAATGGAATTCAAACTTCCATTTTCGCTTTCTGGTTTCCTAATACATTGAAAAATGGAATTTCGTTTTATGCATCTTTCGTTTTCTTAAGACATTGAAAAACGGAATTTGAACTTTGATTTTCATTTTTCGCTCCATGTTTTTCCATTTCTGCATTTTCACCTAAACCGGAAGAGTGTCAGCCCTCCCTGTGAATGCATGCAAGAAAATGAAATTATTATGGGTATACTATTACAAATCACAGAATGAAATGGCTTTTTAGGTCCCACTGTTAAGTCGAAAAATTTCAATAGGCTTTAAAAGCTCACAACAAAACTCTAAAAGATTTTACATAGAGTCGGCCTTAGACTTATTTCAGTACCCAGCAGCCTCCAAGAAGAATAGGACAGTGCAGTTAAAGCAGAGTTGACGATTATTTACTCAGAGCATTAGCGCTGCCTCTACACGGTCTAAAAGGGACACTATTATATGATTTGTGCGTGAGTTAGCTTTGGGTTCAGAGGGTACATCGTCATGAACTGTATAATCACTGCATCTGACCTTTCAGCAGCATCATCCGCCATTTGGTTGAACAGGCAAATGCTAACATAAGACACATGGCATATATTACAAATGAGGAATACTGTTGAATCTGATTACTGCAGGCCTATATGAGGAGATTTGTTCAAATTTCTGTCTTAATTTTAGGAGGTTCGACTGAAGCCCCCGAACCAACCCTAGATCCGCCCCAGGAAATACGGAAATGACAAAAACATGGAAACGAAAATCTAAGTTCAAATTCCGTTTTTCAATGTCTTTAGAAAACGAAAAGCGAACATTGAAGTTCGAATTCTGTTTTTCAATGTATTAGGAAAATCATTGGAAAAGGAAAATGGAAGTTTGAATTCAGTTTTCCCATGTGGTAGGAAAAAAGAAAACGAAAACCGAAAATGGAAGTTTGAATTCCATTTTCCCATGTTGTAGAAAAACGGAAAAGGAAAAACGAAAATGGAAGTTCGAATTCCGTTTTCCTGTGTCATAGGAAAACAGTTAAACGAAAATGGAAGTTCAATTTCTGTTTTCCCATGTTGTAGGAAAACGGTTGGCACTGAGGCTAGCAAAACAAAACCATGACAGTATACGGCTGTATATGTTTCAAGACATTTGTTTACTCCAGAAGACATGTATTTGCTTACCCTCTAAATTTATGGTTAAAGACATACACTTCTGTTCACTACTATAGAGTGCCAGAAAGCATCTTTTGCCAGGATTTACCTAGAAGGAGTTGTCGTGACCATGACAACTTCTCGTGATCGCAGTAAGTTTAAAACTTATGCAGGTTGACTAAACAGGATGAATATTATTTAAGTAGCATCTCAAAACTGGTTTGCGGTACAGGTGATAGAAATAACAATTTTAATTGCCATACATTTTTATGTTAGTCTTGCTAAAGAAGCATACCCGGAATGCCAAGAAAGAGAACATTAACTGGAATGTTATGGAAGTGCTGACTTCAATCATATCACCTTCCCCTGGGGTTGCTACCCTCACAGCTTAGTGTTCCTAAAATAAAATGTTAGTCAATGCACATAGCTTTGTTGATTTCTATACCACCTACCAACCCCCTCAGACAAAAACATTTGGGTTGTAGTGGGAATATCAGATGAAATCAGCTGTAAAAAGATAACAAGGTCTGAGTGCAGAAAGAGCGACTTTGGCAACCTTTCAAGCAGTGCTGACATTACATGTACTGTTTTGCACCATCATACACCTCGTTTTCAGGAGGAAAAGAGGTTAGGTGGAAACTTAAGCATTTAAACTGATTGCACTGGGGTGTTTTCTTCTATAAAGGTGAAACTCAAAAAAGAGTTCAAAACTAACATGTACTATGCCACCCAAGGATTAATACTTGGATTAATAATTGTTGATACCTCACTTGCTTTTACACAATTTTTCACATGAAAGTGCCCACAGTTCTACTACAAGTGTAGCACTTGTGGTTCAGGTAAATTTGATCAGAGCTAGTTGATGACTTGCTGAGGAGGGACTATTCAACTGAAAGCATGAACTGAGCAGCACTTTCCTGTGTTTGTTACACTGAATAATGCAGTTCTTACTATAATGAATGGGATCCTTACACGACCATTCCCTTTAAACACCATTGCACAGTGCTTTTGTGTGATCAGTATGGATTGATTTCCTTCAAAGGTAAATACTGTGGAACATTATTCAAAAAAATAATATTCTTTTTTCATCCTCATGGGTCATGAAAAGCCTAGTCTCAGAGCTCTTTTCAATCATCTGGTCATGAAAGTTTCACTTATGTAAGTCACAACAATATTATCAATGCAAATTCCTGAGATTGCATCAATACAACCCTTTCCCAAAAATAGTTATTATTTTAGGCTCTTACAGTGTATATAAAAGCCAACAGTCATGTGCTTACATTGCCTCCCACATGCATATGGGTGGGAATAGTTTAGTTCTATTCAAGCTTGTCAGGTGTGACACAATCCTTCAGTGCCCTTCAATTTATTTTGATGCTGAATCACAAAATTCAGGTCATTCAGCATGGCAGATAACAATGTACGACAACATTACTGGCTGGTAACACAAGTGTGTGGGTGTGAGAGCCAGCATGGCAGACAAATTGTATTTGTCAAATAAAAACAAAACAAAAGGAGTGAATCAACATTAGCAAATTAAACAAAAATGTTAAGAATGAAAAGTAATTGATTTATGACGTTTGGGTCAAAAAGTGTGTGGGGCTGAATGAAAGAGGTGGGCGGAATATAGAAAGCTGCAATTTGCATTTTCATTATAACAAAGAATTCACAGCATTTACTGAGTTGAGCTTAAAATTCACTGCAAGATGAGTCAGCTTTTTTTTCTTGATTAATCTTGTACGGGCACCATGGTGTTTTCTAAAGAGGGGATGTTGGTGATTGGCAACAAAGAAATTCAAGATTTGCTCAAAAATAGATTTACTCACTAACAGAGTACTAATTTAAAAGAGGAACCCATCTTTTACCACAATAAACAGTTTCTATTTTTACTACCAATAATAAATATTATTACCATCCCAGAAAAACACCTTTAAAATTAATATCCCCAAAAGAACTTACATGTGGAAAAAATGCTAACATCAGACGAAAACACTACTAAAAACTCTGCGTTATCTCATTCCCACTGTTACAAAATAATATTTGAAGAAAGAATAAGCACACTAAAGGCCCTTGCAAACGAGGAGACAATTTTGCTCACGATGTTTCTTGGGTGAACAAACGAGTGGAACACAAATGTTTCTAGGTTGCGCAAACTGGGAAATATTTGTTGAAGACACAAAATGTTTCTGATAAAAATCAAAAAACATTTTTTGTCTTGAACACAAATTTTGTGTCTGCAACAAATGTTACATGCACGGGCAAACAGAAACATTTGTGTCTGTAGCAATGCGTCCACAACAGTGTGTTCTCGTTTGCCAGGGCCTTAAATCTACACATTTGATTCCAAGGTACAAGGTTTTAAAGTTGATTGTGTCAAGTCAAAATACAAGTAATACACTGTACATGTTCCACTTTAAAGTTTTTATTCATTTCATTTAGTTTTTTTTTTTCAATCAACGCCCAAATCTATTCATTCAAAGAGCAACAAGATCTTTTTATCACTTTTGTAAGAGCATCTTGTTTAGTTCTGTTTAGCTTCTGTTTACTACTCTGTGACATACTATCTACAGTTTGACCAGGTCAAGGCATGTAACTCTACTTTACGTAGCTTTTTAACAAACCCAACAACTGGTCTCGTTTAAAACGTCCAGAAGAAAACCAAAACTCAACTCCCCTATAATCAAGAAATTAAAATAAAATTATTGAAAGAATACTTACATCTCAAAAAAACTTAAAAGTCTGATTTATGTTGCTGCTATTGCATAAGTGTGCTGTTTATTTACAGTGTCTGTTGCCCACGTATCTGTCTACTGCAAACAGGAAAATAACTGCAGCAAAGATCTCTTTTGAGCTTGAAAAATTCTCACGTCTTCCTTTTGTGAATTATGGTCATAACTGAATGGTCTTTAATTTGCACCGATAAAATGTTGTCAAAATTATTTATTTAGTAATATTCACACTTTTGCTCTGTTAATCCTGAGATATCTTTAATATTTCTAAGACTTAAATATAAGTTCTTCACAGAAGATACGAAGATGTCACGTGCATCAGGTTTTACAAATGACTGCATGCATAAATGCAAACCAGTGTGCTTGAAACACTGAATTAACAAGAAAAAATCTTCATATGTATATAAATATTATTCTTGCATAAACAGCCATATTCATGATAGTATTAACAAGAACACAGTGTTAAAAATGTCATAGTTGTTAACATAGCTCTAAAAATACATTTAGCTATAATCAATGTCTCCTTTAAGATTTGAGGAAAATACTACAGCTAACTCCCACAAACCCAACTTTTACACCAACATTTCACTCAGACTGGGTAAATCCTAAAGATCTTGGAAATGTTTCATCAGCATAAACTATAACACAACTTGAGTAACAACAGATCGCATAAGAAAATGTAAGTTGACTAAGTTTCCAGTAGTGTAATTTCCATAAATGTAACAACTTTCATCTACACGCCAGCATAAGAAGGGCGCCAAGTCCAAGTCCAGCAACTGCAGCCACACGCCATCCTCCGCTACGTCCATTTTCTGGTGGACCATCGTCTGTTCTGAAGAAAGTAATAAATCCATCCTGAAAGAAGAACAGAAAAAAAAAAAAAAAGAATTAATACATGTAAACAATATTGATGTTTTAAAAAAACAAAGACAGTTTCATTAACTAACTTAAAGGTACATGTATAATATGCAAGGAAATGTTTGTTATTTGGCAAGGGGGGCACAAAGTCTGTATTTCTTTGTGGACAGAATATATTTCAGGATTTGATGCTCCCCTGACAAAGAGTCAGAGTGTAAGAGTTTCTGAACATATGCTGTGTTCAATACAGTCAATACATGCTATAACTCAAAGGTTGTAATTCCATAGATTAATTCAAAGGAGCAGAGTTTCTAAGGGCATTTTATTTGTTCTTAACTGTCCACTGTCTTTCCACTTGACTACCCACCCCACCCAACAAGCTATTGCTACAAAAGAGTTGACGAGGCTGTGCTCATTAGCCATCACTTAGGAGTCACACATTTGTGTCTGGACCATGAAACAGGAAGGCTCAATCGTCCAAAGGTCCGCCGGTCAAAGTACATAAATATTGTTGGATTACATCATTCTATTTTGCCAACAAATTAGAAACAAACCAAGGACCTCTGGCATTCCCCATAAAATTTGAGTGTAAAAAATATAGGGAGAAAATTATCTGTAGAAATTTTGTATTTTTTTATCAGATTGTATAACCCCACCGCTGAGACTAAAAACGAAATGTTGTTATTTCCACTTTTTCGACGTAGTATTCAAAATACTCCAGTCATTCAATACAAATCCTGGCGCCAAAAAATTCCTGTCTGAGCCAAGCTATTCATTCAGAAGTCATTTCCCAAAAATTTGCAAAGAAAGACAACGCAATGATATCTGACAATATAGATTGTTTCAGTTGTGACTTTCGAACATGCTCAATTTATTTTAGTCATTTCGTGTGTCTGTACTACGTCAAAAACTGAAAATCATTTATCATTCATGCCCCGTATGCCCCATAAAATTCCCCGGGAAGAACATTAATGCTATTCCTGAAAATACACGACTGAGAAAAAAACAACATTGAACGACAAAGACAAAATTTACCCCCAAAATACCTAGAAAACACCTTCTATTTATACATTACCAAGGTAAATTCTTCAGATTCTAAGATCTGCCTTTTTATGGTAAAAGAATATTCGAGTTGTAATAATTCGTTTGCTATCACGATACGAATATATACGTAAGCTTACAGATGATTCTCAACGAAAACTTGCAATAAATTCTGAACCCTTTAGGCTAGAATGGAGAACTATGTTTAATACAAAAAGTCTTTAGAGATCAGGGGCTTACTATTTTTTGGGAATATTTTCTGTATTTTTGAACTCTTAATTTCTCGTGATGTTTTATGTCAACAAATCGCGCATTTATGCTTAGTGAATCAGCATTTTGGGGCCACGGATATCTTAAAATCATAGCCAATATTTATTCCTTTGCCTTAAAACATGAACGATTTACTGTATGAGTCAATTTGAACCAAGAGCGAATCACAGATCAGTTGTAATACTCACCCATCCTCCATTTTCGTCGATCCAACCTCTAAGGTTCTGGTTCATGTACACCGAAAGCCATTCAACAATGCTATCGATGAGTTGAGCCAAATCCTCCTTTTGTACACAATACACTGCCAATGTGGCCCCGAATGCCAGAAACGCAACTATCCGACCCCAGTTTTTTCCTGTCTGGAAAATTTCGTCCGCGATCCCACAAACGTAGCGTAGGTCGAAGCGTGTGTCAGATGAAGCTGGTCACACATGGAGTCGAACAACTGTCGGTTTTCTTCTATCAACTCGTCCGCGACCCGTCGCAAATGACGAGCTGCTGCCGAAGGATTCGCATTCACATTGTATCCTGGTAGAAAAATGTTCTTCTGCCGAAGTTTGTACGCGATATAGTCCTTAACAATGTTCTGAAACGACTGCAAATGATCTTCGTTTCCCATGGCCATTACTCTGATCATCGATGTCCAAGGTCTTTCCCGACTCTATGAAAGAGTACTACTTTATATCATTGACAATGGCAGCGATTGTGACCAATGGAAGCGTTCGATTGGCTAATGTTATTAAAATATTTCAAATGACGACGTCACAAGAGAATCAGCGTGCTGTGACGGGTCTTTGTGAAAGCAAACTCGTTTGACGAATATTGCCATCAAGATTAGTTCTTACCATTATATACAAAAATTTCGCGAGGTCGTTAGGTGAACTAACAAAAAAAAATTTGCAAAATGAACTGTCGTTCCAAACATCGCTGGACGATTATGATGTAAGCATGACGCAATTTTTAAATCGACGGCATTCATGGGCTCCTGACGGCATAGCAGATTTACTGATATTTTGTCAATTTTTATTAAACCACTTGCTTAAAAAATTTATTACGGGATCACCTGAAAATTTCCAGCTTATTTTTTTTTATCTAGGCTTACATATAAAGCCATTTAAGGTTGGTTTCAGTGGAACTGTTTCAGTACATATGTTGCGGTCGGTGTTGTACGTGCAAGTATTCTCATCCTCTCGAAAAATACGTCACAATAGCCGTGAGTTTGTATAGAAATAACGCGCAATTTGCAGTCTGTGCAGAATTTTCTCCCCACTCAAAAATCGTTTTGCAGTTAACGCTCACCACAAAATTTAATTATCAGGAAACAAAATTATTAGACTTATCAGAATTATTGCCAGGATAGGAACTGACATCGCCACGAAAATTTTCGTTATTTTACATTTTGCCGTGGAAAATTGCCAACCGTAGTTGGTTTCCAACCCTTTAAAAACTGAAATGAGTGTTTTCAGTACGAAAAAAGAAATAGCTTAATTAAGAACTATATTTAAAAATATTGTTTTTGAGTGAATTGCTGCACAAGTAAGGTGTGAAATTTTTAGCGTATGAGAGGATATGTAAATACATTGCTTCCTTCTAGCGTAAATTGCATGCAAATAGACTGCTCTGTTTGCTCAGGCCCCTACACACGAATATGCCTACGTTCGAAAACAGAGTATCTTTCATCGTTTTGACCTTCATGTCAACCCGAAATTTCATCAAAAAAGCCCTCGCCAAAGAAGAAGATTTTCAAAACGTGGAATTTTCCATTCCGTGTAGATAAGGAAAGAAAGATATTACCAAACGTTATGAAGTTGTCAGTCATCGAGGCAAGCTATTTGTAAATAGTGGGTGTTGGGGTGGGAGTAACTTCTCACTTTGTTTGTACCCGCTCGCGGCATCTCGATACTCGCGCGTGGGTTTGAGTGCGAAACAACTCGGCTGTAAAGATTTCGCAGAAGAGTTCAGTTGAACGATTTGCTTACGATTGCACCTATTAATTCCTGAAACGTCTATGATGTGAATATATCACGGTCACCT
Organism: Pachyseris speciosa; assembly: GCA_016490735.1. Classification (NCBI taxonomy): domain Eukaryota; kingdom Metazoa; phylum Cnidaria; class Anthozoa; order Scleractinia; family Pachyseridae; genus Pachyseris; species Pachyseris speciosa. The sequence goes on along the minus strand of JAEMWC010001285.1, from coordinate 25,639 downwards.
GCCCTGTCTCCGTAGGAAGTTCTGTATATTTACCCGCTAGTATCAAATGTCCAAGGGTAACTCGTAATTTTGCTTCCCACAAAAAGTTAACCCCAGCGTGAATCTTTTGCCGTTCTCGTAATTTCTCTGCTGGACATAAAACTGAGATATTGCGTAAGATTAAAAGAATTTTTTTTCAGAAAAATTCCCCAATTATTTCTCCGAGTTGAAATAACCAATCTTGTTTTTGCCTGTAGGAATACTGACTAAAGCTATTCACATGAAAATGTAATTTGCACTTGAAAACGTGACTTTTACCAATTTAGTTGATGGATATTTTTTATATTTAGGAAAGGTTTTCTTTCGTTAAAAGTGAAAAAGGCCAAAAATATATATTGCCATCGATCTATAGGCCAGCTGTATAAAAAACCAAATCAGGCGAAAAAGGAGTTGTCTTCGAGCTATCCCTTTTTCTTTGACTTCCGCTTTAAGGCGTCAGAAACGAAAAGAACTATTGATCGGGAGTCTTTGTTTCTCATCTGTGTACACGCGGTGGCACTGAACCAGAACAGTTAAGGGAAGGAAGCTTATGAAGAATCAGGACACGGGTTTTGTTTCAGTTTCTTTAGTTTTTCAGTGACGTCCGGTTTTCAGTTGACACTTTCTTTCATCCTCCCCTGGTAGGTAATTACAGCAGACAACAGAAAACTGAAATCCAAAGGGTCATTTTTTTTTTACCTTATAACATCCTGTAGCAAGAAACAGAAAAAAACCTCGCCGATAAAGAATCTGTCTTTGGTAACATCTGGTTTTGAAAGGAATTTAATCATCAGGACATAACTTCTTAATGTCATAGGGCGAGTCAAGTTCCTTTAGGAGCATGTAATCGAGTGCAACAGACCGTAGAAGGAGATGTTTTAGAAGGCTGCCTTGTCGTCACATCTGGATGGCATAAAGGGAATAAAGAAACGAAGATTAAGATTCCGTTTTAGTAGCCTCTCGTCCACAATAGTGACAATAAATAGAACGATCAATCCAATGGTCAACAAAGGAAGTTAAATTTCGTGGGAGTTCACCACATCAGGGCTGGTGCAAAATAGCTTTGTATGAATCAAAATACCCGTGTGAGCTTTTTTCAGCGAGTGAACAACGAAATAAAGTTAATGGTGACGAATAACGAGGAAACTGCTTTTAATTTCATAAGAAGTAACGCACTTTTCAAAAGCCATGTTCGGTCATGTTCTGTGGGAACCTTTTAAACTTAGTTGTATATAGGTTAGAGCAGGCAGCTAACTGGCATATGAAAATTAAAAGCAATTTATACACAATTCTTCGGATTCTTGACATGGTACCAAAGATTTTTGCGAATTAAACACTAAAGTTCTCGTAAACTCAGCGTTGGTAGACAGTGAAAGATATTTTTTTCCAGCCAAAGAAGGATAGATCTGATTAATTCTTGACCGAATTTTAAATATGGTGCAATGTCTGAATGAAATGCCACCAACCTCAAACCCACGCTCTCTCTCTTTTCCTCCCTCCTTCCTCAATGACGGGAAACTTTCCAGTTGGCAACTGTCAGGGGCACCCAACGAGCCAAATCAACCAAAAGCTGTAAGAAGGCATTTTTAAGTACCTTATGGTGTTTGAAGTCTGTTTAAAGTGATGTTTTCGCGAGCTAGAAGAATTTGATCTGTTCGGATTCCTTAGCTGAAATTTTAGTTGCGCGAAAATGTAAGGTCGTTGGGTGCCCCTGAACTGTCTGTGGAAAGTACTCGGTTTCATTGTTTGCTGCCAAAAACAGCTAGTAACACTTGGACGCCGAGACCAGCTGAAACCATAACTACTGAAACTGTTCTCAAACACTCCCCTGTCTGAAAGCTTACTCTTAGTCTCACAGGCTCGGATGTACGTAAACAATATAACTAGAAAGGACGCGGTTTTCTCAGTTCACTTTTTGTTTTAAATTAGTTCTGAACTTTAGAACTAACCTCACAGGTTTAAATGGAAATGAAATCGAAATCGTTTCTCAGTTTTAACGTGTTTCTTCAAATACACGACTGGTATCTTCCTCATCGCTGGGGCTTTTGGCAGACAAAACAAACGGCGTTTCGTAACGGTGATGGGATTGATATGAACGTAAATGATTACAACTTGACAAAAAAGCACCAAACAATTTCCCACGTATTCTGGCTACTGGCCAAATAAATCCCTTTGAAAATATCCCTTTTGATATGATATCTGTTTACTGAAGTTTCGTGCAGAAGTCGGATCTTTCCATACTCGCAGCTCTTTGGGTTATATAAAATTATAACTAGTTTCCACTCTTAGACCAAAGCTTAGAGAGGCGTATTGCGAACCGAAGTGGAAAACGGTTTTTAAAAATGGCACTGATTAAGACGTTCACAGAAAATAATCAGAATATTTTAAGTTTCAGTATTCAGTGCTTTCAATTGATTTTCCCCGTACGTGTTGTCAGCTGCATATCAAAAGGGATATTTTCAAAGGGATTTATTTGGCAGTAGCCAGAATACGTGGGAAATTGTTTGGTACTTTTTTGTCAAGTTGTAATCTGTTTCCAACCTGCCAAATTTTTCTGTGCAATAGCAAAGGATCAGATAGTCTACAGAACGGACCAGTACTATGGGTACGAATCTATATATTTTAGGAGGCGGACCAAGCGATACTTCAGCCGAGGACTAAAAACAGGAGATATTATCATTTCCCACAAAAGGTGGATCACTCAGAGTTTCCGAGGGATAACTCGGGGATTTCCCCAAGTAGGGACACTACCCCCTGCACTAAAAATGAAAATACATGTACATGTAACGACAACAACAACAACAACAACATCATCAACATAAAAACGCTGTCCTAAAGAGACAGTGGGTCTGTTACTGAAGTTTCGTGCAGAAGGGGATTGCCAGAATCGCAATGATGTTGGCAGACTGTTCCACCGCCTACTGGGGCTGCTACAGAGAAGGTTCTACTGCCATACGTGTAAACATATGCAAACATGTCAACGCTATGGAATTTATTAATCGAGCCCCGGGCTGTTTTGGTGCCGTTCAGGATGTATCTGAGACGTCAACTAGCCGCAAAACGTTTGCTCCGTGTTTCTAGAGGATACACGTGTTTGTTTAATTCATTGTTGTAAAATTTCCTGATCTGGGGTGATAGACGTTTAATTTCCATCTCAATAGTACACGCGATCGAATTAACTCGAAAGCCGTTTGAATTAACAGCGCAATGGACATAACTTTTCATAATTAAGCCTTACTGTATTTCTTGTTGATTGCGGTAAGCTATGAGCTAGAATCTTGGAGTGGAATCCGCGAACGGTACGTGAACCGGCTGCCTGCGATGGTATTGTTCAAATGTTTTGAACGCGGTTTGGAACGCGCAGGGTCGCACGTAACGAACTCTGGTTTAACCCCAACACACCCTAAATTGTCCATCCAAGTTCAAACCGGAGATTAAACTCTCCCATGTATTTTAGGTCAGCAATATCTTTTAAGACAAACACTGCTCAACGATTCAGTTTCTTCTCTGTCTTTGAATGATCGCCGCATGACATAAATGCTGCTTCTTAGTTACAATTGTCTAGCTGCAGGGGAATTTTGTACTTTCCCGCAATATCGCTCTCTTTTGACTTTCACCAACTTTGTTTGGGCGAGATCCATTATGGAAGTGACCACGGGGTTTGCACGAAACCTAAAAGCGTTTTGTTTGTCACATCCCCATATTGAAACTTAATACTATTGAAACAGCCTACAAAACTTCATTGATTTGCACGCGACAAATTTAGTAGCAACTTATTGTAAAGTCAATAAATCGATATAGTTACTATAACCTCAAGTGAGGTTCGGTGTAAAGTACGGATCATGCAATCACACCGAAAGCACGTACGCCAAAGTTGTTATCGTTAAATGAAGAGATGACTTTGGGCTCTAAAATATATTTGACAACACTGGAAAGTATATAGTTGAAATGGCTCATAACTGCATAACTCTAGGTATTTTGGTCTTTGTTTCAGTCAAGACTGCTGTCTCCATATTTTCCCATGAATTATACAAACCGCGCGTGAACTGTTTCATGAACAAATTTATTTTGTTGATGACTTAATGTAAAAATTAAGCCGTGGCTTCAAGAACTAATTGAGAAATGTTTACTGAGTACAAGTCGCCAAAAACTTTAACTGGGGCGCAAAAAATGCGGCACACATTCCTCATTCTTCAGACTGGATGCTTTTTTTTTTCAAATCGTGTTATCTTATTATGCATGATAAAAATCAGTACACGTAGCTTGAGGATCTTTGTTTTTTTTTTTTTTTATAAGAGAGCGTTGAAAGTATATTTCTCTTATCTTATCATATACAGAAAGGGGTTTTGGTGCAAATAGGCCGTTTTCAATTTTGATGAAAACTTGCGCTTGCAAAAATTCTGGTGCATCTGATCATGCGACAGTTCTTATTCTGTTGCAAAAGTGGTTTTTAAAGATAGTTTTGTACGACAAAGACGAGAAGGACGGACCTTTAAGTTCGTTTGATCGGAAAATATTTCCTCTTATTGCATGCCGGAGGCAGTCGCATCGAGACTCCAAGGAATGTCTCGAGGGTCCCACGCGAGTATTCCGCCTAGCGCACGTTTTGGTCTTCAATGGACGACTTGTAAATTGTAGATCACAGAAAGACCGCCCGAAGCATACGCAAATCATTTCAAATACAACTTCTCAAGCCTTTGTTTAGCCTTGATGAATCATTGTCATCAATCATAAGCGATAACACAGCTTATTCGCTTGAAGAAACATTGACTAAACTTAGCAGAACGTTAATGACAAAGGAATTTCCGGTGGGAGTCCCCTCCCGGTACTTATCTTGATAACAAGAAGATCGAGGTCACGGAATCTAATCGGTTCTTGAAGGGAAAAAAATCTCGCAAAAGGCTACTTATGATCAAGTTTCAGTCATAAATACCTGGCGGAATCTCAAACATTCTAGATGGGTGTAGTTTTTTCAAAGTACTTTTCACGTGGCGTATTTCTCTGCAAAATTGCTTCCTCGCCAGATTTATCCTCCCAGTTTCATTTCCGGGAGTCTGACCGGAAGTCAATGGGCTGTCACCCCAAAACGGCTGGCGGTGCCCTGGTCTTCCTAAATACGTAGCTCAAGTTCATATTTCATGTTCAATATTTCGTCTACTGGGGCGTCTACTCTTTCAGTTGTTATAACTCGGACGCAATTCACAGCACCTGAGAACCGCCGTTGTTTAGTACACGTGTTGTGTTCCCAACCGCGAATCTAACTCACGCTTGTGTGAGCGTTCCGATGTGGTCCTAAGTGGAGCTGTTTATTGTGTATTACGTGGTGTTTCTAACGTTTAAGCGAAATCCTAATGTTTGACCATTAAAAACGTAAGTTCAGTGATGCATAAGTCATTCCTGGATTTTGATTTCTTTGGGAAATTCCGACTCCACTGGGGATCAAGTATCGCCCGATTTGCTGCGGTTTTCCTTTTTCACTAATAACTACTCGGTTTTATAAAAAATAAATAGGATATCTAACTATACTGCTCAGTTCGCGCCGGGATAATTTTCTACTAGGTATCCAAGAGGACTAAAAAGCAATTTACGATCTGTAACTCATTATAAAAAGGCAGGTGACACTGAAAGGCCGGAAAAGGGGAAGAACTTAATTACAGCGACCTCACTGAACACCGTGGCTGACTGAAGCTGGAGTCTTCGTTTAACCCCTGGTTTCATCCTGGACAAGGCAAAACAGAATCCACGCGTTTTCAGCTTTATTTTCAAATTTTACTTTTTAAAGAGAAAAAAATAGACAAATCCCTTCTTGAGACGTCTTCCTTATGAGCACCCTTAACGAAATACTATGAAAAGGTAATTATAGCAAACCGAGGTACAAATGGAAACTGATAAAGGAAGGTTGAGAGTTATTTTATATCCACAAAAGCCGGCCGTTTAGTCTTGTATAAGGCCATACTTTTATGTTAGGCATTCACGGGAGAATTTTCCCATCTTTACTGAATTTGACTGCGACTTTTCGGAGTGGACTGTCCGTGAAGGAATTTTGAAATCTTTGCTTTACTTCATCATCAACTAAAAAATTCCAGTGTTTATACAAAGTTTACGCAACCTTTGAACAACAACGAAATGCGGTACCCCGGTGCGGTACCGAGTACAGTTGCGTAACTGTTGCGTATTGTTGAACAATTTACGGATGGGTTCTCTTCACCCCATTTTTGAAACGTGCTCATGTTTTGAGGCATGCTTTGTTGTTGAAAGAAACTGGTTTTGTCCTGTTACTGGCTTACTTTGAACTTATGCCTTTTTAGCAGTCCAGAAGTCACGTATAACAGGTAAAAATTAAGTAACAGCTAAAAACATGTCACAACAGAGCAAAAGATGACTTATCACACCACGTGAAAGTGATCATAATCATGTGATTTCCTCCCATGTGTTTCACCCACGCTTCAGTTTTGTAAGCGCTTTTTGGGTCAAGCTGTTTTAGATTATTTCTTACATTTCCGTCATCTAAAACACGAAATATAAATTTGAGTTGACAACAAAATGTCCTTTTAAGGATGAAATCACAGCCATATCACGAAATAAAGAAATCCTAACATGAGACCATCATACTTCGATGTATCGATGATGCAAACGCTGTGAGTCCAGTGAGTTCATTAAACTTGCACGATAGGCCGGTCTCTTTCGTTCAGATGCTATACACTTTCTTTGGTTCAATATCCATTTCTGGCCGTAAATGCTCTTTTTTGCTTTTTATAGTTCTTGATCGTGGCGAACAAGATAAAATACCGTGACCGATCTAATCAAAAAGCGTATTTCCTCCACACGAACTCATTGTTTCCGTTGCATCGCATTATAGAATTTCCGGGTTCTAATTAATTCCCACGTGTGGTCAGTTCAAGCCTGCAAAATCGTTGCTGCATGAGTCACAAACCAAAACAAAACAACAAATTTTATTAATTTTAGACTAAAATGAGTGTTTGTTGTCCCACTTGGTGTGCCAGTCACTGGTTGATTTGTGGTTTTCTTGCCGTGTGAGGCTGTGTAGTCCAGTGTATTTTGCATTGAATACGACGCAAATTATCCCAACCGCTACGGAAAATTAAACTGAATCATTTTCGAGTCAAAATATCTTCTCTGTGTTAGTTCTTACTCACTTAAGATACGGAATCATACCATATTTGCTATTTCACGCAAAGAGAATTTCTGGTTCTTCCCGCTCTGTATAATTTTTTCCGGCACAGAATGAGGGTGGTGGGAGATCAAGTTAAAACCCACACTTTTAATTGTAAAATAAATAGCAACTTCCGACCAGAAGCAAAAGCTATCGTATTGCAGACAAAAATAGTCAAAATATATGCACTGGTTTATTTTTAAGTGAACAACTCAACCATTCACAATGGGACTGCACCACGCCGGCGCGGATGTAATAAAAAATGTAACTCGTTAGTACCTTCGTGATGCGGTGAGGAGCAATCAGTCATCCGTGGGCTACGGTGTGTCGACGGTGTGCGATAATTTTACTTGGGAAGGTTTGACCATCAGCGCCTTAGGATATGTTGTCGTTATGTACCGTAACATTTCCATATTTGGGCATGTTTCTCATACCCCCTAGCAGTTTAATGTCATTTGGATGTTTCGAGGATGCAAGAGCACGGTAATTGTCCGTTACAGCGTAACTTTGAAAAAGGGTAAAAAAAAGGGGGCGGGGGGCAAGAATAAGGGGAATTGTGTCAACTTTTATCGTAGATTGTAGATAGCTTAGAAGGCCATTCTTCTAGCCATAGTAGTGTACCGACGGTGGACAGAGGATGACAAGATTGTCTGTCTGGTATATGGTTTCACCGCGGTCAAACGTAAAAAAAATAAGAAAAGTCCTTTAAAGGTAGGGTTTTTACGTTGAGAGCTCTAAGATGATAAGTTTTTCGTCAGTCTGTGAGTTTGCCAAATCATTTTATGGATTACTAAAAAACGTTTTAGGAAAAATTAAGTGAATCGGTTTTCCAGAAGTCACGCATTGAAACAGAAAACAAAACACACAGCGCCGATCAGTCTCTACATTCTTCGCTTTAAAAAGACTTAAAACTTTTTTAGTAATCCATAAAATGATTTAGTAAACTCACATAATAAAGGAAACTTATCAGCTTTGAGCTCTCAACGTAAAAACCTTATCTTTATAAAGGGCTTTTCTTACTTGTTTTACATTTGACCGCGGTTAAGTATATGGTCCTTCCTGGTCCTTCCTGGATCAGTGAGCTTTCGCTTGTCGGTCGGTGCTTGTCCCACACTGATTTTCAGTATTGAGTCAATATTAGGCTATCACATCATATCCAGAGGGGACGCTGGTAGAAAGAAGTAAACACCGGCAATTTAAACTTTATCCGGTCACGGTAAAAAAGAGATTTTCAAAATGATTGTATGTTTTAAAGCGACTAATCACACACGCGATCCTAAACATCTTGGCGCAGTAAACAAGCACGCTCAGTCTCTTCATCGAGCCTTTATTAGTAAGGGGTCCCTGTTTCTCAAACCGCTCCTTCGCGTGGAAAAGCTCATCAACTCAGTAAGACCCCCTTTCTTTAGTATAACGCCCTCATAAGATAGTGACATTATAGCTTCTGCATGTATGTACTGCAGAAATGACTGCTTTGAAATCGTGCTGTTTCTATCCCCCGGGGGGAGGGGGTACTCCCAGAAAAATTGGGTGGGGGTGTGCGGCCCGCTTCCTAAAACCCTTACACTATTTCAGACCAAAACCTGCGATTTTCCCTACCCTATTTCAGACCTGACCAAAAATTCGATATCCTATTTCAGACCAATTTCACGTACACGGTTTTCGTAAACATATAATTAAAAGACTAATGATGAAGAAGTAGCTTCTTCTAAGAAACATACCCAATTGAAGACTAGAGTGTATAAACCATACCCTATTTCAGACCAAAATGGTCAAAATCGATACCCTATTTCAGACCAAAACGGATAAAAAACCAAAACGGCTTTGGGGCCGTACATACCTTTAGTAGCCCATTTGAGGGAGTACCCCCCCCCCCCCCTCCGGTTCTATCCTGGGCTGTTGTCTCAACTCAGGATGGTTTCGGTGACTGATTTTCGACTCCGGTTTAAGTCGATTAAGAGATAAATTATATCTTTCCCTGAGAACGTCGTTTAACAAATAAAGCTGCCCCCTCGATCGCCCTCGAGCCCTTGCAATGAAACATACTAAAGTGCCCAACGAGGACAAGTCTATAGGTTTCTTCCCCGACCGGGCTGTACGACTAACTGATGGTGTTCTATTTTGGCTTAAATTAGTCTCCAGTTATATACTAAATAAAATAAGAAGCCTTGTAACAGCTGCTTTTCAAGAACTCAGTTAAGACGGTGCCAACTCCTTGAAGATCGATCGCTTCTCGTCATATTCGTGTGCGTAAAGCCTGTTAATGTGCGATCATCCACGCGTAAAACTATGACATAAGAGACTGACTCCAACTTCAGCGCACATTATTCCAACATGCGATCACACCTGTCCTCATCAGATGAGAAGCACGAGGAATTATAAGCTGTTACACAATTCGCCGTAGAAGAACCTTTGTTTCGCGGTTTAAAAAGAAAGGAAGTGTACGCGAGTTTGGCACGTAAACTTAGGACGTGTCCACTTACAGTCAACATCCCAACTAATCTAGAAACTACAGGGAGTTGGGAACTAGTTACGGATTTTGGGGGAGAGGGGAGGGGATGATGGGGGGGGGGGGAGGTGGGGTGAGTTGGATAGTCAGCAGGGCTGAAGGAATCCAAAGGAATGACCTGTTTCGTAACTAGCATGCACAGGCGGCCCTTTGAGCCTATATGACTCGTGTTACAAGTGTATTGGCGTTAAGCGTTTTTACGTTGATGTAAAAGCTTGCTCCGCTTCCCTCTGTGTTACATACGACGGTGTACACGTAGAATTGCGCCAAAGTGGAACTCCAACTTCAGCAGAGATTCAGTTGGAACATGCGATCAAACCTGTGATCATCAGATGAGAAGCACGTACGAGCTAATAGCGATTATATGTTGTTACCCAACTCGTCGTAGAGAACCTTTGTTTCCGTCTCAGCAAGAAGGATTGGCACGTAAACCTTAGTACGTGTTCACTTTAAATCTCGATTAATCCAGAAACTACGGGGAGTTTAGCACTAGATAAGGATTTTGTGGGGTAGATGAGCGCGGGGCCAGGCCTGTCCCAGCCTGCGAGCACGCTCTCCAGTTTTTTGTTGCGGCGCGAGTTAGAGTCATGCGAGCGGCCCAGCCGCGAGAAGATTGGGCCGATTCTTCCGCCCCAATCTTCTCTCTCTCCTGTAGAGCCCGCCAATCTTCTCGCGACTGCGCCGCTCATGACTCGAGCCGCAACAGAAACCTGGAGAGCTTGTACGCAGGGCTGGAGCGGAGAGCAGAGCTGAGGGTACTTTGACCCAGTGATTCAAACTTGCTTGGTCGCTGAAAGACAAAAGCATGTTTTGAGCCTCCATGTTCGTGACTCCTATCAAAAGTGTATGAGCCGGCCCAGTACATTGACTCGCCCGGGTAGCGGGTATACCTCGGCCTGCTGGGTCATATCAGCTGATGGATGTTGTTGGAATCACACGTTTGACAGCATGACCCCATTAACATATATATATAAGGTTAATTTGGGAAATTAACCTTATATATAAGGTTAATTTGGGAACAGAAATCAACAACTAAGTAATTAAGTGAAAATGTGGCTCAGCCAGGAATCGAACGTGGGTCTCCAGATTACCGGTCGGATGCCTTAACCACTAGGCCACTGAACCAACCACACTGGGTTGACACATATTTTTACTGTACAACACATACACAGTGTGGCCTTATTTTTATGGTAAGGTCCTAGGAGACAATTTCACACATTTTCTGCAACCAGGATCACGTCACTACTCCCGATCGATCGGCGATGCAAGGCCAAATCCCCCTGGAGATTAATTAAGTACAGTAAAGTAGGGAGGGGATATATTAGCAACTGATTGCCTTAATTACTTAGGATCACCAGCCTATTCCCGTTTGGATGGCGATTCATTAGCGATTTCTGAGAAATACAAACAGACAAGGTTAATTTGGGAACAGAAATCAACAACTAAGATCGTATTGTAGCAACAACTTTCCATTCCATAGTTTCATGCTTTCTTTTTTTCTTATTAAATGAATTTGTGTATTGATAATAATGATAATCATGTCACTTTTGTCGGGCATATAGTTTATTTGTATCCTTCTTTGTATCCTTCTTATTTATTTATTTATTTATTTATTTATTTGCCATGTTCATAATATTTACCATTAATACACCTAAGTTAGTGGCGAGGAGACCTCAGGAAACCACAAGGCTTAAAGGAGAGGCCACCTTGAAGGATAATATAAAATTATAATTTGGTGCTGTGTGAGTGCGGCATGACAGATTCAGGATTGTTTAAATAAAAATTCTAACATGTTTTTCTTGAAGGTAAGAAAACTTGCTGAACAGGTAATTGAAGTAGGACCTTAAAAGAGAATTGTAAATTTCGCATGGTTCAGCTATTTCAGTGTTTTTTTTTTCTTGTTTAACGCTAGTTTACAGTATGTTCAGTTGCTAGGTAATTTTCATTTTGTAAAAACTCCCGCAGAAGATTGTTCAGCTATTTCAGTGTTTAGCATTCAGTCATATCATTCATTCTATTTCAGTGCTTAGCATCATTTGAGCCCTCGCTCCGCTCGGGCGCAAATGATGCTTCTCGGGCCACAAATAAACTATATGCCTTCCAAAAGTCATGTGATTGTCCTATTCTCAAGTGACCCCAACTGCGCCGTGTGACTGAAAAATCAGGACCGAGTGAATCATTTGGTACTGTCTCGTTTGTGCTCGTGGAATACCAAAAAGTTGCTACCTGGAATGCCAAAACGTTGCTAGGGAATTGCCAAAATTCAAAAGGGTGGTACCTAAATTTCTTGATATTTTTATACAATGGGTAAGAGAGGTTTTTTTTCGTCCTTCTCAATAACTGCTTATATCGGTCAAGCCGAAAAATAACTTGAAACGTAACTTTGAAGAGTTGCTCGCCGCAAACATAGGCGAATCAGTTTAATGATGCTCTTAAAACCATATACGAAATGAAACTGTTGCACCCTCTTTGCATTATTATATCAGATCGTAGCATAACAGAGGCTTCAGGGAGTAATCATAAAGGGGAGACTCCTGCTGTGAGTCAAACGCATTGGTCAGCCTGATAACAAAAAACCATTTCTGCAGAGGCTGGTTATCCGTTAAAATATTAGACAAGGATCGCAATAGGCCTGCGAAACGCTATCAGGTGACAGGTTATTTGTTCAAAACGTTGATAAAAATTCAATAAATTCGCATAAATGGAAGTTTTCCATCACGTTTTTCACATTTTCGAGCTTGATATGTGTTGTATTTCCTCAGAAGGTACGCATAAGGCAAAACTCGCTCGAGGTTGCTAGAACTGTAAAAAAGGAGTTGCTCCAAACGCCAAAAGCGGTTGCTCTAAAGTTGCCAAGCACAATCGGGACAGGCCTAGCTGCAAAAGAATCGATCTGTTATAGTAAAGCCTTCTTAGGGTGATATTCCTGTGTAGGTACTTGAACTCCAATCCTATAACGTCTTTAACGTCTTGAAAACTGTGGGTGTTTTTGGTATTATCTAGTGACAAAACACATCAGCAAGAGCACTAGCCACTCGTCACTCGTTCGTCACTAAGTTACCTAATCAACTCAGAGGATAATTCACAGTCTGTAGAAAATCCCCATATGCTATTAAAAAACGTAATTACAAGGCCGAAGTAATACATTTTTGACGGGGTGGGGGGGGGGGGGGGATGAAGCGCGCGCCCGCGGCAAAAGCCCTACGGAGGTCTAGGGGAATATTCCCAGAACATTTTGAAATCTACTCAGAAATGCTACTTTCACAGATATTTCGTCAAGAGTCAATGCTTATTGCCGTTGAAAGCCTGTCTGCAAGTACCAAACCTTGATGACGTTGTGATAATCTGGTGTCAACTTCTTGGACCACATGGGTTGCACAAGTTTACATTTGACGCTCGCTCAATTACAGGTAAAGACCTTTCTTTTTCTTTTCTTGGGGGAGGGGGAGACTGCCCCCCTTGCCCCTCGATCTGCTAGCTGCGGCCTTGATTTAGGAGTTTTCAAGCATTGAAAGGGTCTCCCCTGAGTGTCACGTGACAAGGGGGATTGGAGTGGACTACAAGGAATAAAAAAGCGTCCCCGACAGAATTCGAACCTACAATCCCCCGATCCGTAGTCAGATGCCTTATCCGTTGAGCCACAGGGTCAATGAACAGACACATGAATTTCGTTTGCAACCTGTTTAATGACACACATGAACTTCTTTTTTACAACTGAGTCTTTATTCGGGTGGTAAAACATGGCGGACACTTCGACGTATGCGACGGGTGCTGCGAAGTTGTTGTAGGAGGGCTCTGGGCAGTGAAACGTTTAAATGTTTCAGCAAAAACGTTAACTTTCAGCAAGTATAGTTGTACCGTCTTTGACGTACATCTTCAACCTCTCTCTTGCGACTGGAATCTACATAGATGATTGGAAACGCGCAAGTGTAACGCCGATTTTTAAATCTGGAGACAGACGGCAATGTGCGAACTACCGCCCCATTTCTATTTTACCAGCAATGAGCAAAGAATTTGAAAAGGAGGTTTTTCGCTAGGTACATGGTTACCTGACTGAAAACTGCTTGTTGCCCAAATTTCAATCTGGATTTCGTCCGGAGCACTCCACGGTAACGGCTCTCATCCAAATGTGTGATGAATGGTTTGAAAATATGGATAATGGGAAATTGAATGGTGTCATTTTTCTTGATATTAAAAAGGCATTTGATTCAATAAATCATGACATTCTTTTAAATAAGATGAAGAAACATTTTGCTATCTCTAGCATAGAACTAAAGTGGTTCGAATCTTATTTGACAAATAGAGAGCAGCAATGCAGTATTAATGGACAACTCTTATCCAAGAAAACAATCACCTGTGGCGTGCCTCAGGGCTCAATCCTGGGTCCATTGTTGTTCTTATTATACATTAACGACCTGCCTGAGTGTTTAAGATCAACTACTCCATGTATGTATGCAGATAATACCCAGATCTTCTCATCCTCTTACGATGCCAACGAACTTGTCATTAAACTAAATTCTGACCTCGCTCATGTCCGCAACTGGCTTAAAGAAAATAAACTTCAAATGCACCCCTCTAAGTCTAAATTGATGTTTATTGGCTCTTCATATAATTTGAACAATAAGAATACCGAACAACCAGTTGTAGTAAATAATACACCCATAACTCGAACTGATACACATAAATGCTTAGGGGTTCAGATAGATGAAAGACTTAGTTGGGATAGTCATATGGACATGATTTGTAAGAAGGCCAGTGCGGGCATTGGAGCGACGAGACGTATCAAGCCCTTTGTTCTTGTAAATACGCTTGAAAAGGTTTATAAGAGCCTAGTACAGCCTTATTTTGAATATTGGTCCCCTCTTTGGGACAACTGCGGCAAATTACTAAAAGATAAGTTACAAAGATTTCAATCTCGCGCTGCTAGAGTTCTTACTGGTGCCAGTTTTGATATTCGTTCCGCTGAAATAATCGAGACCCTCTCTTGGGACACACTTGATGTGAGGCGGCTTCGGGCCAAATCAACATTGATGTTTAAAATACTGAATGACGACACTGCGCCCGACCTCAGGAACTCTTTTGGTAGAAGGAATGTTAATCAGACTAATTACTTTCTTAGAAACAGTGTTACAGATCTGACACTTACTAAACCCAAGAGAGAGTTTCGAAAAAGAAGTTTCAAATACAGCGGCGCGATGCTTTGGAACCAACTCCCAAATGAAGCAAAACTAGCGGAATCGATATATTCCTTTAATAAATGTATCAAAACGTAATTGGGTCATGTCATGCTATATAGTCTTGTGTTAGTTATGTCCTAGCTATCCTAATACTTTTAGATATTAAGTTTATAACGTTTAGTTCTCGTTCTTAGCTGAATCTTCGTAGTTTTAGATTTATCATATTATTAACTCGTAGTATTAGCTTTAGTTTCATTTTTATGTCCGTATAAACACGCCTTCCATGGAAACCAGCTAAGTGTTGTTGGGGCTAGCGTGTTTCTTGATTTAAATAAAGTATACCTACCTACCTACCTACTTACCTAGCATGTTCTTCCCGCTCGGCCAGCCGGCGACTGCGGGCCTCTTGCTGGGCGGCTATGCGGGCACTGGGACGGAAGGTCGGGTATGGTTGGCCTGGTGGGTTGGGGACCCGGAACGTGGAGGTGGAGAAATGCGTCTGCAGCACGGTGTGACATTGGGGACAAGTGAAGTGATTTCCGAGAGGAGAGCGTCTGAGGTGGCGGTAAAGGCAATTGTGATGTAGCACCACGTCACAGCAATGGTAGTCTTTCCGTGAAGGCGGAGCGGCCATGGAGCTCATGGGACTGGCACAGGAAACATGCCTCGCAGGTGTGGTTCAAGAAGTGGATGGGGGAACGGCAGTGCGGACAAGACCACTCTTGCCAGGGTACGCGCCGATCGCTGAGGGACTGTAGCCACTGATAAATACAGGGTAGGTGCTGGCTGGCGTTGCAGCAGAGGGAGCGATGAGGGACCGCGCCGGTGTCGTCATGCTTGACGGCCATACAAATCACGCAAGGGTCTGTGTTGCCAGGTACACGCTTGGTTTGGAAGCACATCATCACCGATTCAGCTCCACGGTGCGCCATGATGAATGTGTGCCGTGGAAGCGGGATCGGAGCTTTATAGGTGATACCGAGTGACCAATGGGAGGCCGGGAGGACTGTCATGTGACCGGGGAGAGAGGGAGGGGACCTCCATCCCCCGGTGGATGACGTCAGGCTGCACGGTGATTGGTGGAAACGTGGTATATGAAAGGCCATGGCGGGCACGTTGGTCATTTTTCATCAAGTCCATTGACTTTGCGCGAGACCCCTGCGTGATTTGCATGGACATCTTGTACAGTGAGAAGAAACGGGTGACCGGCAGCGAGCCGGTTCACCTCGAGAGGACACCCATCATGAGGTATTGCTGCGGATGTCACGTGCACAGTGCCTGTATCTGTGGTATAGGAGACAGTACCTGCAAGAAGTACCTCATCAATTATGGGCGTGCCCCAATTGCCGACGCCCCCTGGACCCGACCCACAAGATCAACCTGCGGTGAAGAAGAACAAGACACCCCGGGGGTTTTTACCCCCACCTTAAATCTGTCAAGAGTCATGACCAACATTATGATACTGTGTTTTTTAATGCTTGCTAGTCAAACGAGTGACACGGTCTTGATTGATGAAAGACATGTCCCTGGGTAATCCGCATTGAGCGCGTGTCCATTGAATAAAATGATGACTTTCCACCTTGGGGCAGTGGCGTTGGGGGGCTTTGACGTGGTGTCCGCAAGAGGCCACGGTGGCCAGGCGTGTCATGTCGTCGAACTTGGGGCAACCGAAGGCCTCCAAGTCTAAGCTGGGCAGACCCATTTCCCTGAGTAAGTCCTGTTCCACTTGGCCACCCTTGTAAGCAAGGACGGGGCGTTGGGTGGTGAAATGGGCGTCGTAGAGGGCTTGGAGGTGTTTTCGTAGGTCCTCCTGGGGGTCGGCGAGCTCGGTGGGGGCTGGGCGGAAGGACAGTCGTGCACTTGTCGAATGACGTGCCACGTCTGGCGTTGTTGGGCAGAGGTGAGGTCTTTCCATTGCAAGTCGTGCCCGTAATGATGCGAACCGCAGATTTGTCCGTGATGGTCGCACCAGCCCATTTCTCGGACCAGAAAACGGTCCGGTAGTTGAAAACCATCCAAATCGACGTAGAGGCAAACCTTGTTCAGGATGGTCTTATTGGTCATACTGGGAGACTTGAAAGAGGTATTTGAGTTCGTCCACTGCTCGGGGTAGAGGTGAAGCTGTCTGGTGCCCACGATGGCGCTCTGGTGGGACAAGGTGTGTGAAATGGACGTGGAATGAAGCCAATCGTGTTGGGGCGAGTATTTGTACCACTGATTGAAGGTTACGTCATAGAAGAACAAACGTTTGCCCAATCGTTTGGCTAGAGCCACGCTCCACCCGGTGCCACCTTCCATGTCAGAGGTCTTGTACAGGGGTCCCTGGAGCAGGCACTTGGTGGCATTGAAGCGACCGAAAGCGAACACGGTGTCGGCCTCTTTGATGATGTGATAATTGCGCGCCAGCAGATCCTCGGTGTAGGGGTTGGCCAAGGTTTTGCCTAGGCGGTGGGCCACAGCGCGTACGTGGGACAGAGCTTCGGCCATGGCCGATGGGGCGAGAGGTTGAAGGCCCTGGTGCACCCGGGGATGCAAGGGTCCGATGATCACGCGACAGGGCAGGCCGTGTTGTAGGGCTAAATGTTGGGCTAAAGTGTCGGTGCCGGCAGCGCCGCCGGTGATGATGTGGATGGGCATACTGCTAAAAAAATGACAAGACATTGGATGGAGGAACTCTTTTTTATTGACACGTCGACCAATCAAGCGCGCATACAGTCTGAGATTTGCAAGTCCTTGGTGGGTATCTGTTTGCGGTGGGCGAACCAAGCGAACTCTTTCTCGTTGGGTTCAGATGGGTTCACGCCAGTCGCACCAAATACGTCAGAGTGACGTCAGTGCAATGGCTATAAAAGGAGAGGACGCGATGACAGCCATAAAAGGCGAGGATGAGTTACAAGTATTATTACCAGGCATAGAAACGAGAGGATTACGCCTCGGACAACGAGTTTTTGTTGGCGCGGGTGAAGAAAGGGTTAGAAGCATGTTTTACTTTTGAGCAGTGTCAGGGGCATTGGTATCAAGATTTAGCAGACGCCTTAGAATGCTCGGAAGCGGTGCCCAGTGTATCAGGAACCGAACAATTATGTCAGACCGGGTTGCCAGGAGAGGTGTGCGCTGGAAGCGATGAAGAAGGAGGAGGAAGCCAACTAAACTTGATGGACGTGGTGTCGGCCTTGCATCGCGTCAAACAAGAGTGCATTGAATTGGAGCGCCGTGAGCATCGAGTGTGGCAACGGCGGTGCGAACTCTTGTTGAATCAGGTACGAGGAATGTCTGGAGCTGATGCGGGATGCGTACGGTTTTAGCAGGCACGAGGACAAATTGTATTGGCAACCCGATGGTTGTGTGCCTTGCCGACGCTACCAGGAGTGTCTGTTGCATCCGGAGGAATTGGAGGACTCGGACGCGTCGGACGACATGGCGATCTCGTCGGACTAGGAGGAGGAGGAGTCCAAGTACTCGGACGTGGAGGAGGAGGAACCCAAGGACTCGGACGAGGAACCGTTGAGTCCCGAAAAGTGATGTGGAAATGTAAAAAAGAGAGAGTTACCAAGGATGTGTGTGTAGTAGTGTTTGCGCCGTGTCCAAGCGGAGCGTCAAAAAAGAAAGACCAATGCGGTCTTGGCGGCCGAATACGAATCCCCTTCCGGTGTGGGAAGTCTGGGGGGGGGGGGGGGAGGGGCGTGCGTCGGTTTGCCGAGGCCAAGAAGATTTCGTTGCGCAGAGCGCGAAATGTCTTGGAAGGGGTGCGCAGTTACACCCTGCATCGGCCGCGACGTGCTCGATTTCCCACCATGCCCGTATTGGTCCAAAAATTGGCCAGCGTCAACAAGGGCCATCGCTATCTGTTGGCCGTCATCGACGTGCTGTCCAAGTTCGCCTGGTGGAACCGGTCAAGACCAAGATGGGACCGGTGGTCAGCCGCGCATTCGAGACCATTCTGAGACGCGCCCAGCGACGTCCACCCCAGCGGTTGCAAACTGATGCGGGCAAACAGTCTTACAACCGGAGTTTTTGCTCACTTTTCCACAAGCGGGGATACCAAGGCAGCGGTGGCCGAAAGGTTTAACCGCACGTTCAAAGATCGACTGTACCGGCACTTCACGGCGCAAGGGTCGTACAAGTACTTGGACGCGTTGCAGGAGTTGGTCAAGGGCTGCTTTGCCTCCAAACATCGCAGCATCGGCATGGCGCCCCAGGAAGTCACGACGGGGAACGATGCGGCGGTGTGGGAACGCCTGTACGCGGATCGCCTGCGGGTCTAGCCCCGGCGGTGTTCCCGGGCACCGGCTTTGAGGGTGGGACGCGCGTTTGTTTGAACAAGAAGCACCAAGTGTTTCAAAAGAGCTACCTGCCGGGTTGGACGGAGGAGGTGTGCCCGGGCACCGGCTTTGAGGGTGGGGACGTGCGTTCGTTTGAACAAGAAGCACCGAGTGTTTCAAAAGAGCTACCTGGCGGGTTGGACGGAGAAGGTGTTTGTGGTGCGTCGGGTGGTACCGGGGTCGTGCCCAGTTATCGGCTGTAAGAATGGGTTGGTACGCCGGTAGCGGGCACGTTTTACCAACAGGACTTCCAACGCGTGACCGTGACCGACGAGGCCTTGTTTCGAGCGGAAGGGGCAACGTATAAAAGTCAAGTGGTTGGGGTGGCCGGCCAAATACGACAGCTGGATAAACAAGAGTGACTTGGGGTGATGGCTCGTCTCAAACGCGTGCCTCGTAAAGTGCAGGCCCCAGCGCGACGTCGTCCAGCGCGAAAGAGTGGGTCGTTGGTGGTGGAGACCGGGGTCCCGAGTCGACCTCGACAGAAGAAAACGCACAGGGTCCGGAAAACGCGCCAAGCCTATCGGAAAAAAAATGCGAGGCATGGTTCGACGCCGAAAGACGGCCGCTACCTTGGACAAGATCTTGATGGAGTTGATGATGGCTTTCCCGGGCCGCGGTCATTCGCAACGTTTTTACCCCAAGGTCTCGACTCTATCGAGTTTGGTGTTGTGTGTCCCCGGCTCCAAACGCAAAGTGGCCACGTTCGTGTGAGTCAAATAAAAAGCTGGGTATCGAGTCTTGGACCGTCAGTTCGACATGGCTGAGTTCTACGTCGCATTACCCAGTTACAAGAGCCCGGAATTCAAGAACAACAGTCGCGCTTCGTTCAGCGTGCGGTTGCCCAATCGTTTGGAATTCCCGGAGGATGGATGGGAAGTGGCCTTGAGTGCCCTCTCGTTGGCCGACACCAGCATGGATTTGTCGTCGCTGGTGCAAAAGCCCGCCGTGCAATTGGTGTTGTCGAGTTTCAAGAAGAGGGATGCAGTGGGTGCTGCATCGACCGAGCTCATGAATGCGACGATGAAAGAAATCCAACAGATGAACGTGGAGAGACGTATGGAAGGAGGCGTGGAATTTGTCAGTACCTTGATCGACCGACTGACTTACAAAGAGGACGTGGAGCACGTGGTCGAGACACCTTCACCAAACGCCTCCGTTACCAGTGGGTCACGGATCGAGGTCGTCCCGAACTGTTGATCGTCACCGAGCCCGGTATCTTCGTTTGGCATCGACCAGACGCTGGAGGAGAGAATGGGGTGGTTGAAGAAGAACCCGGTGGGCAACATCATCATGGGACCCAATGCCTTGGCCACGTTGCGGGAAGAGAACGGTAACTGGAAGAGGGAGCGCGACCGGTTCTTCGGATTGGATGCTTTGTTCACGACCACCGAGACCGGCCAAAATCGCGTGTACACGCTGAGCACTGCCTACAATTTGCGTTTCGCCAATTTGGACCAAGCCTTTCGCAATGTGATGGGCGAACCCAGTCGCACCTTGCACGTGTATTCCAACATGGGCGGCAGCACCATCGTGGACGACAAAAACACCGACCTGTTGCGGGAAGTGACCTACAAACGCACGGGTCGCGGAACGGTGTATTACGAACCGCTGCACAAACACTACCATCAGGCGCGTCAACGCACCATCGAAATCGCGGAAATCAGCATCGCGGAGACCAACGGGGAATTGGTGCAGTTTCCGGACGACGGACGCGCGCAGACCTACGTGACCTTGCAGTTTCTATTTAAGAAAAAGGGAGTATAAAAAGAGGAGCCGGCCCCCCGGAGAGAGTCGAAATGGAGGATTATCACGTGACGTTGCCCAGTCACCGCACCCGCGAGTTCCCGACCAACACTCCCTCGTTGTACAAGGTGTGATTGGCGCATCTATTGGATTTCCCCCCCCCCCCGATGGCTGGCAAGTGGCCTTGAGCAGCATCACGCTGCCACGCGCCAAACTCAATCTCCAACCCTTGGAGCTGAACGTGGCCAATCACGTGGCCCTGTCCACCATGATACCCATGATAATGGCGGATGGCACTGTCGAGTTCAAAACGATCGACGTGATGATGTCCGAGCAAAAGGAGGGGCACGTGCGGGTGCAGTTTGCCCACGGCGTGGACTATCTCAAGGGTCTGCTGGCCATCTGGGAGTCCAAGCTCTCGCAGTCCCTCAAAGAGAAGGACCAGATCACGAAATGGATCCAATTCAGTTGGGAGGGAGAGGACGAATTGGTGGTGGATGGTATGCCAGGCACTGCACTGGACTTTGAAGTGCATTGGTCCGAGCTCATGGGTTGGGTCAAACGGGTGAAACGAGG
Organism: Pachyseris speciosa; assembly: GCA_016490735.1. Taxonomy (NCBI): domain Eukaryota; kingdom Metazoa; phylum Cnidaria; class Anthozoa; order Scleractinia; family Pachyseridae; genus Pachyseris; species Pachyseris speciosa. Next base: position 4,117 of record JAEMWC010001285.1, on the reverse strand, counting down.
CGAGGGGCAGCAGGATGACGTCCAGGTGGGACCCCAAGCCATTCCAATGACCAGAGAAACAAGTGCTGGTCATACGTTGATGCGAGTCAAAGATAGGTTCATCAGTAGCGACGAGTTGATCACCATCGAACCCCGCCAAAACAAGCAGGACACGTTCATGTTTTCTTCCAAAGTCAAGTGGCGTTTCATCAACATCACTGCCATGTTCGAGCGAGTGGTGGACCCCGATAGCGCACCCTGTTGGTCTATTGCAATGTGGGGGAAAGCGTCATGGTGGGTAGTAAAAAAGTGGATTTGCTGCGAGACGTCAAGTACAACCTGCGGGGCAATTCGTCGGCGTTTTTCGAATCGCAGCACGAACGTTTTCACCCCGTGCGTCAACGAACCTTGGACGTCATAGAGGTGGGTGTGACGGAAGTCACGGCAAACACGTGGAGTTTTCCACCATGGATGCTAGCCAGCAAACGTTGGTCACTTTGCATTTTAAGCGCAAGGTATAAAACCCGAGTGCAACCACGCGCAGACGTCAAAAAAACACGCGGGGAGGCAGTTTGACGCGTTAATCTCCGCCCGAGATGGACGGTGGCGCTTTGACGCGCTACTTTCCGCCCAAGATGAACGGCGACGGTCTGAGAGACACTCTTGGAGTTTGGGCGCCCGGCGGTGGCCGAAGGGTTGCAAGCCTTGGCTAAACGCGTCCGCACCCCGGAAAAGAGCCCGAACGCGACAGCCCGCCGCCGCGGCGCCCGTGGCCGCCGACCCCGTGGCAGCCGCACCCATGGCTGCACCGATGACCGTGGCTTAGCCAGCACCTCGAGTGTCCACGGCCAGACGTCGAGTGCGGGCGGCTCCAGTGGCTGTGCTGTTGGCCACGGCTCCCGTAGCCACCAGCGTACCCATGCAAGTGCCTCTGGCAACTGCCCCAGTACCCGTGGCGGCTGCACCCGTGCACATGGTGACTGTGCCGGGGGCTCCCGATCGTCGCAAGAGAGCGTCGATGGCGGGCGGCGCTCTGGGTGGCAAGCATAAAAGGAAACGGATGAAGAAGGACATTTTCCATATGATAGCATGATTCGGGCCGTGCGATCGATTCCGCGATACAGCCGCGCCTTGAAAGGGCTAGGCGGCGGTCAAGTGGGCGGCTTCTTGGGTCCCAGTGTGCAAACACCCCTGGGGTTGACGTTCAAGAAGCAGAGTATAAAACGCTGGGGAGCAGTGCGTCGAGCACGCAAACGCAGGAGACGATGAGCGGCACGCTGAACGTTTTCACGTTACCGGCCTCTGACGTGACCATCCAGGGCTATCGGATGAACACCTTCGAGCCGGTGTCCTCGGGTATCACGCCCATGGAATTCAAGGTGGAGGCCCTGGAGGATTACGTGGATTTGTCTCGCAGTTTCTTGAAACTTCGAATCAAGTTGGTGACCTAGGGCGCCACTAACCCGGGACTATTTGCAGACACATAAGCTACTGGAGAAACAAACAACAAGTCCGGCGACAATTACACAAAGTACGTCTATCCCGTCAACAACTTCGGTCACACCACCATTCGTCAAGCCAACCTACGTTTCAACGGCACGTTGCTGAGCCCCCAAACGGACAGTTACGCCTACAAATCCTACTTGGAGACGCTGCTGAATTACACGTAAGCGGAAGGAGAAACCTTGTTAGCCCCTCAGGGATGGGTCAGATTTGTTGACGTGCCGGACAAATTCGTGCCTCAGGCTGTTGACGACGATCGACCAAAGACAACGGCCTCAAGGAATTGGGAGCCAAGTTCGTGGAAACCGGAGAAGTGGATTTGATCATAAGACCACATCTGGAAGCCTTTTACCGGGCCGCATCTTGGTGCCGGGCATCGAAATCCAACTGCAGTTGTATTTCAATTCCCCGGACTTCTTTCTGTTCGGTACCACCATGACTGGCAAGAAAAAAGTGGTGCTGAAGCCCAAGCACGTGGAAGTCAATTTCTACGTGTGTCGGCTGAGCTTGAACCCCACCGTGTACACCAACCTGCAACTCAAACGCAAGCACAACCAAAACCACCATACGCACGGACGTGCGCACCTTCACCTTCGATGGCCAGACCACGCGCTTCGAAGAAAGAGACATCTTCCAAGGTAGGGTGCCCCATCGTATGGTAGTGGGGTTGGTGTTGAGCCTACAACGGGGCGTTCGATCACTACCCCTTTGCCTTTCAAAAATTTGGAGTAACTCGCATCAAGCAGATTGTGAGAGGCGAGGAATATCCTTACGAAACCATGGAACTCAACCAAAGTGACAGCCTGAAAGATTGGGCCGCGTACTTCGGCTACATGCAAGCCACCGGACCTTTGGTCAAAAGCTCAGATTGCATGGTGAAGCCCAGTGACTAGGGAGACAAATCGAACTGCACGCTGTTCGCTTGGAACAACGTCCCCAGTGGAAATGCGGACGCGGCCATGATGAATCCCCGCCAAGCCGGCGATGTCAAATTGGAGATCACCTTTGGAGCGGCTCCCACCAAAAACATCACGGTGGTGGTCTGGGGCGAATTCGAAAACGTCCTCGAAATCGATGCCAACGGAGCCGTGCAGTATAACATTCACGATGTGTGAGGTGGACGTTCAGTCTGGCCATGGAACTGGTAGCGCTGAGCGATCGCGTGTTGAGGGGATTGGCTACCTCGGATGTTCTATTGAAATCCGTGTTTGTGGGCGTCTTTCCCGAAAACCGGCTGCCACCCAAACCCACCAAGAACTGCCGCACAGCCTACATCGTCAATACAGACCCCGAAGGAGAACCGGGCAAACACTGGTTGGCATTGTGGACCGACGGACCGACCTTTACGGCTTGCCCCTGGACACGAACGGTGTGCCTCATCTCTTGGCCTGGATTCGCAAACACTGGCAACACGCGCGACGCAGCGACCGCCCCCTGCAAGCCATGAACAGTCGCGCCTGCGGTCATTACGCCTTGTTGTATTTGAAAGACAAAGTGCGCGGTCGATCGTTAGAGGATTTTTTGAAGGACTTTGACGACCGTAATTTTGTCAAGAACGATCACCAGGTCGGGCGGCGTCTGCGCACGCTGATCACGGACCAGATCCCCTCCGAAGAGGTAGATGGCCCATGGACTCAATCTTGTGTGACTAAACAATGCGCATTAAAAGCCATGAAAACGTGAAGACGTGTGATTCGTGTCCCATAAGGCAGGGTATTTCCCCAGCCCCGCGTGTATATAAAGCGCTGCGCATAGACAGTGGGCGTGGACGGGCCGACGAAAGAGTGTTCTTCCCGGGTGCGGTGTGTGCGCATTGGTAACTCTTTCACGCCTTGCCCGTTCACCCTTTTGAACCTCCTCCTTGGCTGTTTGCCATGGTGGGGATTGTCTCGAGTCCGTTTCTCTGATCACATGCTTTTCTTTTTCAGATGCTATAAAATCGCGCGATCGACCCATCCAAACCCCATACCATGGTTCAGCGCAGGAAACGTCAGCGCGTGAGACGTCGCAGGCAACGAGGCGGCGTCGTGTCCTCCGTTTTATTGAAGCCGCAATGGGCGGTTTTCAATTGGGCAAGAGCAGAAAGTACCGTCGAATGGGTGCCTTGGATGCCACGGGATCGTATCGTCGCCAAGCCGCCCCGTGGGAGGTCTAAGGTATATAATCCGGTGAGGTCGGATTGGCCTCTGAGCAGTATGGTCAAACGCTGTCGACGCGTGCGAAAACAACGGGGAGGGATCATACCCCTCTTGGCCTTGGCGCTGCCCGCCCTGGCCGCCGTGGGCAAAGCCTCTTCCTTGGGTGCCGTTGGTGGCGCCGTGGGCTACGGTGCCAAACGTTTGTTGGAACGCAGACGAAAAAGCGACGCCTGCGTCGGATGAGAGTATAAAACCGTGGCGTAAAGAAAACCCGGGGACAGGTCGACATGGTATGTGGACTATTGACGCAACAAGGAGGGTTGGCCTAGGGGCCGATGTTGGCACCCTTGGCTTTGGCCTTTCTGGGCAGGTGACTGTTGAGCCGCCGATCGAGGCGCGGTCAACGTTAAAAATGAGTTTCGCACCACCAACGCAGAACAATTATGGTGGTGGCCAGTCCATCGAGTTCTGGCAAAACCGTATTCACCAAACGTCTC
>JAEMWC010001284.1:10000-201459 GCA_016490735.1 Pachyseris speciosa | reverse complement strand
GTACAAAAAACCTTTTTTAAGGGTCAAAGATTTAGTTGATTTCCAGGACCTTCTGCATAGCCCAATAATTGATTGTGTAAAGATGTACTTGTTGTGATCGTGGACTGGGAGTTTCGCTTGATTTCATCTGTTTATTGTGTTGAATATTCTAGAACGTTCAAGGACATGCTTAATTGGATTTCCATTGCTATCCGGTATATGAAGGCTTCTCCTAATTGTGCTCGGAAACTCAGACTTTTGAGCAACTTGTGGCTTTTCGAGTAGCTTTTTACGGTTTTAGCAATCTCGAGCAAGTTTTGCCTTTCTGCGCAACTTTTGAGCAAATAAAGCACACAATCAAGCACGAAATAGAAAATAATTTGATAGAAAACTCATTTTGGGGAATTTTATTGAATGTTTATCAACTTTTTGAACAAATAACCTGTCACGTGATAACGTATCACGGGACTATTGCGATCCTGTCAGAAGCGAATGATTCGATGCTGTTCTAGTCTAATATATATTATAACGGATAACCAGCCCCTGGAGAAACAGTTTTTAGTCTTCTAACCAATGCATTCGGCTCACAGCAAGAGTCTGTTTTCAAGATTAACTTGTATATCAACCAACGTCATCTTCCGCTCTGACAAGACGTAGCTGATGTGCAGAAGGTACTGCTCTTTGGCGTAGACCTCATGCCAAACTTTCTCGGTGACGGCAGGCAAGTACCGTCGTTGTTGACAAATTCACCAGGTACAAACTCTTCCACGGTTACAGGGAGATCATCCGGAACAAAGTAAATACTTTTCCATACTGGAAGGAATCCCCGAAATTTCAAGGCACTCTCATAGTAAATCTTTCAATTATGTTTCTGCTACCGCGTGCATTTGTACTTGTTTGCGAATATGGTCTTCCACTGTCGATATTAAGATGTCTGTGCTGGTTTGAATGAACATGAACTTGTATTTCTTAACTACCCAATCACCGGAGAAACTGAGATCGGGCTGTCGCTGCATGTTGCTTAAAAAGCATTTCTCAAAGCCCCGCTCGAGAAAGATTCCTCTTGTATTTTCAAATCAATTTTCTTGCAAGACCGTCATTCCACTTGCTTTGTTCAATATCAAAAATTTGAAGACGTAAATTAATAGTAGATTTTTTTAGCGGCTTTACTAATTTTCCAGCCTTTAATAAGTGTGCAATAGATAACGATTTCGGGAAAACTATACTGTTTGGAATATTCCCTCGTTTAGCGCGTGATGCTTAGCGTGATGCTAAATACTTCTTGTATTTTGAATTTTATGCTAAAAAAAAGACATGATAACGGTGGCCACCATACGTACATTGTGGTAATGCAGAATTTGCAAGAACACAGGAATTTTATAAAACTATTGCGCACTTTATTTCTTGGAAACGTAAACTCAATTTTACTCAAGTCAACTGAATGAATTTGTCCTCAGCACGGCTTTAGCAGAGTTAACGAGCGTGCTGTAGATGGCGACACATTTCAAGTAGCGTCCATACTATTTCAGTATGGGAGAAAATGCAAAATTGAAAATGGGTTCAACGGTCTACCAAGATCCAGGTGAAAATCAACACTTCTTCTGAAAGATCATAGAAACTGTATGAGAGCCTTAATGAATTAGCTTTGCTGATGGTACCTACGCATGGTCAAGGATGGCGGCATCTTGAACAAGGACTATTTAAAGTGGTTTGGTTGATTATAAAAACAAATATATCAAAAGTATCAGAAATTTTTCTTGTTACCACTTTGATATATTTATAGTTATATTCAACCACACCACTTTACAAGTCAAGTGTCACGTATATTCGTTGAAATTCCTTGAAACTTTCCATTTAGTTTAATTGAGTTAATCATCAGTTATTCGCTTTACCTATTTTCTCGATAAAAAGCGGACCCGATAACAGGCCGGCCTCTTATAAAACGCCGGGTCAAAACTGCTAATTTTCTAAACAAACGTTAGGGGGGTTTGAACGAGGTCCCAACGTTGCTGGAGGTCCCCATTTGCGGTATGAGATTACAAGTGAAATAATATCTTGAACATCACTGCTACGTCAAACTACTAAGTAAGGCATGCTGCTTTGATAATCTGAATATATGTGCAAAGGAAAAGAACCGGTGAAACATAACTAGGATGGATGCTGTACAACAAATAAAACACATCAATGTCCGCGTTCGTGTTGTATCACTGACGCACTTTCTTTCTTTATTATAGTACTCTCTATCTTTGGATCCCTCCAGCGTTTTGTTTGTTTGCTTTCATGAGTCGTCCTCTCTGGGAGGAAATCGCGCATTGAACAGTAATAGGAAGAGGGTTGGCGCAGTGGTGAGAGCACTCGCTTCCACAACGTGTCCGGGTTTGATTCCCGGACTGGGTTCATATTGTGGGCTGAGTTGTTGGTTCTCTACTTTGCTCCGAGAGTTTTTATTACGGGTACTCCGGTTTTCCCTTCCCCAAAAAACAATATTTGGTTAATTTGATTTAATTTGATTTGATTTGAGATTTGTAATTTCACTTGTGGAAGTACTACTAATAAATCGTTATTATTATTACTATTATTATTATTATTATTATTATTATTACAAGTGAAACCGAAATAACAATATATAATTATATATCCCATAAAAAGGTAGATATAAGGCAAAAGAAACAAAATGATGGTCGTAAAGGGTAACTTTAATGCCATATATTACGGCGAGACATGACTAACCTTCTTCAGGGGCAACACTGAAGCAAAGTAAAAATGGAGAAAACGGTTACAATACAGAAATAGAAATAATAGAATTACAAAAAAAAAATAGATTGAAATGAAATTTACCGTAAGCTTAAGTTTATAATTTAAACATTGTTGTAAAAAGGTTTTTCTTCAGACTACCATTGTAAAAAGGTGCCACAAACCAGAAGCGTAACACTTTGTAAAACTGCCAAATCTATTAAAACAATTATTTGCTAATCTTTCTTGGTTTTTTTCGACTGGTTCTTTGTCGGTTTTGACATAAACTTAAGTACTTGACGTCTTCAGAGTTATTAAGCTTAGGTACTTTCCACGTTTAGCACGCACGTACACGAACTCGCACAAACAGCCGTGATTTTAAAACTATTCTCTGTTTCTGCTGAATCTTTGACATACAATTTTTAGCTTTATAAAATTGAATTAAATTATGTGAACCCCCATGCATTACAACCTCTGTGAAAACGTTTTTTTGTAGAACAGTAATTTTTCAGATATAACAAAATGTTTCGCCACTCAAATTAAACTTATGTGTCGGAATCGTTTAATTCATTAGGGTAATCCATTTGAAAGCACGAACTGTTCCAGTATTTGTTTATGCGCAACTATTTTTCTTAGCCCAATACTTTGAATAATGGCTTTATTGTACACTTTGTTATAACTGTAATAGGGAATTTAGTTCATGGACAGTATAAAATAAAGTTTTGATGTCTGTGCGAATGAAGGTAACGTTTTAAGTTCCGGTTGAAAATAAAGTAATCATTTATTCCGTCACTGTTTAAGATACGTTTTTAACCTTCAAATATCGTATTTAGTAAATTATTGAGCTTGCATCGGTTGCCTTAAGCAACTTAATTATTTCATTTAATGTTAGCATTAATTTGATTTCATTCGCATTACTGCAACTTCTAGTTTAAGTTTTATAATTTCAAGAATTAAACAACACTTTTTAGGTGGAAGTGCATTTAAGTGTACCACAAACGCGCTTTTTTGTTTGTTTTGTTTTTAACAAACAGCAACAACTATCTGTATCAACTTACCTTCTCAAGTATACATTGTCCCTGAGCAGACAGCAGCGATAAAAAAAAAATAATTCAAAAAGTCGTCAAAAGTTCCGTTTAAAGAAAATGCAAGTCCAGTCCGTTGTCCAGTCCTCGGAATTTTTTTTTCTAGCTAACCTTTTGTGGCGCGGCGTCGCAGTGAACAAAAAGCGCGCGAAAGTATAGCCTCGTTTTCGTTCTTTCCTCCAGGCCCTCTCCTCTGAAAAAAATCTTAAACATCGATCCTCGCCAAAAGCAACTGAAATTAGACGAAACTGACAACGCCTTCATAAAGAGCATAGTCTCAAGCCTTAGGCAAAATTTTCTTTTATTCCTACCTCAAATGGTCGTTGAGCAGGAAGCTGACAAACTTTTCAGTTGGATTTTCTACTACCGCACTTTTTTAGGAAAAAGTAATCATGGCCATTTTTTAAAACACTATTTATTAAACTACAACTTCACTTAAAAATATTCTTGGAGAAAGGTTCTAGTAAATTTTTAGAGCGAATATTAAACTTCGCTCCGTTCTGGTCACGTGACCGAGGACGTCACAGAATTAAAAATGACAAAAATTTATATTTCATAAAAATATCTACCAATATCCAAGTTTTTGTTTCCTCGCGTTTAATGCAACGCGTGATAGCACTTGTACCCAGACTTCCACTTTTTGAAAATTGTATGTACCTCCCTTAATATTTATATTTTGTTCGGTACCCGGGCAGTCCGAAATGGCTCACACCATTGTGCTTCAAACCACGTTGACTGCTTTTTCAATAACAAAATAATTTCGTCACAGTGAGCAAAAACGCACTTGTGAGCAAAGTCACGTGACCAATGACGTCATCGCCCTTAGTCTTGTACAATAATTAGTTTATGGTAAGACTTATTTCTAGACAACGTGGGGGTCTTGCTGCCCTCAAACTGACCAAGTTATTTGGGATTGACGATTTTCCAGCTCAAAGGATTCTGGAAGGTTCTTATTATAATTATATATTGTTATTTAATTATTATTATTATTTAAAGGTCACCTTTCTTGCACTCCATTATTTAAAACACCGGACCCCTTTTAACGTCGGTTTCAAATAAAACCTGCGGCCAAATCGCCGATTTTTTTGAAATAACCGCCAAGGGCGTTTATCGAGAAAATACGATACTAAGGTTGAGTAGAAACATGACCTGTTAGAATTACAAATAACCAAAATACTTAACTTACTTTCATAATCTAATGCGACGTTTAGTAAACATAAAAGGTTAGCTTTCATTAAATGGACTAATGATTGGTAAATATTCTATAAAATGCTAGATAGTTTTATGGTCACAAAACGTCTTCATTAGACGTGGTCGTGGGTTCGAATCCCGCTCAGAGCCTGAAAAAAATTTTCAGGTCTCTGTTCTAGTAGTGTTGCGGCCGCACTTGCATTAATGACCGTCATCACTCAATTGCTACTATGGACAAAATTAATTTCATTCTTTACTATACTTGGGCCAAGTATAACGTCCATATAAAGGGCTAACCCGCATACGACCGCTCTCATGTGTCTTTGATAGATCAGTTGGGAGAGCACTGCACCGCCATCGCAGAGGTCGTGGGTTCTAATCCCGCTCAGAGCCTGAAAAATTTTTTTCAGGTCTCTGTTCTAGTAGTGTTGCGGCCGCACTTGCATTAATGACCGTCATTACGTAAAGCGCGTAAACAGTTAAAAAAAATGACTGTTCTGAGTGAGATTTATTAAAGCCGTGTTCGCTTATTTATTCATTCATCCATCCATCCATCCACCCATCCGTCCGTTCGTTCCTTCGTTCGTATTTTACTTATTTATTTACTTATTTATTTATTTATTTATTTATTTATTATCTGTACAATAGAATTCATTACGGCCTCAGTAATATATCTCAAGAATAAAGAAAAAGCCAACTCGTATTAAAAACCCTGGGGATCTTTATTTTTCATCCGAGAATGCCTCCGAATTTGCCCAGAAAGACCTCCCACTGGATTGTAAGCCGGCGAATATGCAGTCGTTATTCCCTGCTAGGAGGGGCCTCTATTCCTTGTATTCAGCGTGCGGGAGAAAAGATACCTCTGCCTTGGGTGGCAAGGGTCTTTGATTAAACCGCCGTCTGCGGTCGTGGACCGAGGTTTTAAAACGCATGCTCCCTTTATTGTTTGCTGACCGAATATGTACTTAAAGCATCACGTCATGGCTCGGTCGCTAAGATACCGCGGCGCATGCTCAACACAGACTGTTTCGACCAATGGCAGAGGTTTCTCTCGCAAGCTGAATACAAGGAAAACAGGCTCTGTTAGCAGGGGACAGTCGTTAGCGATAAAAATTGTGAAAAGATCTAAACGCGTAAACCGCATTTCGTTTATTTGACGTTTTGAAAGCGTAAGCGTAACGATGACTGGATAGCGTCAGCTGTATTGAGAGATACAACTAGTATATATCGAGCAGGGAAGTAGAAGCCAAGAATAAAAATGGTAGAAGATGTAAACGATCGTCGCAGTTATTAACGCTACTAAAGCAGAAGCGAAAAGAAGCCCGCAGCTGCTAACAGAGCAGTTGTAGTCACTGACTATCCATGAAAAACGCTTTGACAACAAACAAGCCGCAGAATATCCCCTTGCGTTGTTTCGAAATAAGAAAGCTTTCCACTTTAATAGATAGTCTTTTGTGTCATCTACTAAATGATGTCAGTAATATGTGATACGTATGCAAATAGCGCCGCTGGGACCAGGTGACGTCATCCAGCCTGGGAGGCTTTTTTTTAGATTTTTCACTTTTCAGTTTTGGCTTGTATGTCGAAAGAACAGTAGCTATCGAACTTGAAAGGGAAATAGAAAACTAAGACAAGGAAAATAAATAATAAATAGGTGGACTGAACTTCCCTTTTCAACTTAATTTATTCGCAGTTCATATCAACCGTTAAACCACACCTCACTTGTCACTTAATACTTCTTATATCTATGAGGCGATTTTCACCAAATTCACAGAAAACACCTCTCGAAGATAAATGAAGAGTTTCTGAAATGGACAGGCTTCCGGAAAAAATTATCGTAAAAAAAATTAAAGAAAAAACAAACAAGAAACAGAAAAGAGGAAGGAGCGCATAGCAACAACACCTTATACGTCCGAGAGTTAAATATTCCCATGACTAAATTCCACTTCATGTTGACTTGCACCTGTCTTCGCGATTCAGTCAAAATCTTTAATAGCCTTTCGATTTAAAAAGTTTTGTGAGACTAGCGGCGAGGGTGGAGAGGCGGAATAAGAAGAGGGAAAAGGTACCTACCCCAGAGGCCCTCAAAACGGAAAATTCGTATCAGTTAAATGGGACCGAGGGAATAATTCGACTCCTTGCGAAAGTAATATGTTATTCAACGGAGGTTCTAAGCGGATAATCGCACACTTTTAAATTTTTTTAAGCATCTCGGGCCCGTTTCTCGAAGCTCCCGAAATTACCGGGCTCATTAAGCTCTTTTGTTTTCCATTCCAGATGGGAGTTTCAAAGGTTTTGAAAATTATGCAGTGAAGTTATCAGCTAAAGAAACAAAATGGGCTTCATTTGAAGTCAGAACGCACCATGCAACCAACCATCCAACGCCCATAGTTTACAATTAAAATTGCGATCGTGAAAACTGCCAAATGGAAAAAAAAACACAACAAAACAAACAAACCAAAACAAACAAACCGTTTCACCAAGATACTACAAAAGACTAACGAAAGATGTACAGAAGAGGAAGAACTAGTTCTTGCTTTTGATAATTTATGTCTGAGATAAACCGAACAGATATCACAGGTAAATCTGACCCAACAAAGACTTAGGCCCGATTCAGACACCGATCTTTTCATGAGCCGAACTTAGTTGGAATTTGGACCGACACAAATAAACGAAATCACTCTTGTTTATTCAGACATAGAACTTAATATGCCGTTCAACGGGCTTTCCTTATACAGTTCCAGATCCAGTTCCAGTTTTAGTAAAACTTCTTAAGTATCTACAACATAATAATTTATGCATGAGATTTGGCACATGTTCAGTTCGGCGTCTGAATTAAAGCCGTTGCAAAGTCGAAATTTCCGCCTTATCCTGGCTAAAACAACGGCTGAGCCGATCCAAACTAAAATAACCGTTCTTAATTGATTCAGACGCCGAACTTTTCATGTGTTTAATTGAATGCATTAGGTTTGGCTCATGAAAATTACGGTGTCTGAATCGGGCCTTAGTCATGCGTAAAATGTATTACAAGTGCCACGCTTCTTTGATTCATAATCACACATTTCCTTATCATCACAAGTTCTTTTATTTTAACGTCCAGTAAACGAAGAAGACTTTTTTTCTAACGAACTGAGGTTTTTGAACAAACAGCGGCTCCAGTGACAGTGGAGTGTACGTGATGTCAGCAAAAGCGTTATCTTGGTAATTTCTAAGGAAACTATGACGTGATTTTCGCTTTGTTTAATTGCCTGAGCTGTATTCTCGCGGTAGCAAAACTGCATTTGAATCGCTGATACAGTACCTCGTTGTAAAATCTTGACTGGCTTAGAGGGTTTATTTCTCGCACAATGACAGATTTTAATGAATATCTCCGGCGGTAAAAATTTAGCTCACTTGTCTCTCTAATATTTCTTATTTCTCCCCACTACCCAGAAAGGGAGTGCTAGCAGTCTATAAGGCTTTATGGAGATGGAACTTGAAATCTTGGAATAAAAGATAGCAGTGTTTTATACTCATCTCCCCGAATAGAAGTGGCGTTTGCTCAGTTTCTTTTTTCTTTTGTACAATTTTACTATATTCTACTTTCTCCGCATAGCGTTTTTCGGGAGAAGGCGTGATCATAAGAGTGCGAACTAAGTTGCATGGTAAAAACTGGTACCAAGTTGACCAGGTTGATTTTTATTGATTTACTATTAGTTAAATACAGAATTACCTGACCCGCAGGTAGCAAAGCTAATCTTGGCGGGCCAGGAGATAAGGAAAGATGAAAGACTGGTTATAATTTTGAGTCAACTGTGGTCTGACGGTTTCATTCAGAGACGCTGCTTGACCTTCCGATAGAGGATGTTCACCGGTTATGGAACATATGACCCTTCTTCTTTATGCGTGTTCGTTCTCTCGCCAAATTCATGTATACCTAACCTTTTGCTACCACCATCATCAATGAATCGTTACGAGACAAAGCGTTGAAGGTAAATGAAAAGAAGTGGCACTTGCATCACCACCAGCTCCTCATAATTGGTCAAGTGAAGGCATTTGAAAGTTAAATCAAAATATATTTCGCCATTCTCACATACTAATACCCAGGAGCCCATGACGGCTATGAATAGTAAACTACTCTCACCTGTCTCACCTGCACCTATATAATGAGAATGGGAGCCCTGGCGTCCTATACGCATGGCATTGGTGATATGAAGCCCGCAAGGGGGAGGGGGGGGGGATGCACAAGACCGACAAGATTGTAATAATCCTTCCTCCAAAACGAGGTGCCCACACTCAGAACCAAACCGTCCATACTAAAAAATAAGGGCCCGAACTTAGTGAAAACGAGCCACCCAAACCTAAGTCTGTAAGGAGCCAGAAGAATGGCAATATGGGCCGCCATCCCCGCGGGGCTAGAAAAACGTGCTAAACGATTGAAAGGAAACACAATAGAGGAGGTGGAAACAAAAGCTGACTAAAGGAGAGGCTAAAAACTAAGGGGATTCCCCCGGGGAATGGCACCGCCGTTGGGAAAACGAACTAAATAGGGGAGAAAATAAAACCCGTATGGACCATATATAGACCAGGGAGCAAAAGAACAGTTAATAACGGTATAGCTTAAAATAAGCAAAGACCTATGGGGAGTAAAAACATAATGAACAAAAACAAGACCTGATGATATACCGTAAAAGTAAAAATTTCAAGAAACAAAAATCGGGACGAAATATAAACGCGAGAAATAAAAAAGCGTAATAAACAAGCGGGACCTCCTGTTAACCCGCGAAAATGATGCTACAATGAACAAGGGGGACCTACTGTTAACCCGCGAAAATAATACTGCAACAAACAAGCGGGGCCTTCTGTTAACCCGCAAAAAAAATAGCACGCCAGTAAACAAGCGCGACCTTCTGTTAGCCAGCGAAAATGACGCTGGAATGAAGAAACGGGACCCTCCGTTAACCCGCAAAAAATAACACTACAATAAACAAGCGGGACCTTCTGTTAACCCACGAAAATAATACTACAACAGACATGCGGAACCTTCTGTTAACCCGCAAAAAATAATACTACAATAAACAAGCGGGACCTTCTGTTAACCCGAGAAAACAAGACTACAACAGACATGCGGAACCTTCTGTTAACCCGCAAAAATAATACTACAATAAACAAGCGGGACCTTCTGTTAACCCACGAAAATAAGACTATAATAAACAAGCGGGACCCTCTGTTAACCCGCGAAAATAATACTACAACAGACAAGCGGGACCTAAAGCAAACCCGGGAAAATAATACCACAATAAACAAGCGGGACCTTATGTTAAGCCGCAAAAATGACGCTGTAATAAACAAGCGGGACCTTCTGTTACTCGCAAAAAGAATACTAGAATAAATTAACAAAGTAACTTGGCAATAGCAAGCGGAAAGAAATGAGAATTAAACCGCACAAAACCAAAAATAGCAAAACTAAGGGCGAGCAGAAAAGAAAATAAAAGGACAACGTGTGAAAACACGTGAAAAAGCGTGGCACGCTGAAATGAATGAGACGAGCAAACGAGCAAACAACGGGGCCAAAAAACAAGTACGAATCACCAAAACCGAAAAGTACAGCAAGATGAACGGGCGAAAACCAGCAGAAACGCGTAGGAGTAAACATAAGATAAAACACTGGAAAAAAAAACAGATAGAAAGAAAAACCTGGAGTGGCTGGGCCTTAGTGTAAGGAGGGGCCGCCCACGGAGCGGCTAGAGCAAGCTCTGCTGCTAGTCGAGGTTGAATTCGTGGGACAACTTCTTGAGCGGCGTTGACCGCATTCTCGTCAGCTCTTGGCCTCTGAACAACAGGGTGTTGCTCGTCAGCGGCAGCCATAGCGAAAGGCACCGGCGCAGACCGAGTATTATAACAGAAGAACAACTGGAACAACAAGACGTTTGAGGTACGTGGGTTTGAGAGAAAAGAGAGAGAATTAATAATGAGATTCTCCTTACTTACGCTACGGTGAGACCGCTGAGAATAGTTCGTCATTACATGTGCCGATGCCATATAACGTGACTTTTCTTGTGTGCCAACTCATGATGGTGTAAGTCATAGTCAGTTGTAATCATTTGTGATTGTTTAGCGCATGCACTAGACTGTCACGAAAAAAAGGGGAACATTGCTGACAAACAGGATATTATGTCTATAATATTGAAACCCAGAAGAGTTCGAACAAATTGCAGTATAATTATTAATTGTATATTCGACCAAATGGCCGACTGAACTACTTCGGCCTTTACAGCATTTGGTGCTAAGAACTGTTCTACAGCTACCAACAAATTAAGACGAGAGCCGCAATTAATACGCTCATTTGCAGCTTTTAGAGCGACACTATATCAAAGTGCACCTAAAAGCAAAAATGTTTTTTTTTTTAATGAGATAATTCTTTTCACTTATAGGAAACATATTTTACCGTTTTCACCTCGAATTTCTACTTTAAATGTGTCGCACAAGCTATGTAAAGTTAGAAAAACTAGCAGTCATACGGCCCACGGCCGTACAGTGAGAGTCATGGGCTTTTTCTCGATTTTACGTCAAAAACTGTTTTGCAATGCAAAAACCTTTGAAAACTTGAATGCAAAGCAGTTTGTGACGTAAAATCGAGAATAGGCCCACGCCTCTCACTGCACGGCCGTGGGGCCATATGACGGCTAGTTTTGCTCACTTAACATAGGTTCTGTGACACATGAAAGCAGAATTTCAAGGTGAAAACGTTAAAATATGTTTCATATAAGTGGAAAGAATTATCTTATCAAAGAAAAATTTTTGCCTTTAGGTGCACTTTAACCAACATTACATGTAGCTTTACCAGACTCGAATACATTTTACGACCAACTCCTAAATTTTCATACAAGAGAAAGCTAAATTGGGTTTGCAGACATGTGTATCAATTGTCCCCAAATTTCTGATTATCAACTAATCGAGCATCATGTATGTCGTTCTTAACGCGATAATGGTGATTGTCACTGAACAAAAGAAGCACTTACAGCTCCCACAGCCCTTTATTGTGATCAAAGACACCTCTGGGCAGCTCTGTCAACTGGTTTTCACTCAAGTACCTACAAACGAATAGTCACAACTCTGTATTAATTAACCGTTTTCACTTCTTATATTGAATGCTTTGGTAACACTGATTAAAGTAATCACAGACAGGCGAATTCCAGATTCCTTATTTGTTAAATGATTTTCTCAGTTAAACAACTGTGTAAGTAATCATGGAGCTGGTTCCAGTTAGTTTGCTAAACAACGCATATAGAACATAATACATCCTATATGCCCTTTAAGGTATCACACCTAGTGGATTTGGTCGGAAAATGAAAATAGCACGTTTTGTGTGATCGTAATCAAGACCTACGTTTCGCAAACAGAATGTTAAATAACACTCTTTTACTTTTCAAGATGGACGAGAGGAATAACCTTTGAATTTTGCTCGCGCTAAGTACGCCTTGACAAGTGACTGCAATTTACGGTAAGTCAGTTGCCAAACGGAAAAATGAATGCGTAATGCTTTCCGATGTAGTATTTCACCGCAACAAGAGAAAGCGTTCGCGAGCTGTTCAATTCTGCTTCCTCAGAAAATCGCTTTCGCCTGTTTGTCTTTCGTTCTTATGCCATCGTGATAGCGCCAGAAATTCGTGCCCAACTTTCCCATAAAATCGTTGTCATGATGGTTGCCCTATTATTTAACACAAAGGAGTTTTTGCCTCTGTGTTAAACAATAGGGCAACCATCTTGCGTCATCAAATCCAAAATGGCGGCGCCCATGAAACTTAACAGCGAAAATGGGCGATGATGATATCCATTTTTTTGAACACTTAAAAGTTATATCCATGTTTTAGACAAAATTTGAAATCTAGTAATTATTACCTACAATTTAGCGTCAATTTGTTATAAGAGTGGAGGTTCCCTTTAGAATGCAAGAGTAAACCAGTGTTTGCTGTCTTCCTGTAGACTTGAGTCTCAAGTTTTATTCCGTTCTTTAAGAGATCAACGCCGATGAAAGGGATCCTACCATTCTCAGGAAGTCAACAACTATAATAAATTGTTACTGACTCCTAAAAAACGAAACAAGCAAACAGCCAAGAACTTGACACGCCATTACAGGATCAGCAGCAAACCGAGTGATACATATGTAATTTTTGACCTGTTTTGAACAGGCCATTTTTATGTGAAGCATACTAGCAGAAAGGTAATTACGATTTTGATTAATAAAGGTATGCGTTTTCTGTCTCTATTTGCGTGCTGTATGATTGTCGTTCCTTTGAAATAACTGCCGACACCCGGTTTCAATTGCAAACAATCCATTTGGCAATATAAAAAGTTTGAGAAATATTCATGTTTTAATGTTTGATTTTGCCCTCCTGATTTCGGATCAGACTACCTTCAAACGCACGAAATAGTCTTAAGCCCCGGGTGAACGATCAAACATTTTCTTCCAACATCACGTTCCCTAAACACAGAGGTCTGAGGTCTATTAAAATGGACAAACAATGTTTGACCAAAAACGTGACAAGTGAGTTTGACAATGGTCGCTGAAATTACAATGTTATCTGTTTGAATTTGTTGCTTTTTCCCGCTCACGCCAGCCCTGTTGGCCCCGGGGGAGAGGGGGGGGAGGGTACTAAAACAATTTCAATACGGGGAGGCTCCGCCCCGAGGTCTGACCCCTTACCTTTTATATACCATTTTTGACAGAAAAGGTACCCCTTTCGTATACCTCCCATTAAAACAGTACAGTCATAAGGTATGTGTGTTCGAAATATTTTAATGAAAGGCCCTTTTAAATACCTCAATGACAGATTTCCCTACCCTTTCATATAGTCCGACTCCTGAAATTTCTACCCTTACATATACCTGAAGCGTGAAAAAGGCACCCTTTCGGGCGGAGCCTCCCCGTATAGGCCATTATAGGAAATACCCCCCCCCCGGACCTGTTGGCAGACGTGGCTAAACGATCACCCTCACGCGAATTGTTGGCTGAAAAAGTTTGACTTAGATCAAACATGGAAAACCCTTTCGACGTTCAAACACCTTCTTCCGACACGATGTTGCACGAACATTTTTGATCGTTCAACCGGGGTCTTATAATTTCAAAATTTACGCCGATGGCGGTCTAACGAACCGGTGTCAAGATGGGAAACTCCGGGTAGCTAAAACTATTGATGAATGCATGTTAGTGACTCGATCGTCCTTCACAGTAGAATAACAGCTAATTTATGCGCAGCGAGCGCGGCAGGCAAGGAGAAACATAACTAGGAATATATATGAGGAAGCTTGGAAAAGTCTCCAAACAATCGCCTTGAGGACTCTTTGCGGCCAGAAAGCAGCGCGCGTGCTAACAGAATCCACAGCGGAAACTACTTGTATGAACTACTAAGCACAAGATAGGAATTTGAGCGTGGCTTACTGACAGCTTCCTCTCATATAAAGTTTGTTTGTTCTCAGCAGGTGGACAAAGGGGCTGTTTACATGAGGAAACTCGCACCGATCCCGCCGTTTTTTCGTTGACAGATAAAATTTCTGAAGACATTTGTTTAGTTCTGGTGGCGACATTTCTTCAACTGGAGTTGCAAACTCTCTCTGTATTTGAAACCATTCTGTAAAAAATATCATTCAACTTTGGTTTTCAAGTGAACAAGTGAGGTTACGCAAGATTAATTTGCATTTGTAAACAAAACCCTTCTCATTGGTGTTTATGGATAAACTCCGGGTTAAAACTGATAAACCATTACCTATAAACACGGCGAAACAAAATTTAGTCGCTTTCTTTGTGTTTTCAGGGACTGTTTCGTCGTTAATTTGGATAATTTCTTCGCTTGTCACGGATGCAAACATTTACACGAGGGAGCACGAAACTCGCGAGTTGCTCGGAGGTAAATAGCAAAGGATATTCTGCGTTTGACTAGCCAATCAGAGCGCGCCTTCAACGTTATGCACTGTTTTAGTATATACTAATGGTAATTATCGTTCGATACTTTTTTCCCTTCCTTTTCATTGGCCCAGAGCCTACTACGTGACCTACAAAAAACCGCCTACAAATAATGGACTACTCGTGCGCAGTACCGTCCTACTGTGATTTTGCTCAATCTCGTTCCCAGAGCCCACGTTCCCCTTATTCAGCGGAGCGGGGAACGAGAGACTCTGGGATAATCCATTTCAGCTAATTTTTTGATTGGCTGAAAACTGAGCATGAGCAGAAGTTTCAAAGCTTAAAATGGCGGACTTAGAAGTCAGGGAAGGTATCGTCAAGTCATTATTCATCTTTGTAGATGCTGCAATTTAGAGGTTAAGAACAATTTAATTGACTTGTTTGGAGAAAAGGCACAAAATGAAAGGCTTCTAAACTCTTTGGAAGAAATCACGAGGCTAAATACCTTCGACGGCGATGGATTTCCTAGGAAAATTTGTAGAAATTGTTGTGGCCGTGTGAATCAATTTTCGGAATTTAGGAGTCTGTGTCTGAAGTCTCGGGAAAAGCAAGAAGACCTCTTTGAGATTTAAGAGAGGTAAAAAAGCAACTGAAAGTCCATCGGTAGTGGAGTCACGGGTGGTCAAACGCGGTAAACGGAATGATGTGAACCAACATGGATCATCAGCTCCTGCTGTTCAGAAGAGTCTGCAGATGATTTACTCCTATTTACCCCAAAGAAAAGGCTTGTGAAACCCTACGGGAACAGCGACCAAGAACTCTACCGAATTGACTGCAGAGGGCTCCGATTGTTCAACAAAGTCAGAATGTAGTAATTCTAGCAAGGCTGGTCTTCGTAAATAGTGAGGTTGGTTGGATCGATCATGATCTCTAATCTGCCAGTCATTGTACAATCTGATCGTGTTTTTATTGTAGTAATATTAAAATTGAAAAAATGTAGTAAAGGTCATGCAATACCTCATCCTTGCCTGTTGTGTTATTTTATTTTGTTCTGTTCTCTTACCTTATCTTAATATATTTTGATGTATTTATAATTTGTCTAGAATTTTGAATCTCTTGCTCTGTAAATCTTTTATTTATTTTACAATATACATATTTAACACTGCTCGCCCCGACTAGCCTTTGCTAACTGCGGGCAGTGCATATTTCTGTAATATTACTTCATAAATAAATTAAATAAACTAAACTTATCTTAATGTGTTGTTGTTTGGCAAATACCCATTTGTTGAGGGTATAAAATGCAGCAGTACAAATGATGGTGAGATGACTGAAGACAAGTGACAAGGACACATGGCTTCTAAAACTCTTAAAGCGGTGCAATGATCATCATCGTCAAATTTCTTGTTAAATGAGGTAGCTAAGCATTATGCCAGACAAAGTAACATTGTCCCTAAGTCAACTAGCCATACTCATGCATGTACAACATGTACCTCTGATTACATCAAAGAGATGACAAAGGTGGTCAGAGGGCAAAAGCCATTTGAACATCAACCAGGAAGGACTCTTAATAGTTTCTTGTCTATCTCGTAGAGGCTGTTAGATCAGCTTGATGCACTTCCTTTACACACATGGTCAACCTGACACAAGAACCAACTAGCGACAAATCCATTATTCCAACTGTAAAGACTCTGGTTGTGATGATGATTAGGATGGAAGTGATGATGAGGAAGAAGAGGACATTTTAGATGATGAGATGGATTAGTTTAGGTCAGGGTAATCAGTGTATCCAGGCTAGAACAGTATTTAGGACCAAGCTAATATCACTACACTCCTTAGCTTTAAGGAAAACATTTGAAGTGTTTTAACATGAACATGAACATGATTAGTTGGTGATGGTTACAATATTTCATATAAATTTGTTTGTATTTGTTCATAATTATCATTTTCACTATAGGGCAAACTTGGAAAGGTTGGGAAGAAAATTGGTTTCTTTATTTACAAGAATCTAACCTGTGTTAATATTCCAAATTTATTTAGTATTTCTTGCAGGGTTCTTTTTAGTTTAAAGCCATATTTCCCTGCAATATTGTTATGGGGTTAGTTCATCAGTACTAAATTAAGCTTAAAACTATTTCTGTGTGACTTTGCCCCTCTATCAAGTTTTGGCTACATCATTAAACCTTTAACTCAATCATAATATTGAGCAACAATAAGTATAGCTCTTTCATGCATGCTATATGCTACTGGATAATATCAAAAAATGTTTGAGTGATCTCACAACAATATTTATAGGAACAATGTCTTCCACTTTTTCAAAAGATGTTAATTCTTGTAAGTGTTTCAAGACTGAATCAGTGAGAGAAATTGCAAAACCACTTGTGAGGAGCACCCTGCCAACTGTACTCCTACCTAGTTTAAGCCGGTATAAAGGTCTCTTTTAATTTCTGCCTGAACATTAACTTTGAAGGAGGCCTCATCACCTATTGGATTGTTGGATATATCACCAAGCTGATCACTGGAAATAGTCTCCATAAAGTTCAGGTCATCTGCAGCTCTTACAAGCTTGCAATCATCACAATTGCAGCCAAGACTGTGAAAATCACAGCAGATGTATGCAGGCCCTGGGATAGCAGGAACTTTGTGGTCAAAGTAACTTAGTATTAATTTCCTTTTACATTCCCTTGATAGCACATAGTTTCTCATCACATCTACCATGCTTTTTAATTCTTGATTTTGATGTCATATGAATTGAAGTAAATATCAGCCCTGGCTGGAAGACCATCTCTACCAGGTCTACCCATTTCTTGGCAGTACCTCTCCATTGTGTAAGGAACTCCAATATGGACAATTTGTCGAATGTTATTCAGCTGGCCTGAACTTGGACCTTGAACAAAAAAGTTTTGATTCATGCCCCTCACATTCTATTGAGGTGTTAATCTATTAACCAGTGAGAGAAGTCAGGTAAATATGAGTTTCTTTCCCAACAAGATACAGTAATAGCTAAAAAAGTGAATACATTTTTTTGTCTATGTTAAGAAAATAATTTCAGTGCACCCAATAGAAAACTTAATTTATTATCATCTCTGAATGTCTATCTTGGTATAATGGAAGGAAACCGATGATTAAAATTTATTGTACCTAATGCAGCTTTCCCTCATTTAACTTTTTAAGTGGTCTTACTAAAACATACACAGTAACTATCAGAATATTAAGAAGCGACCAAACGCAAAGGAGTAAGATTATGATTTCTTCGTAAAATATGGCAGAGGTAGAATAAAGTAAGGCTGAAGCAACTGAATCAAGTTTGAAGTTACTCTTTATTTTAAATTACAATATTATTGCCAAAGTATCAACATCGATCAGAAAAACAGCACGAGTATTTTTATACATACCACTGCAGAACTAAATGAGCCCCATCAATAACAATTGCTCGGACACTTTCTTGAAAATGCCTTTCCTTTAACATTTTAGCCACATTCCTGTTATCCACGAACACCTCTGGGTGCCCGAACAACAAACTGCATTTTCGTGCATTTTTAGGTAAAGAAACCTTATTTTCTCCATCCTCTATCGCGACTCTTTGTATCACACAAACATTAAGAAAACGTTCCACTTTTTTTAACTTGTTCCTTCACTAACGCGTTCAACGGGAAAACCACGGTTACCACACAGCCAGTCTTTTTGCTTATACGTACTAGTATGAAGTTCTCCTTTATTACGATCGCGAAGGAAATCAAACATTGACAAATCAACACTGCTAAGACATCCTTTTTGTCCACACAGATTGCCTTTATGGCTTCAAGTTGGTTCTGTTTTAATTTCTGCTCCGGTTGTCCGAGTTTTCCCAAAGAAAACCTAATAGCTTCGCGGAAAATAGCTTCTGAGGTTTGCGGTTCGGCAGCCATTTCCCAAATGAGTTCAAGCCTGCGCAGTTTAGCCGATGACAAGAATCCTGTCTCGATGAAATGGATTATCCCAGAGTCTCTCGTTCCCCGCTCCGCTGAATAAGGGGAACGTGGGCTCTGGGAACGAGATTGGATTTTGCTGCAAAAAATATTCTGCTCATGCGTAGTGTCCACGCGTCCAAACTCTTCAAATTCAGTGAAAAATCGCAAGTCGTTTCACTTTTCCCGAAAATAAGTATGAAAACCAAGCTCGGTGATCGAATGATAAAACTATTATTGAACTCGGTTTTCGGAAAATATCGTGATTTGCCAGTGTCTAGCAGATCAATTATTTGCCTCAGCCGAATAATTGAACTGCTCGCCAATTCCTGTTTATTAGTATATACCACACAAGTGAATAGTGCTTTTCACGCGCTCTTATTGGTTAACTCGGAGGTTATTAGCAAAGTACGATTCACCTTCGAGCAGACGGCGCGCGAGATTTTAAAATTTCCGACCGCTTGTCGGTATATTGTCACACATAAAGTAATGTTTTGATCCGCTAGTTATTCAGCACCAAAACAATTATTCACCTCAGTGTCGGTGAAAGTGGTGGATACTTACCTCAAGTGGCTCGGCAAATATCCACCACTGTTCACCTCCACTTCAGTGAATAATTGTTAATTATTATTCAACACATTATGACAATGTCCAAATATGGTCATAGCGCGCTCAATATTCGTCGCTCGCACCCAACAAATATCCTGCAATATACGTAATTTTCTGCGTCGCGGAGAAAACTGGTGGATTTTCCAGCTTTTTGGTAATAAACATGTAGAGCATTGTTAATTGTTTTTTGTCATTAATGTGTTGAATAATAAAATAATTATCCTGCTCAATCTTGCGGAATATAGCCTTATTTTAGCCCACTTTTCTTACGGCCTCATCGGCTAAGTATCAGACGATATTCCGCGCGATTCCGCAGGATAATTGTTAAATAGTTGTTGTTGATAAAGGCCACAGAACAGACAGTGGAACTCCCAACCCCTACCCCCTCCAAACAAATTGGGAATTTTGTTAGACGTGTCATTTTATGCTTCGCCCGAGGGTATTCCAAAAGTGAATGTCTGCAGAATGTTTTTTACATTTTGGCGAGTTTCTGGATTTAAATTCCCCTGTGATCTGAGCCTGAGATTTGATGCGCAGTGCTACTTCCATTGCTAGTTGGTAGCAATTTCCCATCATGTTGACTTTCTCTATCAAGAGTGACTAATCATGCAAAGCCTTTTAAAGTATTTATTACAGTTCAACATATGTATTGGAACTAATTTTATTACAGGGTGTCCTTCGGCTCATTACTTGAGGAAAGAATAATGCCTTTCGGCTACACTCAGACTGCTCAAATGCAAACATCCAGTTTTGGCTCATGAAGGTAAACTCGGTAGATATTCGCCGAATACTGATGTGTTATCTCGAATGGGATTACAAATTATTTCCAGTAAGATTCCTTAGCACAACAGAGAAATGGAAGGAAGAGTGACACACAAAACCAAAATGTCCTGCCACATTTTTGTTTGTTTGTTTCCTTGTTTTTCTTTTTCTTTTTCTTCCCGGTATGTGACGAATGAACAATATCGGCAAACTTAACAACGAAGAAAAACAAGATATATCTCTTGACCCAAACCTGACTTGCTCTTCACGAATAGGGAGAGAAGTAGGAAATACCAAAAAGCGATAACAAAATTACCCCGTATGGGAGAAGGGTCCCATATCAGCTTATGTACGGAAACATCGGCTGCAGCTGCTGATTTATCGCATTTTCTCAAATAAGCGCACGGGCGCTTATTTAAAATTTCGGCTATAAAAGTATTGAGTGGAGGTATTCTAAAGAGGGCGCTTATTATCTTTTTCTTTCAACGAACTGTAAGTTTATTTTGGATCATGCCCATAAAAGAATTCTAAAACACATTGATGTGGAAATAACTAGAAGCGACTTAACGGAAAATAAACTGTTTTCCTACATATACTGCTGCCGGTGTAGTTGAAGCTTAAACGATTATACATAAAGTGAAAATAGGAACAGGTTTTCCTTGTATATCCCTACCATTCAAGAAAGGAACGGGAGGGGAGGAGGCGCTTATTCGAGAGAAGTGCTTACTTATTAGGGAGCTTTAGCAACGAGGACGGCAACGGCAACGAGAACGCCACAAAACAATGGGTTTAATTAGCAAAAACAATCGCTGTGCACGTGCTTTTTACATTTTGGTACATTTCTTTGCCGTCCACTGCAAAACAACAACGTGAAATGACTAAATTTTATGTTTTCTCGAGAACGTGAGCGCGTGACTGTAAAGTTTTCTTTCTTTTTCCTTACTTTAACGCCGTTCATAAAAAAATTAGTCCCTGAATAGTTCGCCAGTATTTTCCAAGTTAAGCAAATTAGAATAACAGCGAAAGCGTTACAAAAACGAGAAGTTAGATTTTGATACGACGTTTTCGCTGCCGTCGCCGTCGTCGTTGCTAAAGCTCCCTAATGAGGACGGCAACGGCAACGAGAACGCCACAAAACAATAGGTTTAATTAGCAAAAACAATCGCTATGCACGTGCTTTTTACATTTTAGTACATTTCTTTGCCGTAAAACAACAACGTGAAATGACCAAATTTTAGGTTTTTTCTTGAACGTGATCGCATGACGGTAATTTTTTTCTTCCTTTTTCCTTATTTTAACGCCGTTCGTAGTACATGTAATATAGTCCCTGAAGAGTTGTGCAGCATTTTCCAAGTTAAACAAATTGGGATACTCGCGAAAGAGTAAGAAAAAAGAAAAGTCAGATTTTGAAACAACGTTTTCGTTGCCATCGCCGTGGTCGCTGCTAAAGCTCCCTGATCATTTTGGCCGAGGGAGTAGGGCGCTTATTCGGGGAGGGTGCTTATAAGAGCGTGGACTCTTACTCGAGGAAGTACGGTATTTGAAGATCATGAACACAACCTAATGACTTGTCAAAAAAATTGGTATAATTCATAACCAATAAGTCGTCATGACTAGCATCTAAAATTCATGGAATGACAACTCATAACATTCAATAAACGACTTTATAAATCGTGCGACTCGAAATTAGTTAATACTGCCGGAACCACCTGGTAATTTTCATGAGACGGCTAAATACTTGTTGCTAAACAAATTTATCAAATGTCCCGAAATGTCCAATGCCGCCTTTATGCATTTCCTCGAGTTCAGTCTCAACCAGTCCTTGTCGCTTTGGAGGCGTAAACAGGAGATGCACTTACAGCCACCGCAGCTCTGTATTGTTATCAAAAACACCTTTAGGCAGTTCCCTCAGCTGGTTGGCAGTCAAGTTCCTACAAACGAAAAATTAATAAATCAGCTTTCACTTTCTTTGTTTGACGGCACGGTGATAAATTATTGGCTTAGTAAATCATTAGCAATTTCACAGTCTTTTTTTAATGACTGCCTGTGTGTTAGCTAGACAATGGTTGTCAATCGCACTTCTGGTTCCCGTTAGTTTACTAAACAAGGCATATAGTATACGATACGTGGTATATCCATCTTGGTTGGCAGAGGATAGTAACTCTCAATCTCATAGGATTGTTGCTCTTTTATGTGTATTGCTATTGCCGTTTTATTTAATTCTACGCGACCTGAAATATAGTATCACAAAAGATAGCTATTGCCTCATGATGTACACTAACAGGGCACCGGCTAACAACTGAACAGCATTTAGGTTGACAGGAAATGTAACCTAGTTTTGCTGGTCTTGTCAGACCGAACTTTGTATCTCATGATTACCTGCTTTTTGTCACCCTGAGGTTAGTAAAACAATCGACAAGTCAACACAACAAACAATCGCAATTTAAGGTGGTCTTATACAATAGAAAATGAACCCGTGACCTCGCGATACCGGTAGTGGGAAATGTTGGCGAGAAACGTGGTCAAGTAAACAATGGTTGTTGTCTACTGAATTTTAAGTAATAACACAATCGGTGACGCTGCCTGAAATCATTTTTTTAAAGCCTCTCTGGTGACCAAAGCGAGAGAACGAAAAGGAAACGAAAGTTTATAAGGAAAACTGGTACTTTGTCTCTAATATCCCACCGCTTAAATAGGGTGCCTATATTTGGTTCTAAATCCTAGAATAAACAGTAAGGAATAAAGCCACTTCTTAAATTGACACAGATTTGCACTCCAAAGCGAAACTTAAGACTGGAAACGCACCGACAAAGTAATTTGTTCAGGCCCTAAAATAGTCTCAAACCATTTCACGCCCCTCAGTTGTTCTAAAAAAAAACGCCGGAAACTTAAGAATGTTTCTTTTTGACTAAAAGATCTTAAAAAGTAAAAAAAAAACCGAACGTTGCGCACTATGCCATCTTCAGAATCAACATAGAAGCAACCCAGTAAAGTGCCCAGAAATGATCAAATTTTAAATACATGTTATAACACCGAATTCGGTCAATCATCATGAGCCAGACTGTTTGGGACACTTGGGCAAAACAATCACGCTAAAGAATAGATCACTAAACCCACTTTTCCCTAACCCTCCTAAAAATAAAAATGCAATGTTGATCCACTGAAGCATTTGACGATGTACAATTGTTTCATTCGCTATCAACATTCTCCAGTGGGAGGAGAGGGGGGTGGGGGGGGGGGGGGGGGGTTACAAATATGAAGAAACTTATTATGGGTAATTGCATATGACCATATTTAGACAAAGGTGTATTCTGTGTGCGCATTTAGCAAAAAGTCCCGAGACAATTTTCCTGGATTATTTATTATCCGCTAAATCTTGGTATACCGATATCAGAGCTTCAGAGGGGATTCCGCAAGCTGAACAGTTATAAGCCTTTGAAAGATCACGGTTTTTTCTGCTAACTTAGAGGACAATTCTGTCATACTTTTCGTATATCAAAGCCAAAGCATGGATGGATGAATGGATGGAAAACTTAATTTCATCACGGTAGTTTTGGTCAAAAATTTACAATTCTTGTTCTTCACAAGAGCCGTGCATCTAGGTAAGAAAGCAGAGGTAAATTACTTTATTCACAGCTAAAATACAATCAATGTTTAATTTATACAATATTAAAAACGGATTTTTTTTTTTTTTTTTTTAGAAAGAGACATTTATTTCACTTTAACTTGCTGTCAAAATTTGTGGAAAACGAAAATGTGCCATTCCTTGATGACCGAAATAAAGTTTATTTTAATTTTTTTATTTTTCTCTCAAACGTTATTCTACAATACACTTGAAATACTTCAGTACAATACAAAGTGGACGTTACTAATAAGCTACAGCTACATATATAGAGTACAATATTAACACTACTTGTAATACAGCAGCTACTAACGAGTACTGACAATACCAAAGGAGCAGTAAATGCTGGCTACAAAATAAAATACAGACTAAATACAACTTACTGAAAAAGAGATAATGGTAAAATAAATAACAGTAAAAAAAGGAAAACGCTTAAATAAAGTCTTTCCATTTTCTGTTTAAGTTGTCAATGTTTTTGTTTTTAACTGCTATTTGTTGAAGAGCATCTAATTTATTTTTCAAAAAAGAAGGAAAGCCATCAAAGGATACCTCATCGGAGTCTTGGGTTGTACAGAAGATATAATATTTGGCTACGAGGGTTAGGTAATTTAAAGTGTCTTTTGATTCTGTGGCGTTATCATGCTAACCAAAAAGGATGTCACGTTCGATAGGAGTTATGCTCTTTCCGTGATTTGCGAACCACCAACTTTGAAAAGCAATCCAAAATTTGGGAATTGCAGGACACTGGTAAAGAAGGTGAGCCAATGTTTGCGCTTGCATTTTACATCAGTGACAGGTTTCAGATTCACATAGCTTCATACGAAAAAGGGAACATTTGGTTGGAAGTATATTGTGGATAATCTTATATTGGAAAATTTAATGTTTTGTTTCAAGCGTAATTACAAAGGGGAGGTTGTAAACATCTTTTAGGCAATCATTGGAAAAACCGTAACGTAATAATCTGGGCTCAGCAGTTGGAGGTTGAAAGTAGTGATTTATTATTGCTGCATAAACGGAACGGGCGGTGATACTTTTGGGCAAAGAGGATTCCTGTGACACATTTTCTGGGGATTTTTGTTTTTCCAAGTAAAACATCAGATCTTGCATTAGTCTAATATTTTCTCCAATGTAACGTCCTTTTACGTAACCGGTTTGGTCAGGGTTTATTATTTTAGGTAATACTTTTTCTAAACGGTTTGCCAGAACTTTGGTGAGAGTTTTGTAATCTACGTTTAGAAGGGATATTGGTCTAAGATTTTCAAAGATGGTTTTATCTTTATTTTTTTGGGGAATAAGTGAAATTATTCCTCTTCGCTGCGATATCGACAAGGAGCCGTTTGCAAAAGCATAATTAAAACTTCCGACAATTAAGGCTTTTAGCTCCGGCCAAAAATATTTTAAGAATTCGGTTGTCAGACCGTCAGTACCAGGAGTTTTTGCTGCAGCGAATTCTTTAAGTGCTTTAAAAGCTTCAATTTCTGTGATTAGACCTTCACAAGAAGCTTGTTCATGGTTGGACAAGGTAGGGATGTTGCTTGGATTGAAAACCACACCAGCCTCTGCTTGTTCGGCGTTGTCAGATTGCTGTGAATTATACAAAGAATTATAGAATTTACTTTGTTCTTCTAAAATATCGAACTGATTAGTTATAACTGAACCATTTTGTAGCTTCAGCTTTGAGACTAGTTTTCTAGAGTGGTTTCTTTTTTCAAGGTTTAAGAAATATTTAGCATTGCGTTCTCCTTGTTCGTGCCATCTTGCGCGGCTCCTAAGGATGGTGCCGCGAGTTTTAAATGCCATTATTTTTTCTAGACGAGCTCGAGTAGAATTAAGTTCACATATAATTTGTCCGTTATTTTTATTTTTTTCAGCTTTTATAAATAATTCATTGATCTTTTTTTGTAAGGAAGATTCTTTGTCTCGTCTTTTCCTTGCTTTAGTCTTAGAAAATTTGACAGTAAATCCTCTAATTACCATTTTGACCAGATCCCATTTTAAGCCTAAGTCGTCAACATCTCGGTATCTCTTTATAAAGTGTATTAAGTTATCGCGCAAGTCAGAAATGTATTGCTTATCTTCAAGAAGCGAGGAGTTAAATTTCCAGAAGCCGGGTCCCTTTTGTTGTTTTAAATCTTCACTCAAGAGATATAATTGTATCGCAGAGTGGTCAGTGTCTGGTGCGAACAGGATATCACTCTTAATAGCAGTACTGCTAAGCTGTTTTGAAACTAGGAAGTAATCTAGGCGACACTGCACTTTAAATGACTTGTTTCTCCATGTAAATTGTCTAGCATTTGGATTTAAGAAGCGCCAAACATCACACAAGCTGTAAAGGTGACATAAATTATCGATTTCGCTTATAACCGGTAACTTTTTTGAAGTGGGATTTCCTCCCTGCTTGTCGCTTGGTGAAAGAGCGCAATTTAAATCGCCGCCGATAATCATCGTTTCTTGCGCAAGCTTGCCGAGTAATTTTTGTAATTCTTCAAAAAATAGTAATTGCTGATTTATGTCGTTTGGAGCGTAAACATTGGCTAAAACAATTTGACAATCGTCAAGAGTTATCTTTGCACTGAGAAACCTTCCGTTTTTGTCACGGACTTCTTCGTCAATTTGGTAATCTAGTTTGGGATTTAGCAAGATCATAACTCCTTTGCTGTGGGATGATCCGTGATTGTAAAGAACTCCCCCCCCCCCCCCCCATTCAGTTTCCCAGATTTTGGCAGTTTCCTTTGAGCTATACGTTTCTTAAAGAAAAATGACATCCTTGTTTTGTTTGTGAAGCCATCTGAAGATGGAACGTCTTTTGATCGATTTATTAAGCCCTCTTACATTAAGGGAGAGACATTTGAGGTCTAGTGTGAAAATTCCGCAGAAATAGAAAAGATAGCATTATTGGAGTCCCAGATGACGAAAAGGCGCCTTTGGCGACCTTCCTCTTGGGAGTTTGTAGGCAGATAGGTGTTAATTTTGGTGAAAAGTTATGGCCTCTAAAAGCTGCTAGGAAAACTTTAGCACTTTTAGATTTTGATAGAACAAACTGACAAAATTTACATATGGTGGACGGATGGAAAAGACTGCATAAAAGTGAAGACCTAAAAACAAACATATCGGAACGACTTGTAGTACAAATAACAAATATTACAAAAAACATAGGAAGGAAAATAAAAATAAAATAGGCTCTAATGGCCTGGACGCAAAGTCGGACATCGGTGTGCGTGTACGTCATCTTAACTGCAATGTAAACAAAAATCTAGGGGAGCTCCGCAGAAAATAAAGAAGATTCTGAATAGTGACTAGTTAAATAATTGTTTTAGATTGTTCGGTTCATGGAAGTCATCAGGCTGTACTTACTTAACTGTTGTGTGTTCTGTAATATCATTTAGGGCGGGAGTGTCTTCGTCTTCTTCTTCTTCTTGATCTCCTCGATCAGAGGGAAGCCATCGGGCTGGAATATTATAGTTAAAAACGGATGGATGGATGGATGGATCAGTTACGCCTAAAGTTGCGATTATTTAGTTCGAGCTATTCCAATTCGATCGTTCTTTCGTTCGTTTATGCTTGCGTTCATGCATGCTTGTGGACTCGAGGTTGGTTAAAGGCGCTTTCAAGAACCCTGAAAAGCTTTCCTTCCCATCCTGAACTGGCTTCACTCACTGACCGTGACTGTATAAACATACGTATATAAACGAGGCTTAATATTTAGCCTTGGCAACATTCAGGTATCAGGTGCGTTGAAAGGTGTCTCCAAAAATAAGATCACAATTTATTGAACATATGAAATAAATTTCAGTTAATCAACAACTCTTGTTCTATTGTGAGCTTGGAGCTTTGCTGAAACACCCAATCACTCACCTCATATTGACCTCACGTGAGAATCCTTAAGTCATCCAATCAGAAGGAACCTTGTCATCTAAATACATGCTTGCAAAATTTGATTGCTGTCTTTTTTCGTTCCCACGCGAGATAAACAAATAGTCCAGCCAGCATTTTTTTTAGAAATATTTTCTGCTCCCTCCCTTCCCACCCAAAGCTTTTGCTTCCTCATTTTATTTTATTTATCGTTATTCTTATTCTTGTTATTTGCTAATAACAATATAATTTGCTAAGTGGAACCCTCCAACATCTGAGATAGTACACTTATGTTGGGTCTTGCATTTGGATTCTGTGCAGCAACCTAAGAGATTAAGTGAGATATCTGCGTTCTAATAAGTAAGGTATTCGCTGGATGCAGCAATAGTGTAGTAATCTAAGAGAAACTGCGTATTTCTTTAAGGTTGCGTTGTGTACACTTGACTTTACTCAATTTTGTTTGCGAACAATATACATTAGGACTTATGATTGCTTCAATGAACAAACTCTAAATAAGAACAATACTTTAGGTACCAATGAGATACAAAAAAAAAACAAGAAACAAAATGGAAATAATAATAATAATAATAATAATAATAATAATAATAATAATAATAACGCTATTACTAATATGTATCATTCAGGTTCCGAACTGGAGGCTGGTTAAGTTATGTCACTGGTTTTTGATAAAACTAAGAAATATTAGATTTAAGTTCTTCATCTATCACTCTTTATATACATGTACATTACTATAAATGATTTCTTATATAGACTACTATGCATGATTCTTTATATGGGTTACTATTCCAATGAACATTCACTGGTTCATCAGTTTCAGTGTAGTACTGGATATTTATTTTTTTATTTTTGAATTATTAGTTTCGTTTATAGAGTTCCGTTCTATGTAAGTAATGTTTAAGCTGGCCAAATAAACACGGGAAGGGGGATGAAGTGCTCCTTTCGTCACACTCCTGCCCCCATAGACTCGATTTCCGGAAGTCCAACTTCCTCCGTCTCTACACCCTGGAGTTAGGTTAGTGGAGGCCCACTCCCTCCAATCAGAGAGGAGGCTCATTACTCCCTCCTCTCTACCCAGGTATGCTCACAGTGGCCCTGAGAGAAGGCCCACTCCCTCCTCTTTATCCACTGTGTGCATCCCTTTGGGCTGTAGGTTTTGTTTTTCTTCACACTCCTGGGGTTCATGGGGCTAAATCATTAATTGAGCACTTTGTTACCCACTTCCCCATTTTCAGCCACACAAAGTTGCCTCCAGTCATGTCCAATACTGTCGACATGATACGAGTGGAAAAATACGTTTTACAACTCGTACGAGTCGACAACTTGTGTCGACTCGACAGACAGAGTTGTCGAGTGAAAAATGCATCTCATTAGTTCACCCAAGGGTCCGCTTCGAACAGTTGTCGAGTTGTACGAGTCGTACGAGTGGACAAAGTTATTGTCGACTCGACAAAATAACTTGTCGAGTGGAAAAATGCAATAGTGACTAGTTAAATAGTTGTACGAGTCGTACAAGTGGACAAAGTTATTGTCGACTCGACAAAATAACTTGTCGAGTGGAAAAATGCAATAGTGACTAGTTAAATAGTTGTACGAGTCGTACGAGTGGACAAAGTTATTGTCGACTCGACAAAATAACTTGTCCAGTGGAAAAATGCAATAGTGACTAGTTAAATAATTGTTTTAGATTGTTCGTTTCATGGAAGTCATCAGACTGTACTTACTTAACTGTTGTGTATTCTGTAATATCATTTAGGGCGGGAGTGTCTTCGTCTTCTTCTTCTTCTTGATCTCCTCGATCAGAGGGAAGCCACACTACCCTTGACTCAGCCTTCGCTTTGAGCGTCACAACTACGTACACAACTACGGGTCTTCATCATTTCTTTAACGTCTTAAGTTAAACTCTCTTTTAGTATTTTAGTCATTAGTCATTTTATTTATAACATTTTGTGTATAGTATAATGAGAGACACTAGTTTATCAGTTTTAACTGTAAAGTGTTTTTACCCTCGTTAAATAAAGCTATCATCATCATGATCATCATCACAATCAGTCCCAGTTCTTACCGCATGGAGTGATAATGCTGGGCCGTTCGTATTTTTGTTGTTGTTGTTGTTGTTGTTTTTGTTGTTGTAGTGATAATGCTGGTCCCTTCGAGTTTTTTTTTTTTAGTTTGTATGTTGTGACCTCTAAGTTAGGTAACTTTTTTTACATCTGAACAACTTAACCTGACTTTGAGAGCAACCTAAAATCAGAAATGAAATGTAAATTTAAAACAAATATTACAAAAAAAAAAAAAAAAAAAAGAAGTTTTGTAGTAGAAAATAACGCCAAGTTTTGAATTTTATGCTAAAAAAAGAAAGACGTGATAACGGTGGGCAACCATACATAACATTGTGGTAATGCAGAATTTGCAAGAACACACGAATTTTATAAACTAAATGCACACTTTATTTCTTGAAAATGTATCAATTTTACTCATGTCTGAAAGTCAAATGAATTTGTTCTCAGCATGGCTTTTAGCAGAGTTAATGAGCCTGCTGTAGATGGCGACACATCAGTTTGATAAAAAATTGATAGGTTCAACGGTCTGCCAAGATCCAGGTTGAAAATCAAACACTACTTCTGGAAGATCAAATAAAACTGTTTGAGAGTCTTAATTAATTAGCTTTGCCGTTGTTACCTACAAATGGGATGGGCCGTCTTCAACAAGGAATATTTAAAGTGCCACTCGAATTGCGTCCCTACAGTATCTGAATCCTGGTCCTTTCAGAATAAATGTTAGAAATTTTGCCCAACAATTATTGGACGCTACTCCTCTATTTGTAGTAAGGTTTCCTCTTTTTATCTTAACAAATTATGCATTGTTATTTAAAAGGGCATATAATTAGTCTACTATATCATGCCCTTCTCCACTCCTTCTCTATTCCTAGTCACTGTAAGAAATCTTATATGATAATGTGGAGTAAATAAAGAAAATGGAAAAAAAAAAGTGGCTTGGTTGATATAAAAACAAATATATCAAAAGTATCAGAAATTTTTCTTGTTACCACTTTGATATATTTAGTTTTATATCAACCACACTAGGGGCGTTTGAACGAGGTCCCGGCGTTTTCTCGAGGTCCCCATTTGCGGTCTGTAAGTAAAAATAATATCTTAAATATCACTGCTACGTCAAACTACTAAGTACTGTATGCTGCTTTAGTAATTTCAATGAATGTGCAAAGGAAAAGAACCGGCGTAACATAACTAGGATGGATGCTGTACAACAAAATAAAACGAACTATCAATGTCCGCGTTCGTGTTGTATTACTGACGCACTTTCTATCTTTATTATAGTACTCTCTATCTTTGGATCCCTCCAGCGTTTGTTTGTTTATAAGTTGTTTAAGTCTTTTCATGAGTTGTCCTTCCTGGGAGGAAACCGCGCATTGAACAGTAATAGGGATTTGAAGGTCGCCTTTCTTCAACTTCATTATTAAACGCCGGACCCCGAGCCGCTAAAAGTCGGCTTTAAATAAATTCCGGGACCAAACCGTCGATTTTTTTAAATAAACGCCGAAAGCGTTTAATCGAGAAAATACGATACTGAAGTTGAGTAGGAGCATGACCTGTTAGAATTACAAACAACCAAAATACTTTACTTACTTTTATAATCTAATGCGACGTCTAGTAAACATAAAAGGTTAGCTTTCATTAAATGGACAAATGATTAGTAAACATCCTACAAAATGCTAGATAGCTTTATGATCACAAGGCTTCTTCATTAAGTAAAGCGTGCCAACTGTTAAAAGAAATGACTGTACTGTGTGAGATTTATTAAAAGAGTGCTCGCTCATTTATCCATCCATCCATCCATCCATACATCCACCCTTAGATTCATCGTCAGTACTTTTCGTAACCTATTTTCTAACTTAGCCATATTTAATTTGCAGCATGTTTTTAAAACCAAAGTTGAAGTAATGGGAAGATTTTAAGGAGTTTTTTCGGCAGTAAAGAAAGCTTTAACTAAGATTGAAATTTAGCGACGTAACATTTTGACAAAGTCAAAAATGTTACGAAAAGGAACACTCGTCAGGTTTCTGAACGGGAAAGTGTTATAAATCCGAAAATAAAGCAAATCGCGCGGATATATTGCGTTAACTAAGGTGCACATTGGCCAGAGAACTTCCTGAAACGTTTTAATTTGTGTTAAAAGCTCCAAGCTTTCAAACCGAGTGTAAGTCTATACTTTTTATAGTCGACTAAGGTTTGAAAAGTTTTCAAACGTTAGTGTTTTTTGGTTTCAATTCTTAAAAGTAAAATAGTTCTCGAAATATGCAATGGATGGCACTGTAAGTTATTGGACATCAAGACAAATAGCTTACAACATTGTCCAAGGAGTTTGGAAATATCTCGCTGTGTTTTAAAGAATTTACGCGACTCTTTCGCAGGAAGGTAATGCTATCTCAAGACACAAAAGTTGCTAAAATGTTGCTAAATCTATTCAATCCACGCGAAGTGATATTTTAGGTTATTAAAGCCATGGCTATCGAAGATTTTTATTGAATCATATAGCCTGCCCTTCTGTCGATGTGATGTGAAAGTACTGACATCGTAATGCCATGTAAGAGGGAGTTTTTAATTTTTTCCCGAATGCACTCGAAATGCGCTAATGTTACGAAAAGGAACAATTGCAGAGTGTGGAATAGGGTACAATACAAAAATTATTGGTTAGTTTTCTGATGACAATTTTCTTTCATTTCCTGATTGCATAATTTTTATTGAGTGAAGAGAATATAAGCACTTTTACCAAAAGTTCGTATCTTTTATTTTATTCATGAAATCTCGAGGTTACAAAAAGGAACATGCAGTAAGTTGGGCCTTCTACAGGGTAAAAGAGCTTCTTATAATTATGTTCATGATCATAATATTGCAAGTGGTATTAAGTAACGTTAATGCCACCTCAGAGAATCCAACATATACCTTTTTAACAACAAATGCTCTATAATAAAAGCAATTTTAACGAAATAACAGTAACAGGACTTAAGCCTAAAATGGCTTTTCTTAGTTAAATTAACAGTAAGAGTGACAGTAATTAACCTATGTAATGGTTTTTCTTAACGAATGTTAAAGCTCGTTCTAACTACAGTGGCTCAGCAATTATAACGAAATAACAATAAGTCAATTAACATTAAAATAGCTCTACTTAATTAAATTAACAGCAACAGTTATTAAGCTAAGAAATGGGCTTTCTTAACGAATGTAAATGCTCGTTCTAGCTGCAATGGCTCAGTGTCTTTTTGAGCCCTTGAATGCTAAAATTTTAAAGCAAAACTATTCTAAAGAAACATGGTAAATACAGCTGTGTTTAACTTATGTCATGGTACACTCGAAGCATTGCATACAAGTCAAGTGTGCTTACCGATGATGACCTGCTCTTTTTTTATCTTGAAGACGCGCAATCTTCCTTCGCTCTGTCCCAACTGTCTAAAAGCTGCTGAGGCGTAAAACCAACATCTCTTTTCTTGCTTCATCTTCTTCTTCAATCGTGGTCTTCACATAATTTTGGGTAATTCTTTTATTGCTTTTGATAAGATCTCCAAACAACCACCAATGTATTTCTGTTTGATGATCTTTGAAGGTTATGACGTAACCTCTGACTTCTCGTCCAGGAACAAGCGATGAAGTTTGTCCTGCTGCGTTCAGTCTCAGTCGGAAGAGCTGGCCCACTTTCCTTTGACCCCGCTTCCTTTATAAAGCATCTGACTTAACTTTGCTTGCGTCGATTTTACTGTGGATTTCATGCCCTGGAACGATGTCTTTTACTGTTTGTATATCAATGGATTTCTTTTTAACAGCCATTTCAAATGCCGATTTCACTGCTTCATTCTCCTCATCTGTCCAGCGATGTCGACCGTTTTTCAAATTCCCATCCCTTTGATCTTCCTACCTACCTTGCTGTTAGGACACTACCTCACTCTGGCACTTCTTCTTCAGCTTCCGTCTGATCGATTCTGTACATGATATTGCGCAATGCCTCAGATGTTTTGGCGGTGGTTTTCTCCTTCTGGCGGATAAGGTAGAACTCTTCTGCTGTCTTTTAATTGTGGCCCATCGGGTCTGCTAGATCCTTCAGATGCCCATGTTCTTCATGTACAGCGGAAACTGCTGCCTTTCTAAACGCCGCCGGGTTTACCCTGACAAGTACATTGCCCGTTGCTTTCTGCAAAAATGAGTTCAGCTGCGCCAACCCATGGACGACTGATGACATAGCGTTTCCAGTAGAGCTGATGAAGAAATGATCATCGCTGCTCGTCTCTGCACCTGGTATTTTGTTTCGCATGACCTTTACGAATGCCTGCAGCCACGTGTAAATGGTAGGGCTCAGAACCAGATGAGCAGGTCCAAGAGAGGTCAACGTCCTGTGTTTCACCACCATCTGACCTTTATCTGGCGTTGCTTTCGCTAGCTCTCCGAACGTCATGTTGGCGAGTATTACCAGCCGCGTGATAAGATGATCTCTCACCAAGCAGTGGTCCCTCTGACTAACCTTCTCCAGGTGTTCTTCGTCATCTTCACTTTGATCTTCCACCTCCTCATCCTCTTCACTGTCATTCTCGTCATCTTGAGGTTTATAATTATCATCATAGCCAGTATCTTCGCTACTCTCATCTTCTGCAAAACAGCCAACACTGTTTTTTTTTGCTGACTTCAACTGTAAGATCACCGTCCTCACCATTCTTGTCTCATCTTGTCACTTCCGATGGAGTAACATCACCTCCAGCTGCATCCCGCAGTGAAGAAGTACGCTGTTCTCCCCGTAAGCTACCAGGGCTTCAATGTGGAAGTAAAGCTTCCTCCTCCACATACAGTCATCTTCACTACCGGTATCTTCGCTACTCCCATCTTCTGCGAAAAAACCATCACTGGCTTCTTTGATCTTTCTCCGTGGGGCGAGTGGTAGAGGGGGGGGACTCCCTATAATGGCCTATACGGGGAGGCTCCGCCCGAAAGGGGTACCTTTTTCACGCTTCAGGTATAGACCCTTTTCATAATGGCGCCCGACAAATTATTCTTTTATACTTATAATAATGAGCCCTACTAGCCTCGTCAGCATGTGCAAAATTCAATAGAATTTTTACATTAAAGCAAGGTTAGTAGGGCTAATTAACACATATACAAAAGAATAATTAAAATCGTCCGCCATTATGAAAAAGGTCTATATGAAAGTGTAGGGATATTACGAGTCGAACTATATAAAAGGGTAGGGAATTCTGCCATTTAGGTATTTAAAAGGGCCTTTCATTAAAATATTTCGATCACACATACCTAAATGACTGTACTGTTCTAATGGAAGATATACGAAAGGGGCACCTTTCCTGTCAAAAATCGTATATAAAAGGGTAAGAGGTCGGACCTTGGAGCGGAGCATCCCCGTATTAAATGTTTTTTAGTAGCCCCCTCCCCCCTCCCCGGGGATCTTTCTGGTTAGGCGTTTCTCTGTGCTGACGACGATTGTTTAATCATCACCATCGTTACCATTCTTGTCTTGCTTTGTCTCTTCCAATGGACTGATTTTCCTTCCAGCAGCATCCCACAGTGTAAAATGGCTGTTCTTCCCGTAAATTAGCAGGGTTTCGATGTGGTGGTACATCTTGAACGTGGAAGATGCTTCTCCTTCCATTGTTGGTCGATGGAGGAATTGTGTCGTATTCACTCTGACCATTTTCACTACATAGCACATGGTATTTCCTCCTTGCCGTGCGTCTTGTACTCTGGACTGGTGTCGACAAACCCCTTTCGTCTGATGTCACCTCTTCTGGGCAATATGCCTTGTTACGTATTTGACTTACTTCCATTTTTAAAACTCTGCAAAACTTTAAATTTTCCAATTAGCAAGTCTTTATTTCCGTAAGAATATTCCTATCGAGGCTTACAGGATAATATAGTGCACGAATACCGGTTTAAAATAGTATAATCTTGAGTTTCTAGCACTTGTTCCTTTTCGTAACGTTATCAAGTTACTAAAAGGAACACTTGTTCCTTTTTGTAACCTTACTAAGTTACTAAAAGGAACACTTGTTCCTTTTTGTAACCTTATTAAGTTACGAAAAGGAACATATGTTCCTTTTCGTAACCTTTGGTTACAAAAAGGAACGTACGTTCCTTTTCGTAACCAAACACAAGTTACAAAAAGTAACGTAAGTTACAAAAAGGAACAAAACACGTTACAAAAAGGAACATGAATCTACCCACCCGTCCGTCCGTCCGTCCGTCCATCCATCCGTCCATCCATCCACCCATCCATCCATCCATCTGTCCACCCGTCAACCCATCCATCCATCCATCCGTCTGTTTGTCCGTCCGTCCGTACGTCCGTTCGTATTTTTACTTATTTATTTATCTATTTATTTATTATTTATTATCTGTACAATAGAGTTCATTACGGCCCAAGTAACAGGGTAACGAAATCCGTTCAATATATCTCAAGACTGAAGAAAAATACCAACATGGATTAAAAACCCTGGGGATCTTTATCTTTCATACGAGAACGG
This sequence comes from Pachyseris speciosa, assembly GCA_016490735.1. Taxonomy (NCBI): domain Eukaryota; kingdom Metazoa; phylum Cnidaria; class Anthozoa; order Scleractinia; family Pachyseridae; genus Pachyseris; species Pachyseris speciosa. Next base: position 165,245 of record JAEMWC010001284.1, on the reverse strand, counting down.
CTCCAAATTTGCCCAGAAAGACTCGCAGTCGTTATTCCCTGCTAGCAGAGATCTCTTTTCCTTGTATTTAGCGTGCGGGAGAAAAGATACCTCTGCCTTGGGTCGAAATGGTCGTGGACGGGGGTTTTAAAACACATGCTCCCTGTATTGTTTGCTGACAGATCATATGCTAAAAGCATCACGTGATGGTTTGGTCGCTAAGAAACCGCGGCGCATGCTCAACACAGACCGTTTCGAGCCATGGCAGGGGACTCCTTTCTCCCTCACGCTGAATACAAGGAAAAGAGGCCTCTGCTAGCAGGGAAAAGTCGTTAGCGATAAAAATTGTGAAAAGATCTAAAACTTTCATTAACGCGTAAACCGTATTTTATTTTCCAGGGAGCCATATTTGACGTTTTAAAAGCGTCACGATGACTGGATGGCGTCAGCTGCATTGAGAGCTGCAACTAGTATATATCGACCAGGGAAGTAGAAGCCAAGAATAAAAATGGTAGAAGATGTAAACGATCGTCGCAGTTATTAACGCTACTAAAGCAGAAGCGAAAAGAAGCCCGCAGCTGCTAACAAATCAGTTGTAGTCACTGACCATCCATGACAAACGCTTTGACAACAAACAAGCCGCATAATATCCCCTTGCGTTTTCGTTATGTTTCGAAATGAAAGGCTTTCAACTTAAATAGATAGTCTGTTGTGTCATAATATGTGATACGTATGCAAATAACGCCGCTGGGGGCCAATGACGTCATCCAACCTGTGAGGCTTTGTTTAGATTTTTCACTTTTCAGTTTTGGCTTGTATGTCGAAAGAACAGTAGCTATCGAACTTGAAAGGCAAATAGAAAACTAAGGCAAAGAAAATAAAGAATAAATAGGCGTACCGTACTTCCCTGCGGAAGTGGGGCGAACTTTCCAAGCCAATAGAGCAAAACTGTGGAACAGCATCCCTTTAGACATTCGCAAGAAAGACTCCATTGGCTCTTTTAAATCCTCCGTTAAAATTTTCTTTTAGTCAAGAACTCTTAGCTTAGTTTTCAGTTTTGCATTTGTAGATTTAGATTGTTAAAAATTTTAACTTTTACCTTATTTTAAATTTTTAGCTGTATTCTATTTTGTAATTTTTTATGATCTCAAAAGTGTAATTAGTAATTTAATTTTTAACTTAAGATAGAGGGCCACTGGTTTGTCAGTTTTTAACTGTTATGTGCTGCCCTCTATAAATAAAGTTGTTACTTAGTTACTTACTTACTTAGTTTATTCGCAGTTCATATCAACATGGGCTCCTGATATCAACCGTTAAACCACACCTCACTTGTTATTTAATATCTCCTTTATCTATGAGGCGATTTTCACCAAATTCACAGAAAATACGTGTCGAAGATAAACAAAGAGCTTCTAAAATGGTCAGCCTCCCAGAAAAAATTCTCTTGAAAAAAATAAAAAAAAAAGAGGGTGGAGCGCATAGCAACCACGCCTTGTACGTCCGAGGGTTAAATATTCCCATGACTAAATTCCACTTCATGCTGTCTGGCACCTGTCTTCGCGATTCAGTCAAAATATTTAATAGACTTTTGATTCAAAGAGTGTTGTGAGACTAGCGGCGAGGGTGGAGAAGCGGAATAAAAAGAGGGAAAAGGTACCTACCCCAGAGGCCCTCATAAGGGAAAATTCCTATCAGTTAAACGGAGTCAAGCGAATAATTCGACTCTTTGTGAAAATAATATGTTATTCAACGGAAGTTTTAGTCTGATAATCGAACCCTTTTTAGTCGTGGATACGCGAAGCGTAGGAACAAGTATTGTTAGGGGTCAGATTATGCAAATTTGTCACTCACTCAGATGTAAACAAATCGATATGTCAACGGCATACCAATAGATATCGATTTTCCGAAGTAATGCCGCAACACCTCTATCGGCTTTCCGAAGTAATGTCTAAGGAGCAACAATCGAACCGATGAACGGAAAGTAACTTTATTTGAGCTCGGTTCGAACGAATAAACGACAAAAGGAACGTCCGATCAAACAGCCGAACTGCGAAAGAAATTATAATCAATATTCCGTCACAAGCGCAGCTTCTCCTACGTTCATCCAATTCACGATCTGTGGAAAAAATATATGAGCCGTTCAACCCAAGATATTTTCCAAGTGTGCACAGGAATTGACGACGGAAACTTTTGACACCAATATAGGTGCATTCGCGAAGCCATTTTCAGTGTTGGAAATAATATTCAACGCAGTCTAAAATTAAATTATCTTTAGGTGGCGTCATCGCGTCTAGCCACAATTTAAACACAAGTTTGTTTTGAGAAATACTCCTCGTTTTAATTAAACGCGCTATTTTTTCAGTGAAAGTTTTGAGTGAAACTTATTCATTTTAATATACAAAAGCATGGCGTCAATGGCTGTTTTAGAAAGCGACGGCAAATGTTGCATTTCCCACCGGCAGTAAAAAGCATAATTTGCATATGTCAAATTTCGGTTGCGTTCGTTCGACAGCTTTAGGTAACAATTTCCTCGAAATAATGCAGTGTTTGGCTGGATTCGTTTTGGCGAAATCGTCCTTTTGCCTGATATTTTTCCGTCCATACGGACAAGACAGAAACCTGTTCAGCTTTCAAAAGGAGCTCATTTTTTTAAACTCCCACGATTTCTCCCTGCCTCGATAATTCATTCAAACGCGAATATGTAAATATGCACCCCGAGGTTAAATTGTGTTTAATAAGCTCATGAGCAATAAAACTGATGCTCAAAAGAGCTGGACGTTTGAACGCATTAAAAAGTTGTTTAAACACTTTCCAGAAACAGTTTGCACGCGTTTAAGCTGTTAAAACGCCGCTTTCTCGAGTCAGTTTGCCTTTTTCCCCCTTATCGCAAATAATGTATCAGTCAATTCCAAAAGCGCCCATCCCCCACGGGCATACCCCGGGTATTTGACCAGAGGGTAGTCCCGAACAGCAGGGAATTTGACCCGACATGAGTCCCCGCCCGGTGGGGCATATGACTATCGGCTAAACACTGGTCAGCTGTCGCCATGTAAAGGATTTCGCGCGTCTCATTCATTCACCACGGGAGCCGCCTCGCTCCCTTCACCCTTCGCTCTGCTTCTGTTATAATAATTCAATATGCCTTTATTCAAAGTGTGGATTGAGGACAAACAGTCAGAAAAGGGGTTTTAGCGAGCAATTTTTTAGATTTCGTTTGCAAATGTAAGTAAGCGATTTTTTTTTGGAATAGATCAAAATATTTATTATGAGCGGGGAGCGTGACAAAATGCTTCATGCAACGAGTGATCTGCTTTAGATTTATAAAGCTTACACTTGATTTGAGTTCTCTTCTTTAAGTTTTCTGAATTGTTTTCTTTTTTCTGTATTAAAAAGATAACCTTTACCTGTAATTAAATGGAGCTGTTAAATTTAAAGAGACTTTGGATATCCGAGTTCACGTATTGAGTCGATCCTTTTTGGGAACAAACTGTATAGAAATTTTCGTCTTTTAAATAAGCGTTCCAATATACACGTGGGAAATGGTTTGGGATAAGATATGCCCCCCAACAGCGAGGGATTTGACCACTTTTGAGGCCCTAACGGTGCGGCATTTGACCGTCTGAACTGGAAACACAGCGGGGCATTTGACCAAAATTTTTCAAAAAAGTCAAATGCCCGGGTGTTTGCGCGGGGAGGAGGGGGGGAGGGGGGGGGGGTTGGGCGCTTTTGGAATTGACTGATACAGAAGGTCACATATCCACGACTTCTTCACAGTTGTACTTTGATTAAGTTTTTGAAACAACTGGGGCACGTTTCTCGAAGCTCCCAGAATTACCGGACTCGTTAAGCTGTTTTGTTTTCCATTCCAGATGGGAGTTTCAAAGGTTTTGAAAATTATACGGTGAAGTTATCAGCTAAAGAAACAAAATGGACTTCGTTTGAGGTCAGGGTACACCATTCAACCAACCATCCAACGCCTATAGTTTACAATTAAAATTGCGATCGTTAAAACGGCCAAATGGAAAAACAAACCGTTTCACCAAGATACTACAAAAGACTAACGGAAGATGTAAAGAAGAGGAGGAACTAGTTCTTCCTTTTGATAACAAAATTCATGTCTGGGATAAACCGAACAGATAGCACAGGTAAATCTGACCCTACAAAGACTTAAGCCCGATTCAGACACCGATCTTTTCATGATCCGCACTTACTTCGAATTTGGACCGACACAAATTAAAAAAAGTTATGTCTGTTAACAAACTTAATTTACCGTTCCACGTGCGTTCCTATTACAGTTCCAGTTCCAGTTCCAGTTCTGAGTAAAACGTCTTAAGTATATACAACGTAATAATTTATGCATGTTCGGCAAAGTTCGGCGTCTAAATCAAAGCCGTTGCAAAGCAAGTCGAAATTTCCACCTCATACAGGCGAAAACAACGGCTGAGTTTATCCAAATTAAAATAGCCGTTCTTAATTGATTCAGACGCCGAACTTTTGATGTACTTAATGAATAAAGTTCGCTTAATGAAAAATTATGGTGTCTAAATCGGGCCTTAGTCATGCGTAAAATGAAATACAAGTGCCACGCTTCTTCGATTCATAATCACACTTTTACCTATCATCGCGAGCTCTCTTTAATTTTAACGTCCAGTAAACGAAGGAGACTTTTTTCTAACGAACTGAGGTTTTTGCTGCGGTCCAACAGCGGTTCCAGTAACAGTGACATGTGATGTCTGCAAAAGCGTTACCTTGGCAACTTCTAAGGAGACTACGGACGTGATTTTCGCCTTGTGTAATTGCCTGAGCTGTATTCTCGGGGCAGCAAAATTGCATTTGAATCGCTGATACAGTACCTCGTTGTAAAATCCTGACAAGCTTAGATGGTTTATTTCTCTCCCAATGTGAGATTCTAATGAATATCTCCGGCGGTACAAATTATGCTCACTTGTCTCGTAACATTTCTTATTTCTCCCCCCTGTCCAGAAAGGGAGTGCTAGCAGACAATAAGGCTTTATGGAGATGGAATTTGAAATCTTGAAATAAAAGATAGCAGTTTTTTATACTCATCTCCCCGAATAGAAGTGGCGTTAGTTCAGTTTCTTTTTCCTGTTGTACAATTTTACTATATTCTACTTTCTCCGCATAGCGTTTTTTCGGGAAAAGGCGCGATCATAAGAGTGCGAATTAAGTTGCATGGTAATAAACTGGTTAAAATTTTGAATCAGCTGAGGTCAGACGGTTTCATTCAGAGATGCTGCTTGACCTTCCGATAGAGGGTTTTCACCACACATGACAAAAAGACACCAGTTATGGAACATATGACCGTTCTTCTTTATGCGTGTTCGTTCTCTCACGAAATTCATGTATACATAACCTTTTGCTGCCACCATCATCAATGAATCGTTCCGAGAGAAAGCGTTGAAGGTAGATGAGAAGAAGTGACACTTGCATCATCACCAGCTCGTCATAATTGGTCAAGTGAAGGCATTTGAACGTTAAATCAAAATATCTTTCGCGATTCACACATACTAATACCCAGGAGCCCATGACGGCTATGAATAGATCATGATTACCTGTACCGATGCCATATAACGTGACATTTCTGGTGTGGCAACTCATGATGGTGTAAGTCATAGTCAGTTGTAATCATTTGTGATTGTTTAGCGGATGCACTAGACCGTCACGAAAAAAGGGAAACATTGCTGACAAACAGGATATTATGTCTGTAATGAAACCCAGAAGAGTTCGAATAAATTGTACTATAATTATTAATTGAATATTCCACCAAATGGCTGACTGAACCAATTTGGCCTTTACAGCATTTGGTGCTAAGATATTTTTTATAGCTACCAACAAATGAAGACGAGAGCCGCAATTAATCCGCTCATTTGCAGCTTTTAGAGCGACACTATATTAAAGTGCACCTAAAGGCAAAAATGTTTTTTTTTTTATAAGATAATTCTTTTCACTTGTAAGAAACATATTTTACAGTTTTCACCTCAAAATTCTGCTTTAAATGTGTCGCACAAGCTATGTAAAGTTAACAAAACTAGCAGTCATATGGCCCCACGGCCGTGAGGTGACAGGCATGGGCCTATTCTCGATTTTACGTCACAAACTGCTTTGCATTCACGTTTCCAAAGAGTTTTTGCATTGCAAAACAGTTTGTGACGTAAAATCGAGAATAAGGCCACGCCTCTCACTGCACAGCCGTGGGGCCATATGACTGCTAGTTTTGCTCACTTTACATAGCTTGTGTGGCACATGAAAGCAGAATTTACAGGTGAAAACGGTAAAATATGTTTCCTATAAGTGAAAGAATTATCTTATCAAAGAAACATTTTTGCCTTTAGTTGCACTTTAACGAACAACATTACATGTAGTTTTACAAAACTCGAATACATTTTACGACCAACACGTAAATTTCCATACAAGAGAAAGCTAAATTGGGTTTGCAAACATGTATATCAGTTGTCCCCAAATTTCTGATTACCAACTAATCGCCCATTTCCTGGAGCGTCTTCACACCATGCATGTCTTCTTTTCGCGATAATGGTGATTGTTACTGAACAAAAGAAGCACTTACAGCTCCCACAACCCCCTATTGTGATCAAAGACACCGCTGGGCAGCTCTGTCAACTGGTTTTCACTTAAGTACCTACAAACGAATGGTCACACTGTATTAATTAACCGCTTTCACTTTTTATATTGAATGCTTTGGTAACATTGATTAAAGTAATCACAGACATGCGAATTCCAGAGTCCTTATTTGTTAAATGATTTTTTCAGTTAAAGGTGATTTCCAGTCCGTACTGCGCAGTCTCAGCATCCCAATGTTTGTTAGGCTCACACGTTGCAATTTGAATCGATGTTATTCGTTACGAACCACTTACCTTATTGCTGAGGCATTTTAAATTCTTTTCCCAACTGTTTCTTTGATTTTTACAGCTACGAAGTTGTTTTCTCTGGTGATATCGGAAAGAACGAAGCATAAAAGCTTTGCATCAACAATGGAAATTTGAATTTACTTCATGTAAGTGCTTGCGAAACATTACATTTTGTGACGTCTTACATGAATCAAAACAAAAAGCGTAACCAAACTCTTGAGACTGCGCAGTACGGACTGGAAATCACCTTTAAACAACTGTGTAAGTAATCATGGTAATGGTTCCAGTTAGTTTGCCAAACAACGCATATAGAACATAATACGTGGTATTATATGCCCTTTACGGTATCATCCCTTGTGTATTTGGAGGGAAAATAGCACGTTTTGTGTGATCGTAATCAAGACCTACGTTTCGCAAATAGAATGTGGTTAAATAACACTCTTTTACTTTTTAAGATGGACAAGAAGAATAACCTTTGAATTGTGTTCGCGCTAAGTATGCCTTCACAAGTGGCTGCAATTTACGGTAAGTCAGTTGTCAAATGGAAAATGAATGCGTAATGCTTTCCGATGTAGTATTTCACCGCAACAAGGGAAAGCGAACGCGAGCTGTTCAGTTCTGTTTCCTCAGAAAATCGCTTTCGCCAGTTTGTCTTTCGTTCTTATGCCATCGAGATAGCGCCAGAAATTTGTACCCAACTTTCCCATAAAATCATTGTCGGCAAAAGCAAAGACCGTGGAAAAACTGACCCAGCGCACCATATATAAACCTTCAGTGAAGAAACAACCCGTACACTTCTGGAAAGCGAATGTAGCTCGTCTTAAACCAAGGCCGATGGTTAAAGAAAATGAGAAACAAATAGTCACTGCAAGTCGACCTAAATTGTTAGCAAGCAAGATCATTTTCTAGGTTATGATCTTCCTTTGTTTTAGCCAGATGTCTCTCAATCCGAATTTATCAAGCTGGGAAATGGTTTTTCCGTCTTTTGTTCTATAAATCATGCAATAAAATAACATTTACTCTCGTAGCTCTTCCTCGAGAACACCGAAGCTTTCCATCACAGCAGTCATGTCCCTCCTTACATTACAGTGCTGTTGCAATACGCGTACGGTGCTAAAATCTTCAGAATCTTCAACGCTTACTGAAATCGAATCAGTAATTCTAGGATCAACTGGCAATTCGTCACGACGTTCTTCTCAAACTAATTAATAATTCATAAGCTCTATTGCCAATGAAAAGCGGCTACATTCATCATTTCAATGAGTTTGATACCCAATGAAAACCCAGTTGAAAATCATGCCTGTTTTGGTTCAGATATTCAAACCAACTGTGGTTTTCATCTAGGTTTTCATTGGGTTTCAAGATTCACACATAAAAACAAAGCAAATTAAACACAAGAGCAGTACTTAATATTAGCTATACAGTGCTAGTTAATTTTTCTCATTTACAAAAAGTTTTATATCATGATTTCTAAACATCGTGAACCAGCAGTTAAGAGATACGGCATCTATTTACGATATTTCACAATTTACAGGATTCACCTTCAGTACTGACAAGTCATAATCTTTGTAGGGTTAGTTAATAGTTAATATGCTAGTTAATTTTTTTCATTTACAAAACGTTTTATATCATGATTTCTTAACTTCGTGAACCAGCAGTTAAGAGATATGGCATCCATTTACGATGTTTCACAATTTACAAGATTCGCCTTCAGTCATAATCTTTGTAAAGACCTCCAGGATATGATAATAATAATAATAATAATAATAATAATAATATATAGGCTTATATAGCGCTGTTTCTAGAAATTCAACAGCGCTTTACAATATTCACAATTAAAATAATAAAAAAGATAATCATTAAAGCTAATCAATTAAAAACTAAAACTATAAAATAAAGTAACGCTTAAAAAGAAATGTCTTCAACTTAGATTTGAAAACAGTCAGTGAATTACAAGATCTTATATCGTCTGGAAGACTGTTCCACATTGCAGGGGCAGCACAAGAAAAGGCCCTTTGCCCGTATGATTTAAGATTAAATTTCGGTGTTACAAGGAGAGATTTACCCGAGGAGCGTAATGATCTTCCAGGTTTGTAAACAGATAACAGTTCAGAAAGATATTCAGGTGCCATACCATGTAGTGATTTGAATGTTAGAAGTAAGATTTTATAATCAATTCTCTCGGTCACAGGCAGCCAGTGTAGCTGTCTCAATATGGGTGTTATGTTATCATACTTGTTGGTCCCCATGAGGAGGCGCGCCGCACTGTTCTGAACAAACTGTAGTCTCTGAGTTTGATTCTTGGAAAGACCGGATAAAACGGAATTGCAATAATCAAGCTTAGAAGTGATAAATGCGTGAATAAGGGTCTCGCAGTGCTTAAAAGATATAAATTTCCTAATTTTGGCTATGTTATTTAGATGGTAGAATGCAGATTTGCAAATGGAAGCGATCTGTTTATCCATAGAAACCAAATTGTCAAACCAGACGCCGATATTTCTTGCAGAGGTCGATGCAGTGATATAATCAGATCCGGCATATATAGAATTGAGTGTGGGGGTCGGCCGATGGCGAGCATTAAGGACTAACAGTTCAGTTTTATCACCATTCAATTTCAACTTGTTTATCATCATCCATTGTTCAACGTCTTTAATACACAGTTCAACTCGAGATGTGGAATGCTCTGGTTCCCCTGCAGCTGATTGACAGAAGCTTAAATAAATTTGCGTGTCGTCCGCATAGAAATGATAAGACATGTTGTGCTGTTTGATTACATTAGCAAGCGGGGCAGTGTATATGGAATATAGCATGGGCCCTAAAACAGAACCCTGTGGGACGCCATATTTCAGACAACGGCTCGAGGAACGTTCGTTCTCAACATAAACAAATTGGCTCCTATTTAGAAGATAGGATTGAAACCAAGTGAGAGCCTTGCCTCGGATTCCAAAGCAATGATCAAGTCTATTCAACAAAATGGAATGGTCAACAGTATCGAACGCGGCAGAAAGGTCCAAGAGTATAAGTATAACACACTGACCATCATCAATAGCTCGGAGAACATCATTGTGAACACGGGTCAGTGCGGTCTCATTGCTATGACCGGCCCTATAAGCAGATTGAAATAGCTCCATAAGGTCACCATTATTGAGATGCTCATTCAAACGAGCAGCAACCACTTTTTCTATTGCCTTGGATACAAATCGGAGATTGGAAATAGGCCTGTAACTTGGATAGAGTTCATGATCAAGGGCCTCTTTCTTGATTATGGGGGTAAGAGCGGCTTCCTTGAGTTTCATAGGAACGGTCGCATTATCAAGCGATAAGTTCACAATACGCACAATAACAGGCAACAAGACATCGTAACAATCCTTCAGCAGAGCACCAGGTACTGGATCTAAGATACAGGATTTCCCAGCCGTAGTACGTAAAAGAGAAGACAATTCTGTAACATTAGTCGGAGACAATTCAAGCAATTCCGTAGGAACATGACAGGTCGAAGCTTGAGGCAAGTCGGTAACTTCTAGCATGTTATCCCTGAGAGACCGAACCTTATTCTCAAAAAACTCAGCAAAGGCGTTTAAGAGATCAATGGCGTTTTCATGCGATGGTAGTTTTGGTGTTGCCTTGAGATGTAACAGTTTTACAAACGTTGAGAACAATACCCGCGGATTAGAACTATTGTCCTTAATGGTGTCAGCGTAAAACTTCATCCTTGAGTCTGCAATTAGCCTGTTAACGCATTTGCATTGTTCGACGAACATTTCCCTATTAATCGTAAGTTTGTTTTTGCGCCATATCCTCTCCAGTTTCCTTCTTTTTGCTTTTTCCGTTCTGATATGATCATTGTACCACGGCGCAGCAGGTCGTAGGGTAACAACACGTTTCTTAATAGGCGCGTGTTGCTCAAGTAATCTCGATAATGTGCTCTCATAGCAGTCTATTAGAGCGGAGACACTCTCAAACTTGTCATAATTTGCTAATTCTGAATTTCGAATATCCTGGCTAAAACATTCTCTATCAATCGACCGCAAATTCCTATATGTTATCTCCCGCCTTTCAAGACCTGGTTTCTTGATAGACAACTCGCAATGCAACGCAGAATGGTCGGATATAACTGGATCAGACACTTTGATGTATTTGATAAAGTTATCATTGGCTTTAGTGATCACTAAGTCTAGGGTATGTCCATCTTTATGGGTAGAGGCACTAACGTGTTGTATGAGATTGAAAGCTTCAATTAAACCCATAAAACGAATAGCAGCACGGTCAGTTGGAACATCAAGGTGGAAGTTGAAATCTCCAGTCAGCAGCAGCGGTCCATTAGTACTAGCCAGCATTTCTAGAAATGTTGCAAATTCGTTCAGGAATAACGTTACATTGAGCTTGTGTTCCTGCGATGGAGGAGGCCTGTAGACGACCACTAATCTCAAGCCAGTTGTTGAATAGTTCATCATACAATCAATAAACTCAAATGATCTAAAAGAGACACCAATTGATAACTTTTTTAGGCAGAAACATTTCCTATACAGCACAGCTACACCACCACCTCTACGTTTGGTACGAGGCAAATGGTGAAAGTTATAGCCAGAAGGACAGAGGCAATTTACAGCACTCTGATCAGCCATATCCGCACGCAGCCAGGTTTCGGTTATGGCAAGAATGTCAATGGCATTGTCCACAACAAAATCTTTAACAATAAAGGACTTGTTCATCACAGATCTGGTATTTAGAAGACAGAAGTCAACATTCTTTGAAAATACAGTATTAACTGGAAGTGGAGAGCGTGGAACTATAATCAAGTTGCCACGATTTCGCCGACAACAATCAGCATAGAAACAATTGTTATTAGCTTGCTCTCGAAGGGAAATCTTGGTCGCAATTTTCCTCCTTCCTCCACGTTTTCCTCTAAATCGAAAGAGCTGATTTTCCTTGACCGCAGAAAGTAAGTCTAAGATCGGTACTTTTGTCTCTCTTCCCAACTGCCATTGTCTAAACATGTTCAAAGCCCATTTGTTGTACTTTGTGGAAGCTGGAACGGCGGATGAAAACGACTCGCTCCTTCGTTCATCTCCGCCATTACTGTGTGTCAGCTACAACAAATGACTGTTGACGCGAAACAAACAACTCACAAAATGTATGCAGGCAAAGAGTTGTGCATGAAAATGCAAAAGAATGTATGCGCTGTTACTCTTTAAAACAATTGGTTCTGATTGTACAGAGGATATATTTGCCATATTACATTGTATTTTTATGCCTGTTTGAGAAGCCACATCAAAACCTCGTTCTTCGGTTTTCATTAGTGGGCCATATGTCTCTCGGTGTTTGGAACCCCTGATGAAACAATCGCACTCGTTTTTGATATGGATTTAGGTCGGTTTTTCGGGTTTTGCACCGAAACACTTCGGTTTTCGGTGTTTTCGTGTCTGTTACGGTGTGCTGTTTATGCTTTTATTAGCATTCGGTTTCGGGTTTCGGTCAAAATACAAGCGGGTTTTCGGATCTGGGATCCGACGTGGTTCAGTTCGGTTTTTCTATTTGGTCAGTTAGTTTCTTTTCGGACGACACCAGCACCGTTTACAGAAGTAGCAATGACAACAATTCACAAGGCCAGCAGGATGAGTTTGGGGCATCTAGCTACTTTTATGTCACATCACGTTCCCGCTGACGACCAAAACAGTAGCAAACTGTGCAATCACATGTTAGAACATTTTACAGTCAAAACAGGTCACAGGTGACTGATTGCTGCAAGATTGCAATCGAATGTCTGAATTCACGTTTAAGCTTCCCCAATTATTGATTTTTGGTGGAGCTTTTAATAGGATAGCTTTTTGGCCATTTTGCCATTGCAAAATACAGAGAGTAGGAGATATGCCTGATTAGGTCCCACGGGCCGCGAAAGTCCGTTTGCTAGATAACGGCGATTGAAAAGAAAGTAAGTTATTACAAAAAAAAAGGTAAATGCAAAATAACTGCGGTGCTTGCGTCCTAGCACGCTTGTTGTGTAGTCTGAAATAGATAGATAGATAGATAGATAGATAGATAGATAGATAGATAGATAGATAGATGACCTTTATTTAAACACGATAAAAATTAAAGCTACAAGCTTGTGGGGTCGTGTATAAATAATTAAAAACAAAACATAAAATAAATCATAATTTTTATAAGATAATAAATCATTACATTATTAAGTGATGTCAATAATATTTACAAGATTGTCAACTAATAAATTACGAGATCGACAACTAATAAATTACCAATTAAAATGATAGAATCATACTTAATTCTATGAGATAAAATATTGCTAAAATGTACATAGATAATCATACCATATTAATAATGTTAAGAATATTTCAACAGTGTCGACTAATAGGTTATCAATTGTATATAAAATCGGCATTTCTACGCCGCGTAGTCGAGGCGGAGGTAGTATCGAATTTAAAATCCTTGAAATAATCTTTTGATCTTATTAGATTCCGGTCTTTATTGCTCAGGTGCGAAATTCCGTTCTCATTGAAACAAATCGTATTCCACAGAACGGTGCCTTTGTAAGGCAGCGAGTCCTTCATGAATCTTGTTTCGAATCTTGGTACTGATAAGCAATCTCCACCCCGTAATGAATAGCCATTACGCCTTTCTGTGTAAATATTATTAGATAATAATTCAGGCAGACCGTCATTGTCTGCTTTAAAAAGGATCTTAAGAATATCTATTTTATAATATAAGAAAATGGTAGGCCACCGATCGTAGGCCAGCACCTCTTTTGAAGGCATGTCTCTTGGTAAGTTAAAGATGATTCGAGATGCTCTACAATGAAGTCTTTCAATTGAATCAAGTAGATTTGAGTTACAACACGCCCCCCACAAAACTAGTCCGTATTTAACAGAGGGCAAAATAACCTTAAAGTAGAAGTCTCTCAAAACGCTTTCTGGCAAGAATCTAGATCGTTTTAACAGGTCCAGTTTGGTAGCAAAACTCTTCTTAACATCCATTACATGTGCATCCCATGCTAACTTGTGGTCGACTGTCAAACCTAACACGCGTGCTTTAGTCACCCATTTTATACTGGAGTCACCCAATAACACCGGGGCAATCGGCCCCATTGGGTTTCCCCTACAAAGCAGTATCGCTTCACTCTTTCCTGGATGGGGTGTTAACTGGTGTCCACCACACCAGTCGTAAACCTCCTGCAGTGCCCTGTTCAATTTTGCGATGGCCTCATCTGGCGTGTCACCTATGCAGAAGACTGTTGTATCGTCGGCAAACATATACAGAGACCCCGACCGGACAGATGGCGACAGATCATTTGTGAATATTGTGAACAGAGTCGGTCCTAGCACTGATCCTTGAGGTATCCCCATGGACATTGGGAGAAGGTCAGTCTTAACACCATTTAACTCTGTGAACTGTTTTCTTCCTATCAGATAACTCCTCGACCAGTCGAGGGTTGATCCCTTGATTCCAAACTGTCTTTCTAGCTTCATAATTAATGTAGCATGTGGGACGCTGTCAAAAGCTTTTCTAAAATCGATGAATGCTACAGCTACAAATTTTCCAGAGTCTATAACCGTTCTCCAAGTTTCCGTGAGATGAATCATCAGGTATTCCGTTGAATGCCCAGGTCGGTAAGCCCACTGCCTGTTTGAGACCAAATTGTTATCTCGAAAGACGTGTTTCACAAGGGCGTCATTTACTATCGACTCCATGATCTTGCTCGGAATGCTGAGTAGGGAGACTGGGCGGTAATTTCCTCGTTCAGTTTCATCATCCTTTTTGTAGTTTGGTGTAAGCCTTGCGGTCTTCCACGCTGAAAATACAGACTTACTTTCACAGCTGAACTGATAAAGACCCGTTAGTGCTGGAACAATAGCGTTGCTGGCGATTCTCAACAACTTCGATGAAATATTGTCAGGTCCGGTGGACTTATTGGTATTAGGTGCATTAACTTTGGTTTGAATTGAGTGTTGAGAAATTGTGAATCTCTCAAGCGGAGGGGTTTCTGTCGCTGTCTTCGCGATGTTCAGTTTATACGGGCGGCTGGACTGAAGTTCTTCAGCTAGCTTTTCGCCTATCGTGGCAAAGTACGAGTTCATTAAGCATGCTTTTTCGTCGTCAGCCAATGCGAAGCTACCATCATCTCGTTTCAAGGGGCTAATGCATTTACGTGTTGTTAAGCTTGTAGCTTTGTTTAGCAGATTCCAGTAAGCGTTCGTTTTCTTAACTTTTTGGAACATTTCGCGAAAATAAGAAGCCTTGGCCTGTCTAAGAGCCCTGGTAACCTCATTTCTGGCTTGCTTATACTCTTGCCACAGCTTTGGGCATTTAGATGCAACTGCGGCCTTAAACAGCTTGTACCTCTTATTCATTTTGTAGCGAAAGGCGTTGGAAATCCACGGTGCAGATATGCTCCTGATTTTAACCTGCTTTAAAGGGGCGTGTTGATCACATATGCTGTTAAATAAATGCTGCCAGGCCCATAAGACATCGTCTTCATCATCGAATACCGATGCCACGTGAAAAGGCGCCGTTTCTATGTCGTTCCTAAATCGTTCCTCATCTAATCTTTTATACTTTCTTGTTGTTATAAACTTCGGTGAGGGCCTTTTGTTCTTCAAGCGTAAAGTTGCATATACAAGACTGTGATCTGAAATCCCAAGGGGGAATACACCAGTAATTCCGACGCTGTCTTTTCTTGTTGTGACAATAAATCGATGAGAGTACGTGATGTTAATAGTGATTCTTGCGGCCGTTTTTATGACATTTTCCATGTTAAACATTTCAAAGATCGAGCGCAGTTTGGCGCTGTTCCCGCTCCAATCTTCCCTCGTAGAAAAATCGCAGTTGAAGTCACCAAGTAGAATGATACATGACGATTTTAACCAAGCTTTTTCAAGAGATTGTTCGATAAGGCGGAAAAAATCATTGTCATCTGGCGGTCTATACATGACTGAAAACAAGGCTGAGGTGTTTGGAAATTTCACTTGTAGCCAGATTGCTTCAAGGCCATTGATAAATAAATCTCTTCGGTGCGTTGCTTGGAGGTATTCATTATAATATAACATGCATCCGCCTCCTTTGCGACCCTTACGGTCGAGCCGTAATAGTTTCATGCCTTCAATTTGTAGCGCTTCATCTCGCACTGTTTTATCTAAGTGCGTTTCGGTAATAGCGATAACTTCAAATCTGCAAAGTAGCTGTAGGCACCTTAGTTCGTCGATCTTATTTCTTATACTACAAACATTCAGATGCGCCACTCGTAAGTCCTTTACCGAGCTGGCCTCCAACTGCTGCACAAGATCTGATAAATGACTCTCATTTCCCTCCTCTCCATTGCTAGACAAACTAAGAGATCGGCTCTCTTCACAGCCTATCGCGGCAGTAAACGAGTCGTCCGTCAAAGAAGCAAAGGGGAGTTGATGCAACAGTACAAGTCCAAATCTAAGCTGGAGCACTTTAGCTGCTGTGTAGTGCACCCCTCGCAATTCCAGCTCTTCGGGTCAAAAGATATAATTTCCTTGTATTGCTTTGGCGTTACGTTACCACATTTAATGTGATACTTGAAACCACACAAGTTACAAGTGAGCATCGGATGGTTGCTAGCAATCGTCCTTGAGCATGTTTGACAACACAGTTTCTTTGTTGACGATCCAACGGTGGACGGCCCGGGATTTAGTTTTATGTCTCCACTAATAGCCAGCCGAATCAGTTGAAAAGTCGAGTCGGATCGGATATCTGCTAACCCTGCGATAATGGAAGCCTCCACGTGTATTGAGCACCAAACAAGATGGCGTCTAAAGATTGGCATCGGAGCAAGTACATGATCTCGTGTGTTGTCCGAGTTTACATTCAGTAGCTTCTTTTCAACCAGGCTTGTCTTGTCTAGGTCGTCTGTTTCTCCGAGCAGTCTAATACAGTTGTCGGGTTTCAGGATTAATAACAAGAAAATAAGCCCAATTGACAGAGCAATATTCGCACGTCGGCCATGACTGTTTACCCAAACTTAATTTAATGAACCGTTTTCATTTTCTGTCCGTTATGCGACCCCCTGCTATGTCGATACTATTAAATTGCTGGAAAACTATTTGGGATTCATCTCGAAGCCAAAAGAAGGAAGACCCAATACCACTGCAAAAGCCTTGAGGGATCTGAACTTGCCTTACAATAATTATTTTTATATTCCAGCCACCAACTGCGAATGTGAAACTGCCAGAGGAGCTCTAAGACGGCTCCACACTTACAATAGAGCAAGCATAGCTCAAGGAAATTAAAGCTCTCTTTGCTTTATTAATGCACATGCACTACGATACAGACATCAATCTGGGCGAAGTGGTAGACTTGTTTACCCAGAAACGTTCAAGGAGGCTTGAGCTTGGCACACTTCTCAAAGATAAAGCCCAAAATCCATTTCGACCAAGTATTTTTGTTGTACGTTTCAGTTTCCGTTTCAATAAATTTATACAGACATTCAAGTCATTCAATATATTACAAAAATTAGAGATAAAGAGACGTAAATTGTAAGTAAATTAATTAAAGGTATTTTCCTGACGAGGAGGCTCACATTGAAACCTAGGGGCTTATGATGTGAGCTGCCTCATTAACCTAAGACTAAATATAACGAATAAATAGGCGGCGAAATCATACTGAAACATAATTAGGATAAATGAATAATGAATTGAAAAATTTAGGACCCGAAATCTTATACCAAAAAGTCTTCTATTTGTTCTTGCAGGAAATAAGTAGAAAGTATTTGAATTTCTGGTATTATAGGAATGAACTTGATTTGTCATTAAAAACATTCCTTTGAATACATTAGGAAGTAGGCTTATTTTATAAGAATATATAAATGTTCCAATTAAAAAAAAAAGTAAATTTCGGAGAATTTCAGTATTTGCAAACTTTTGAACATATACGTTTGATCTTGACTGTCTAATTTTCTATGTAACGGCCTTCGAAACGCACAAAATATAGTCTTAGGGCCTGTTCACATGGAGGTGGGAGACCCCATGAAGGTGAGGTACCCCGCCTCGGTGGGGTTCCCAATCTCCATAATCTCTTTTATTCTCGATCGTGTTCACATGTGAAGTGGGGTACCTCGCTCACCGAGGCGGGTTGCCCGTTCAGCCAGAGCGGGTAGCTTAGCTGGGGTGAATTTTCTTCATGTGAATGCTGGAGGTGGGGTGAGGTGATGTTCATCCGGGCAATTGTCTCTGAATTTTTTGTTGGTATACGTTCGTAGCGACCACGCGATAGCATTTTAAACCTCACCCCGGCGCCCCGGGGTTGCATGTAAAGGCCAGCTTTTTTTGGACCACGGGTAGGTGGGGTACCTCACCTTCCCGGGGTCCCCCACCGCCATGTGAATAGGCCCTTAGTAATTTCCCGGAGGAGCATGCCGCAGGACGCAGATGTCTCATTTTCAAGACTCGTTGAGAGGTGTTGGCTTCCATAGAAGTAAAACTGTCAAACTTTGAGGCGTCTGATCTCTTGTTCTTTGTAAAGTTTGTTTTGCAATTTTGCATCAGTCACATCACAGTATAGCATACAAGTTGATCTCCCTGGTGTATCAGTTACTGAAGTTCTATATCCGTGACGAAAACTTGGACAGAAAAATTGCAGTATTTTCCTTCTCCGAAGATCGAACGAGTCCGCTAATGTATTCAAAAAATGTGCAAGAAGTTCATACTTCGAGATTTCAAACACACGTGCCATTAGCAATACGCCGAACACACAATGTATTGAATAAATTTAGAATAAATTTGGAGAGTAAAACTCTTCTCACGAATATTCCGTGTATCGTCGGAATCAGTCGCACGGTTCATACGTAATCACGTAATTACATACGTAATGAGTTTAAGTGCCCTGCGCGGCCTTAAGAAATGTAGCAGAAATAAATAACTTTGAACTAAACAAAAGCGTTTAGCACGTATGGAGTCCGTTTGCACGTTTAGATTAGGTTTGCGTTTCTTGATAAAAAGCATTTCAAACACTAAACAATCAAACTTGCTTTGGCTTTTCTTAAGAATCTTGAAAAGGCTTTTACTCAAAAGATCGCTGCCACCGTGCGCTTCAGTGAGATGTTTGCCAACTGCCGAAAATTTGTGCTAGGCAACGCGTTGGAAAAAGGTGTCGGGTTGTGTAACCGACATAATCGGCATCGCACAGATCACACATGAAAAATTATAAACAACGCACAGCTGATTAACAAGAGACGGTTTGGCTTCCTTTGGACTAAAGTCTTGCTCTTACTTTCTACTGACAAAATAAAACTGGCTGCACACTGTGGCCAACCTTATGACTAAGATCGCGCAAATGTCCCCGAACAGCATTGGCAGAAACTTGATCTTACGATACTAATTCTAACTATGGTGGTATTTCTTTCCGTTACTGACGTTCGCTGAAGGGCCTGAATTGTCTCGAAAAGAAAAATTGGAAATGACAGATTCAATAAAGCCCCTATGGTAATCGAGACGACTGAAAATAGAGCGTAATTTGTCACATTCTGCATTAAAGCCTCTGCTTTAGAAGAAAACGCATGAGCGCGATGTAATAATTGTCTTTATAAACATAAACAGAAAGTCTTAAGTAACGTTTATCAGTATGAGTAAACCAGCAAGCAAGCAGCCAAGAAGACTTGAGCTTGACACGCCATTACAGGATCAGCAGCAAACCGAGTGATATATAACTAACTTTTGTCCTTTTTTGAACAGTTCATTTTAATGTGAAGCATGCTAGCGGAAAGGTAATTACGATTTTAATTAACAAAGGTATTTCCGTTTTCTTTTGTGTGCTGTATGATAGCTTACCCTTGAAATAACTGTGACACTGCGCTTTTAAGTTCGTTCCCCGGTTTCAATTGCAAAAAATCCATTTTCCAATGTAAAAAGTTTGAGAAATATTCATGTTTTAACGTTTGAATTTGGCTGCATGATCTCGGATCAGACTCCCTTCAAACGCACGAAATGCTGAAAGATCAAACATTTTCGTCCAACATCATGCGGGTTCCCTAAACAAGATGTCAGATGCCCATTAAAATGGACAAGCAATGTTTGACCAAATACTAGACAAGTGAGTTTGACAATAATCGCTGAAATTACGACGTTATCTGTTTGAATTGGTTGCTTTTTTCCCTTCTCGCGATTTAAATCAATCATGAAAAACCATTTCAATGCCAAGTTGAGAGAGGGGGCTAAAGGGTAAAACACCTTTTACCAACAATATGTTGGACGAAAATGTTTGATCAGTTAACCGGGGGCTTATAATTTCAAAATTCACGCAGGTGGTGGTCTAACGAACCGGTGTCCAGATGGGTAGCTCAAACAATTGTCATTGTTGATGAATGCATGTTTGCCATTTTTAGCGACTCGATCGTCCTTCACAGCAGAATAAGAGCTAAGTTATGCGCAGCGAGCGCGTCTGGAAATCAGGGGCACTCAACGAGCCAAATCAATCAAAAGCTGTAGAAAGGCGTTTTTAAGTACCTTATGGTGTTTGAAGTCCGTTTAAAGCGATGTTTTCATAAGCTAGAAGAAGTTCATCTGTTCGGATTCCCTAAAATGTTAGGGAACAAAATCTTCCTTTGAGAAAATGTAAGCTGAAATGAACTTTCCACGAACTTTCTACAGAACAATTTTCTTTCCGAAAATGCTAGCTGACGTTTTTCACTGCCTAAAACGGCAATTACGACTTTTCCGAAAACCTCAGGGGCTATGATTTCCCAATTTCGAATCTTTTAGGCCACGTTTTAGTTACGAAAATCCGAGTGCACTCTTTAATCGACGCCGATTACCCTCCACCGAACAGATATCTACCGAAACTTGTCGTTGGGTGCCCCTGGGAAATGAGTAACATAACTAGGAATAAATATGAGGAAGCTTGGAAAATATCCAAACAATCGCCTTGAGGACTCTTTGCGGCCAGAAAGCACCGCGCGTGCTAACAACAGCGGAAAATACCTGTATGAACTACTAAGCACAAGATAGGAATTTGAGCGTGGCTTTGTGACAGCTTCAGCTGTAAGTTTCTTTTTTCTCAGCAGGCACTGCGGAGTGAATTTGGCGCATTGACTTTCCGAAAGCCTTTTTAATGCAGCAGTAACAAATGGGTTTGCATAAAATGCACGTTTATCCGCAACACTGTCGCTAATTTCGAAAAGATTGGGGAAGTCCGAACACAATAGTATTCAAGTGAGAACGCAGAAGTACTCAAGTTCCCCTACATAATGTTCCATCAAAACTCAAGAGAAAAGACAAGAAACATTCTCAGTTGCATCTGAGCCTTTGCAAACATGCTCAGTATGGATGTCTTGCCGTTAAGCAGTGATCTCTGAGTTCTATTATGTACTTAAAGGAGCAAAGAAAAATATAATTCGTTTGCATAATACAAGATCGTCTCTACATATGTTTGCTGTGCGTTAACTAATCCTTAAATACTGCCTTAAGGGTGGCCCAAACTCGACTGCTTCATCCCCTACCCTTTTTTCGCACATATTTTGTTGTTTTGTTCGATATCATGGGTTGGAAGCATTAACGTTTGATGTTATCATTATGTTCACCGCGGCCAGTGGTGAATTGAGGATTTCATTGCACGTTTACAATATTTTAAGTGTTTATCAATACTGTTGAGCACTGTCAAATGATACTCGAGACTCGAATAGTTTGGAAAGAAAATATATATACTTATAACTAAACTTGCCAAGAAAAGTTTCAGAAACCACTAATTAATAGATTGAAATAACGGGCGCTGCTTCTCTTTCGACCAAAGCCCATGGATCATCCACACCCCGAATGCTACAAACATTTTTGCGGCAGGCAAGTACTACGCAACGAAAACGAGGTACATAACTCACAGCGTCGGTTCTGTATCAGTTTTCTGTTTACTTTACTCTGGAGTAGAGGTAACTTTGAACTTTGTCTTCATTTAATCATCTAGTTTACCTTAACTGTGTGAGTTGTTTTTCACTTTTCTGTTATTGATCTTTGGTATCTTTGAAAATTATACTAAAACAATTACTCTTCTTAGGCTCAGTCAATGAATATTGGTAATTATCATTCAATTCTATTCTCCCTTCCTTTTCATTGTCCAAGAGCCTACCACGTGACCTACAAATGACTACCTAAAAATAATGGACTGCTCGTGCGCAGTACCGTCCAACTGTGATTTTGCTGCAAATAATATTCTGCTCATGCGTAGTTGTGTCCACGCGTCGAAGCTACTTCAAATTCAGTGAAAAATCGTTTCACGCTTTCCGAAAGAAAAACAAGCTTCGTGGTCGAATGATAAAACTATTATTGTACTCGGCTTTTGCAAAATATCGTGATTTGCCAGTGTCTCTGACAAATCACGATATTTTGCTCAACCTCGTCCAATAATTGTTTATTATTATTCAACACATTATGACAATGTCCAAATATGTCATAGCGCGCTCAATATTCTCAACTGATATCCTGCGATATACGTAATTTTCTGTGTCGCGGAGAAAACTGGCGGATTTTCCAGCTTTTTTGCAATAAACATGTAGAGATTTGTTAATTGTGCTTTGTCGTTAATGTGTTAAATAATAAAACAATTATCCTGCTCAATCTTGCGGAATATTGCCTCGTCAGCTAAGTATCAGACGATATTCCGCGCGATTCCTCAGGATAATTGTTAAATAGTTGTTGTTCATGTAGGCCATAGGACAGAAAGTGGAACTCCCAACCCCTACCCCCCTCCAAACAAATTGGCGCAGTGTTGTTAGACATGTTATTTTAGGCTTAGCCCGAGGTTATTCCAAAACTGAATGTCTGCAGAAGTTTTTTTTTTTTTTTTTACATTTTGGTGAGATTCTGGATTTAAATGACCTGTGGTCTGAGCCCGAGCTTTGATGTGCAGTGCTACTTCCATTGCTAGTTGGTAGCAATTTCCAATCATGTTGACTTTCTCTATCAAGAGTGACCAATCACGCAAAGCCTTTTAAAGTATTTATTACAGTTCAACATATGTTTTGGAACTAATTTTATTATAGGCTGTCCTTTGGCTCACTCTAATGCAGACATCCAGTTTGGGCTCGTGAAGGCAAACTCGGTAAATATTCACCGAATACTGATGTGTTATCTCGAATGGGATTATGTACTTATTGACTGAGTGGGAGGGTCAGACGGGAAAATATTTGGCTCGAGGTCATGCCGTACGAACCGAGCGCAGCGAGGTCCGTGCGCTATGACCGAGAGCTAAATATTTTCCCGTCCGTCCCGACCCGACTCAGTCAATAAGTGTTTTATCATATGGCCTCTTTAGACTCTTCATGAGCACCAAGAAGATGATTTTTTTTGTTTATTTTGTTTTGTTTTTATTTTTACAAAAAATTGACAAATTTGCACAGAAAATTGATCTAATATGTTGTTCGTATTTGTTTTCTGGTTGTAAAACAATTTACATGGTTAGACGCGACGAAATCCTCTAAATTCTTATCACTCGGGCCGTACGTGTTCCTAACAGGACCGTACGGCTTTTTCCGGCCCTGCTCGCGCTAAGGCGTACGGACCTCATACGGGGATTTTCTCAATAGTTTCACAATGAAAGTGCGCGCTGTGCCGTACTGGTCATATGATAAGACAAATTATTTCCAGAAAGATTCCTTAGCAAAACAGAAAAATGAAAGGAAGAGTGACCTGACAAAAAACCAAGATTTCCTGCCACATTTTTGTTTGTTTGATTGTTATTGTTGTTGCTGTTGTTGTTGCTGTTTTTGTTTTTTCCCCGGTATGTGACGAATCTATATGAACAATATCGGCAAACTTAACAACGAAGGAAAACAAGATATATCTCTTGACCCAAACCTAACTTGCTCTTCACGAATTCGGAGAGAAGTAGAAAATACCAAAAAGCGATAACATAATTATGCCGTATGGGAAAAGAGTCCTAGATCAGCCTATGTACGGAAACATCGGCTGCAGCTGCTAATTTACCGCATTTCCTCGAATAAGCGCACGGGCAGTTATTTAAAATTTCGGCTAAACAGGAGGGGGGTATTCTAAGGAGTGCGCTTAATCTGGGGGTGGGGGGGGGGGCGCTTATTTAGTTTTTCTTTCAACGAACTGTAACTTTATTTTGAATTATGCACATAAAAGAACTCTAAAGGCACATTGATGTGGACATTAACGGAAAATAAACTTTTTTCCTACATGTACAGATGCCGGTGTAGTTCAAGCTTAAACGATTATAAATAAAGAGAAAATAGGAACAGGTTTCCCTTGTATATCCCTACCATTCAAGAAAGGAACGGGGAAGGGAGGAGGCGCTTATTCGAGAGCAGCGCTAACTTATTAGGGCGCTTACTTATTAGGGAGCTTTAGCAATGAGGACGGCAACGGCAACGAGAACGCCACAAAACAATGGGTTTAATTAGCAAAAACAATCGCTCTGCACGTGCATTTTACATTTTGGTACATTTCTTTGCCTTCCTCGGTAAAACAACAACGTGAAATGACCAAATGTTAGGTTCTTTTTTTTTTCAACGTGAGCGCATGACGGTAATTTTATCTTTCTTTTTCCTTATTTTAACGCCGTTCGTAGTACATGTAATATAGTCCCTGAAGAGTTGTCCAGCATTTTCCAAGTTAAACAAATTGGGATACTCGCGAAAGAGTTAGAAAAAGAAAAGTTAGATTTTGAAACAACGCTTTCGTTGCCGTCGCCGTGGTCGCTCCTAAAGCTCCCTGATCATTTTGGTCGAGGAGGGAAGGCGTTTATTCGGGGGAGGATGCTTATTAGAGCGTGGGCGCTTACTCGAGGAAATACGGTATTTGAAGATTAGGAACAAAACCTAATGACTTGTCAAAAAATTGGTATAATTCATTACCAATAAGTCGTCATGACTAGCATCTAAAATTCATGGTATGACAACTCATAACGTTCAATAAACGAAAATCGTGTGACTCGAAATAAGTTAATAACTAACTGGAAATTTTCATGAGAGACGGCTAAATACTTGTTGCTAAGCACATTTATCGAATGTCCCGAAGTGTCCAATGCCGCCTTCATGCAGTTCCTCGTGTTTCAGTCTCGTACAGTCCTTATCGCTTTGGAGGCGTAAACAGCAGATGCACTTACAGTCTTCCCAGCTCTGTATTGTTATCAAAAACACCTTTGGGCAGTTCCCTCAGCTTGTTGGCAGTCAATTTCCTACAAACGAGAAAATAATAAATCAGCTTTAACCTTCTGTGTTTGATGGCACGGTGATAAATTACTGGCAATTTCACAGTCTTTTTTAAATGACTGCCTGTGTGTTAGCCAGACAATTGTTATTAATCGTACTTCTAGTTCCCGTTGCTGAGTTTACTAAACAAGGAATATAGTATACGATACGCGGTATATCCATCTTAGTTGGCAGAGGATGATAACTCTGAATCTCACAGGATTGTTGCTCTTTTATGTGTATTGCTATTGCCGTTTTATTTAATTCTACGCGACCTGAAATATAGTATCACGAAAGATAACTATTGCTTCATGATGTACACTAACAGGGCACCGGCTGACAACTGAACAGCATTTAGGTTGACAGGAAATGTAACCTAGTTCTGCTTTTCTTGTCAGACCGAACTCAGTATCTCATGATTACCTTCTTTTTGCCACCCTGAGGTTAGTAAAACAAAATTTTACACGCAATCGACAAGTCAACACAACAAATAATCGCAATTTAAGGTGGTCTTATACAATAGAAAATGAATCCGTGACCTCGCGATAACGGTAGTGAGAAATGTTGGCGAGAAACGTGGTCAAGTAAACAATGGTTGTTGTCTACTGAATTTTAAGTAATAACACAATCGGTGACGCTGTCTCAAATCATTTCTTTTTTAAAGCCTCTTTGGTGAGCAAAACGAGAGAACGGAAAGGAAACGACAGTTTACACGGAAAACTGGTATTTTGTCTTTAATATCCCACCACTTAAATAGGGTGCCTTTATTTGGTTCTAAATCCTAGAATAAACAGTAAGGAAAAAAGCCACTTCTTAAATTGACACAGATTTGTACTCCAAAGCGAAACTTAAGACTGGAAACGCACCGACAAAGTAATTTGTTCAAGCCCTAAAATAGTCTCAAACCATTTCACGCCTCTCAGTTGTTCTACAAAAAAGCGCCGGAAACTTAAGGAATGTTT
This sequence comes from Pachyseris speciosa, assembly GCA_016490735.1. Classification (NCBI taxonomy): domain Eukaryota; kingdom Metazoa; phylum Cnidaria; class Anthozoa; order Scleractinia; family Pachyseridae; genus Pachyseris; species Pachyseris speciosa. The sequence goes on along the minus strand of JAEMWC010001284.1, from coordinate 139,245 downwards.
CTTTATGACTAAAAGATTTTAAAAAGTAAAAAAGTCGAACGTTTTCCGCACCAAGCTATCTTCAGGATGAAGATGGCTTAGTGCGAAAACGTTCGTTTATATTATTTATTCTTCAAATCTTTTAGCCTTGTAAATACTAGTCATTTTAAAATTCTAGCGAATATTATTAAGATTTCTTTTGAGGGAAATAAAACATCAAGAAGATAGAAAAAAGAGATAGAAGCAACCCAGTAAAGTGCCCAGAAACGATCAAATTTTAAATATATGTTTTAACACCGAATTTGGTCAATCATCATGAGCCAGACTGTTTGGGACACTTGCGCAAAACAGTCACGCTAAAGAATAAATCTGGTCACTAACCCCACTTTTCCCTAACCCTCCTAAAATGTAATGTTGATCCACTGAAGCATTTGATGATGTACAATTGTTTCAATGGCTATCAACATTCTCCAGTGGGAGGAGGGGAGGGGGGGGGGGATACAAAACGAAGAAAGTTATCATGGGCAATTTCATATGACAATATTTAGACAAAGGTGTATTCTGTTTGCGCATTTAGGAAAGTGTCCCAAGACAAGTTTCCTAGGATTATTTATTATATATCTCATTTAGTACGCGCGCTATGATTCGTCATTTTGCGGGCCATATTCTACAGTACGGCCCGCTAGACTTCAACAAGGTTTCTTTCCCGCGCGCCGCATGAACCTCAGAGATATAATAAATATCTTACTAACCGCGTTTTCTCGGTTCGTACTGTAAGTTACGGATCCTCGTTTTTTCCCATTAATTCATGTCCCGCGCGCTTCGCGCTTGAGACATAAATCAACAGGAAAAAACTCCGTCCGTAACTATACAGTACGGACCTCGGACTCGTTTAGTAAGAGGTATATATTATCCGCTAAAACTTGGTTTACCGATATCAGAGCTTCAGAGGGGATTCCGTAAGCTGAAACAGTTATAAGCCTTTGAAAGATCACGGTTTTTTCTGCTAAGTTAGAAAACAATTCTGTCATTTTTTCTATATCCAAGCCCAAAGCATGGATGGATGGATTGATGGATGGATGGATTGATGGATGACAAACTTTATTTTATCACGGTAGTTATTGTTCAAAAATTTACAATTCTAGTTCTTCGCAAGAGCCGTGCAACTAGGTAAGAAAGAAAAGCTAAAATGCATTAATTACTGCTAAAATACAATCAGTGTTTAATTTATACAATATTAAAAAGTGGATGAGGGATGGATCAATACATGGTTCAATTACGCCTAAAGTTGCAATTATTTAGTTCAAGTTATTCCAATTCCTTCGTTCTTTCGTTCGTTTGTGCGTGCGTTCATGCATGCAGTCTTGGAGCGAGTTTACTGCCGTTATATCAATACACCATTTTGTTAATGTGGGGGCAAACGGCCATTTTACGACGTAACTTAAAAATGGAAATTTTCACCGTTTGCTCCCACAAAGGACTGGATCTAACCACAATTCACCAGGAACTGATCACTAGCAAAATACTTGACTTCAGGACTCGAGGTTGGTTGAAGGCGCTTTCAAGAACCCTGCAAAGCTTTACTTCCCATCTTGGACTGGCTTCACTCACTGACCGTGACTGGACACAAACGTAAATAAACGAGGCTTAATATTTAGCCCAGCAACATTCAGGTATCAGGTGCGTTGAATGGTGTCTCCAAAAATAAGTGTCTCGCAAAAAAATTTCGGCAAATTTCACGGATCTCGCAGCTTATATCGAAATTCTGCGCGAAGCCGTCTCGGTGTCTTGACTTCTTAAGCGATCATTAACGAGTGCGTCGGGTTCGCGGAAACTGTGGACTCACCGTGACCAACTCGAAAGCTTAAGCTACTTTGGTCACTGCGCACATTTGCTTTTCATCACTTGTGTAATTTAGTTTGCTGACTTATCTCTCTACCCATGTAATGCACTTTAATGTAGAAATGTTTGTAAATAGTTAAAAAAGAATAAACTAATCTGAAATTGAAACTGTGTCGCAAAGTCACGGATTTACCATCGCCACTCTTTGTTATATGTGCGAATACGGTAGGATCAGTTCAAAGTACATGTAACTGGTACCCAATTAATTGAATTACGACTGGATTTGAATCACTCTGTAGGGCCATAGTAAGGGGAGCCCACCCCCCAGTTTTTTGCCCACCCAAACTTAAAAACACCCATGCGTTATGATCAAAAGTTTAAAATAAAATTTGAATCTCCCAGGGCTTTAAAACAATTGCAAGATGTCAATAACTCTTAAAGGAATTATTCCTAATAAACTATAGTATCCATTTCCCCATTTAATTTTTCTCCTTTTCTATTATGGGCATGCGCTGTCAAACTTCGCTGTCGCTGATGCAACGCGACAGTTTGCAACAGCGACAATTCACTGTCCATTCCTCTTTACTTTCTTTGCGACAGCGACATATTTCCATAACGAAACAAGCGACAGACAGAGTCGCAATCGTCTGACAAAGCGACACCAGACCACCCCTTTTCCCCTTTGGAAAAAAGCCTGGTGTTTCAAGTTTTTGCTCTTATTAAATCGATGGATTCCGTTTCCTCTTCCTTTCCCTCGCTCGCCCCAATCCCGTACCTTTTGACAGTGCGCCATTAATTGCGGCAAAAATCCCCTCTGTGTTGCCCAAATGAAGAGCCTGTATGCAGGCTTACTGTATCACATCAGTTTCACTTAATTAGGATACATGTTTTATTTCAATCGCCATTACTGTTGTTTCACCATTTTTCAATTTAAAAACCAGCAAGTAGGCATATCATGAAAACTCAACTTAAAATGCATGCTAGCAGTGAAAGGATTTGGGTAAATAATATTCCTGTTTAAATTACTCTGACTTCATCTACGGTCAGCCTGCTAAAATCTTGGTCTTTTTGCTTTGATGAAAATTAAAAACTCACCAAAAAGACTGAGAATGTCAATATGCTATTTACAGGTGCAATTTGTACTGTGTCAGACCTAAAATTATAGGAATTTTTACGGCGGGTTTCCTTTTGCAGGTCACGGGTCACAGTTCACGGATCACAGGTCACGGGTTACAGGTCACGGGTCACAGGTCATTTTTTCCGAGAATTGTACCACTAGAGTGACTTAAACCTTTTATTACAGACTTAAAGCAACCCTGGACGGCAATCAATCGGAAGTCAAGATGGCCTTGTTGATGGCCGCAATTTGTGTAATGCTCTTGCCGTCCACCTAACGTCGCGGCAGCCATTCCCACAAGTTTGGCGGTGTCTCGAGAACGCGAGTTTCTTTTTCAATTTTACTTTTGAAATCCGTGTCTTTTCCGCCAAGACAAATCTGGATTATATTCTAAACTAGCGATATCAGATCGCATAGACGAAAGCTTTTGGTTTTTTCTTATTTCTTTCCAGTGCAAAAATGCAAATTCGCATCGACAACGACTACGGCGAATGCTGAAAGCGAAGTTCCCACCGTTGCTAAAAATGGGTACAAATATACCTTTTCTTTTCATTGCATTTGCCTCTGCTTTTCCCCGAAATTTACCTGATTTTCAAAACAAAGCTGACAGGATTATTTAGCTAACCTTGTACATGAAAAGTTCTAATTATTTGTGAGATGTTTTATCTCGCTAACTTCATTTAATTTCAATTTGTCATGGGTCAAATATCATGGAGTGCACTGAAAAGCACGATGTTATTTTGTGCCGAAAAATCCCGGTTAACGAGCCATATAAATACAAACCTAAATAAAAATGCTCGTCTTCTGAAATCATATCATCGCACAGCGGCCGTTAACAAGTTTCTCGCATCCCTAAAAGAAGCCATAGTGAAGAAAAACCTTTAACGTTTCGTGCACAGGAAGACGTTCTAGCCCCATTCCCCCTCGCCATGCTTTGCCGTCCTAGGGTCCGCCGCCAGGCTTCCTTAAGGTCCGTAAGGTTTAAGTGGTTAATTGTCACATTTTAAAATTGAAAGCCACTCTAGTGGTATAAATCTCGGGAAAATGACCTGTGACCCGTGACAGGTCTGTGACCCGTGACCTGTGCCCTATAAAAGAAACCCGCCGGAATGTTCAAATGTTCAGAAAAGTTCCTTATAATACATTAGATGTCTAGATGCACAGTTTATGGAAGCACATTATTTTTATATTAAAAAAGCATGACATTTTTACAGATTGAAGTGTATTTATCACTGTAAACTGTATAGCACCAGTTTTCGTTTTGAATTCCAGTTGCTCTTGTAGTGGCTCAGTTTTACACATGTATTTTTTATGTGAATTAATGTATCCTCACCAGCAGATACTTCTGTACAGCACGCAAGTACTGTAATGTATTGGAGTACTGGTCAGTGACCAATCAATGTAAGCAAAATGTATTCATCGTGTTTAGACCACAAAGCCCAAGAGAAGTCTCACAAAGGACCTTCAACACGACAGTCAGAAAGTAACATGGGTTTTAATTAATTCACTGGTCCCGGCTGGGATTTTTTGTCTTTGCAGCTTGTAATAGGGAGGTGTATCATTACTTTGTCCAGTATGCCCAAGTTTTACCATGAAAATTGAAGGTAAGCAAAGTCAGCTCATACACTGTACTTTTACTGACAAAAATCATCAAAGTTATGTTTTTATAATTATATGAAAATCGAAACAAAATTTGCAACTCTTAAAACACATGCCCAGTGTCATTTCACTAAATCAGAGCCTGACTAGATGTATGTAGGAACTAACTTATCAGTGCCCAATATGCACTTTGATTTTTGTTATTGTTGGACAGTAGTATAGTAAGCCGTTGGGGACTGGTGCCCTCGTCTTCCCTTGTCATGCCAGTAAGCGACACAGATAACAATTGCGGACAAGACATGAGTAAGAGGGTACCTTCACCATTTTAAATTTTCTGTGCAGTTACGTTCAACAGATTTGTAACGTGTGTATATTAAGCTGATGGGGTGTTCAGACTAATGAACAGGTTCAACCAAAACAGGATGAAAGAACACCCTTTTGAAGATCAGAGAAACAATGAGAGTGAAGATTAGTGAGATGGTAGGGTGAGAAATACTTTGGCCTGGCATCAATATCACTGGTAAAATAGTTTATCAAGTGAATGCTTTGCGAACAAAAAAATTGATTCAAACTCTCACACAAAGGAGCATACAAAGAAAAAAGTGTTTTTTGAACATTCTCATTCTTTGAAAGGGTAACTGCCACAAGCAAAAATATTGAAAATTATAAATATTATATTTTATTTTTTCCAGAGGAAATGAAAACAAAATGGGTGATATATAAGATAAACTTCAAGTCAACTCCCAACTCAATTGTCATCCTTGTAGCTTTGTTATTGATTTTCTAGATGTGTTTGAGCTACTTATCTCATTGGCCAAAATTCAAGTCATGGTACTTGTATTAACCACTCTATATACACTGTAAAAATGTGAACTGTTGGATAGAGGCGCTTAATCTCATTCTTTTTTTTTTCCAAAATATACTGTACAATTCAGCACCAGTTTAGCAGTCTTTAAAATACAATTTTGATGAAAATGTTGAATGAAAGATGATTGTGGTTTTTTGTCCCTTGGTAACTAGTAATTCCATCCACATTAATGAACTATTTAATGTTCACAATTTTTTAACACAAAATGTTATCACTGAGTCCATGTGAGTTCACAATTAACTGTTGAATCTAAGACTGCTGTTGATCTCTATGCATGGAGACACTACATCAGTTACTGGGAACAAGAATGGTAGTCAACAGCAATTACAACCAAGCCGACATGTAAAATTCAATAAAATAATAATAATAATAACAACAACAACAACAACAACAACAACAACGACAACAACAATTAAACTGTCCAGCTAATTGTTCTTGCAAGGTACAGAAAAACAAAAACAAAAACAAAAAAACAAGGTTGAACTGAAAGCATAATTATAGACACAAGGCTCTTGGAGCACGGAGCCTACAGCCAGTTCAAATAAGCTGTATGTACCTGGAGAAAAATCGTTGAGGAGGATCGCACAACCAACACAAACTCAGCCCACTTATGGCATCATCCATGCAGGATTCTAACCCCGGCCACTTTGGTGGAAGGCAAGTGCTCTCACCACTGTGCCAATAGGCTAGTTTCGAATTGTGGAAGAACAAAAGAACAGAGTCGAGGTTCAGGGGAATAATTTGCATTTTCTTTTGTCAAAAACAAAGGAACATTTGATGCAAATTATTCCCCTGAACCTCGACTATGTTCTTTTGTTCTCCCACAATTCGAAACTCGCCTATTGTCGCGTTCCCGAACCGAGTCCTTGTTCGTAAAGTATCGATCCGGAGTTCGCCGTGATCAACCACACAACTTCATGGTTCTGATTGCAGGTTTATTCCATTGATTGATTGAAGTGTGCGGTGAGAACTAAAAAATTACATAAATGCGCATTACGCAACGAAATAACCAAACGAAAGAAAATGATCAACGAACAAAATAATATTAAGGTGAAAGAAACAAAAAGGTGAAGAACTTACGTTATAATCCTTATACTCCTTAAAGGGCGGGTAACGTGGTAAAGATTATCAATGTCTCCGCGAGCAAATATCTCCGAAATATCTCCGCTGCACGTCGTGTGCGTCTCTTTCTTCTCCCAAAAAATAAAGAGCTCGAGTTTCATTGCGAAATACTAATTTAAAAAGAACTTGCTAATAAACATTAACTTAATAAGTGCGTAACGCAAGGCTTCTTATCCGTCACACTCCTCGCCCAATGATGTCAGTCCTTGTGATAACAATTATCTAATCAATAAAATCTTATAATCAAAGTTTCGATCAAGGTAAAATATAACTCAGGATATGTAGTCTTCAAATGGTCATAGCACTCTGAAACTGTCACTCTTCCTCTTCACGTTTTAGTAGGAGGACGAAGCTGCCGATTGGGCGGTCATAGCTCTTCGCGTTTCCTTCCTTACATGTCTTCACTTTGGCCCTCCGTACCTTGCTGTCCGAACTCCTTGTAACTTCTTCTATCCGTCCTAATGGCCAGTCGTTTCGATGTGCGTCGGCTTCCTTTAAGAGCACAATGTCTCCCACGGACACGTTGCGTTCATGGGTCGTCCACTTGGGTCTCTTCTGAAGGTTTTGCACGTACTCCTTCCTCCATCTCACCCAAAACTGATCGGCCAGGTACTGGGCTTTTCTTCACCAGTTCCGCGCGTAGGGCTTGTCGAACGAATTGGCCAGGCGTAGGCGCAAGTGGGCGGGTCTTCATAGTAAGTAACATTGCGGGAGTTAGGGGCTGTGGTTCTTCTGTGTCGGAAGGTATTGTTGCGATAGGGCGGCTGTTGACAATTCCAGTAACTTCTGCCATGAGCGTCACAAGTAGTTCGTGCGTTAGCTGGGAACGCCCTATCTTCAGTAGCATTGAGTCCAATACACGTCGGACCGTACTGATTTGGCGTTCCCACATACCTCCAAAGTGCGATGCATGGGGAGGATTGAACACCCATTCGCAGCCTTGCTCTGCCGTGAACTTCTGGATCCGTGTCTGGTCCATCTCCAAGAGTGCGTCCTCTAACTGCGATTTTCCTCCCACAAAGTTAGTACCCTGATCACATCTTATCTTTTCCACCGGACCGCGAATAGCAGAGAAACGGCGCAGGGCGCAGATGAAAGAGCTGGCGTCCATCGACTCCAACACTTCGATGTGAATGGCGCGGCTACTTAAACAAGTGATGATGAGACCCCAGCGTTTGGCGTTAACAGCACCTCCTCTTAGTCTCCTTGTTATGATCTCCCAGGGGCCAAAGACATCGAGTCCAACATTCGTGAAGGGTGGGCAAGCTTCCAACCGATCGGTCGGTAGGTTCGCCATGTGTTGAGTTAAGGTTGGGCCTTTTAATCGTTTGCAAGTTACGCAGGATTCTATAAGCCTCGATATCATCCGATGAGCTCCAATTACCCAGTATCCACCTTCGCGGACGGCTCCGCTTGTGATTTGGCGACCTTGGTGATGCACCTTGTTGTGAAAATGCCGGATGACTAGCTCTGATAGGTGGTGTCCCTTAGGGAGGAGCGTTGGATGTTTCTCCTGCGATGTCAATGAGGAATTTCTGAGGCGACCTCCGACGCGAATGAGTCCATTTGGATCTAGGAATGGATCTAGAAGCAGCAGATTTGAATCTTTTGTTACTGTTTTCTTGTTTCCGTCTGCGGTTAGCGCCTTGAACTCGACAGGAAAAGCTTCTCTTTGCAGTGCTTTGATTGTAACCTGGCCGGCGTGCTCCAGTTTGGCTGCTGATGGAGGGGAGAGGGGTCTAGTTAGCGTCTTTGAGTGTTTTCTCTCCTGGAATCTCTTTATTATTCGAATAAGATTGGCTACTGCACGCTTCATGGACAGCCAACTGGAAAGGCGTTTAAATCTTGAACAGCCCAGATTTTGCAGTACCTGCGACTCTGTGGCGCAAACGACTACTTCTCTTTTCACTTCCGGGTCGTTTTCGTCGAGCGGCATCTTCTGAGGTACATCGTGAGGTTGAGGTAGTATGTTCCACAGGAATTCTGGTCCTAACAACCAGCGTGACTCCATCAGCTTGTCTGGAGACATGCAGCGGGTTGCTAGATCGGCTGGGTTGTTTGCGGTGTCGATGTATCTCCACTGATGGGGATCCGTGGCGTTGCGAATAGTTTGGACGCGGTTGGCCACGTAGACGTAGAATCTCCTGCTTTCATTCTGAATATAGCCAAGCACGACCTTTGAGTCGGAGTAATAAATCTCTTCTTCAACTTCAACATCGAGTTCTTTGCGAATCATCCTTACAGCCTGGGTGGTTAGCACTGCGCTGCACAGCTCTAGTCTTGGATGCTTGTTGAGTGGACTGGTGCAATTTTGGAACGTCCGTACAAAAGGGAGACGCTTATTTCTCCTCGAATGTCGAACTCTCGTAGGTAAACAGCGGTCCCTATGGCACACGTCGGACCGTACCGATTTGGCGTTCCCACACACCTCCAAAGTGCGATGCATGGGGAGGATTGAACACCCATTCGCAGCCTTGCTCTGCCGTGAACTTCTGGATCCGTGTCTGGTCCATCTCCAAGAGTGCGTCCTCTAACTGCGATTTTCCTCCCACAAAGTTAGTACCCTGATCACATCTTATCTTTTCCACCGGACCGCGAATAGCAGAGAAACGGCGCAGGGCGCAGATGAAAGAGCTGGCGTCCATCGACTCCAACACTTCGATGTGAATGGCGCGGCTACTTAAACAAGTGATGATGAGACCCCAGCGTTTGGCGTTAACAGCACCTCCTCTTAGTCTCCTTGTTATGACCTTTGAGTCGGAGTAATAAATCTCTTCGTCAACTTCAACATCGAGTTCTTTGCGAATCATCCTTACAGCCTGGGTGGTTAGCACTGCGCTGCACAGCTCTAGTCTTGGGATGCTTGTTGAGTGGACTGGTGCAATTTTGGAACGTCCGTACAAAAGGGAGACGCTTATTTCTCCTCGAATGTCGAACTCTCGTAGGTAAACAGCGGTCCCTATGGCTTCCTTGCTCGCGTCGGAAAATGCGTGGATCTCTCTTCGCTCGACGGTGCCAAATCCTCTGCGGTGGTAGCATCGAGGGATGGATACCTTTTCTAGGTCGGGGAGAACGTCTCTCCAATGACGCCAGCGTCGGTTCATAATCTCCGGGAGCGGGTCGTCCCAGCCAAGAGGGTTGTCGTTGTTTGCCTTCTTTCCCATAACGACGAGTTGCTGTAGGATCAGCTTGCCTTCTAGGACGACTGGGGATGCGAGTCCCAGGGGGTCGTACACGGAGTTGATTGTAGAAAGAACTCCTCTTCTTGTGAAGGGCTTTTCTGACAGTGAAACGTGGAAGGTGAATTGATCCTCTTTAATGTCCCAATGGACCCCAAGCGATCGTTGTGCTGGTAAGACGTCGTGGTGCAGGTCTAGATCTTTGATACTTTTAGCACGATCCTCCGCTGGAATTGCCTCCATGACGGCCACCGAGTTGGAGACAACCTTATGAAGTCTGAGGTTCGCTGTGGCCAACATGCCTTGGGCATTCTTGATTAGACTAACGGTTTCGTTTTCTGTGCTGCAAGAGGTTAGCCCGTCGTCCACATAGAAGTTTCTGTGGACGAAGTCTCTGGTTGCTTTTCCGTACTTCTCCTCGCCATCGTCTGCTGTCTTCCTTAGGCCAAAGGTGGCGATGGCGGGGCTCGGCCCGTTTCCAAACAGGTGTACGGTCATCTTATTCTCGATGATTTCTTTAGATGGGTCGTTGTCTTTGAACCAGAGGAAGCGAAGAAAGTTCTGCTGCTCTGGGGTCACATGGAATGAGTGGAACATTTGCTCTATGTCGCACATCGCCGCGACATTCTCCTGACGAAAACGTATCAATACTCCAGAGAGACTATTCATGAGGTCTGGACCCGGAAGAAGTTCCTTGTTCAGCGAAACTCCTTGAAAACTCAGCCGACGAGTCAAACACGACGCGGATTTGATCCGGTTTCCTGGGGTGATATACTCCAAAGTGGGGCAAGTACCATATTTTCCCTTCATTTCTGTTTTCTACTGCGTCACCTTTGTTTGATCTATTTGTCTCCTGAAGACTACCAGGTGTTAACAACTCCTCCTGGGGAACAGGAACCGCATGGCCGCGATCGAAAATTTTACACATGAACTGGAAATAGTCTTCCTTCATCTTGGGTTTTCTCTTGAGGGTGCGCAGCAGGCCGTTGAGGCGGTTAACGGCTAATGGACGGTTGTTGGGCATCGCGATGTTTGGAGTACGAAATGGGAGTGGCATCTCCCAATTTCCTAGATGGTTCTTGCGGGTGCCAGCGTTCATGACCTGCATAAAGCGTTGGTCGTCTTGCGACATGCTCAGCATGTTGTCTTCTGGAGTTGTCCTAAAGACGTCAGCTCCGATTTCCGCCCTCTCGGCGTATTTTTCCTTTACTTTGAAGTGGTTGGGACAAGGCACAACTTCGTGTTTTGCAGACGAGCGCTGAATGGTTTGGCTGTCCCAGGGAAGGGCAGCGACTTGATTGGGATATTCGACTGCTGTGCGGCGTACAGAGATGTGGATGGGCCCGCCTACTCGATCCAAGCACATTTGGCCGGATATTGTCCATCCTAGATCGAGTCGTTGCGCCCACGGGGCTCCTTTCTGACCATTCCTGCTCTCTCTGACCTTTAATAACTCGGGCGCGTCTCTGCCGATAAGAATTTCGACCTTTGCTTTGGGATCATAAGGAGGGATCTCCTTAGCGACCTCCTTTAGGTGGGAGAACTGCATGGCCATTTCTGGTGTGACGATCTCGCGCTTGTCTTGAGGGATGTTGGAGCACTCCACAAGTTGGGGAAGTCTTATCGTTCTGCCAGCCATGGAGCGTAGCACAACGCCGCAAACTCTTCGTCCCGACTTCTCTTTTGTCGTGCCACTGCAGGTTGATAGCAGATATTTTAGTTTTGGTCCAGTTGCGCCTAATTTGTCCGCTAGATTCGGGCTTATCATTGAGGCGTTGCTCTGGTCATCTATAATTGCATAGACGCGGTAGGGTTCTTGCGTTCCATTCTCCGTGAAGGCATCAACGAGCACGATTTTGCTACACGAGACTCCGACGCTGTTTGGGTTCTGACAAACGGAGGTGCAGGTTGCTCGAACCTCCTCCCCGTGTTCTTTTCTCGTGGTTTCTGCTCTCTCTCTGTGGAGAATTGTAGGGTGACGGTCATCTCCGCACTTGGCGCATTTCACGACTGCAGTGCACTCAGTCGATTGGTGCCCTCTTGAGAGGCAACGGAAGCACAGTCCCGCTCTAAGGATGCAGTCATTCTTCGCCTCGAGGGGTTCGTTTTTAAAGGCCTTGCACTCTGTCAGGAGGTGTCCCTTACGCTGGTGGAAGGCACAGAATTTCTCTTCTTCCGCATCCCTTTTGGTGCTGTTTCCGCTTTCCATACTTGATTTGAGAACTCTTCTGTTTGGGTCGGTATCCTCTTCGGGCATGTTGGAAATGTCTTGTCTGCGGTCTCGAGTTCTCCGTTTGTGGTGGTTCGATTGTGCGCATGCCAACACATTTGGGTGGTTCTTCAGGCGTGCTAGTTCTTGGATGATGGCCGCGAATTCCTTGAAGCCGGGGTAAGCATCGCTGTGATCCTCAGCGTACTGAACAACTCTCTTCTCCCATTTTGAACGAATGAAGTTGGGTAGGTTCTCAACGATGGGGCCAATCGCGGAAGGATAGTTTAGGCAGCCGAGACCTGGAAGGAAGTCCAGCTGACTATCTACGTCGGCACACACATCTGCAAATCTCTGAAGCTTGTCGCTATCTCCTTGTTCGAATCTGGAGGTGTGTTGAAGTCGTTGCACGAGAACATTATTTTGTGATGGCAGCTGTATTCCCAAAGCGTCTCTCCAGCTCTGTCCATACATCACGCAGGGCCACGACAGGATCTCTATATTGCCGCTGTCGGAAGTTGTTCACCACCTTCTGCGCATCTCCTTTCGTGTAGCTTCTCAAATAGTTAATCTCCTTTTCTGGTGACAAGTTTGCATCTTTGATCATAGCTCTAAAGGCACTTTTCCAAGGGTGAAAAAGGGTCACGTCTCCTGCGAATACCTCCGGATGGCACTTTGGAAGACTTTGCCGTTCCAGGCTCGCAGCCAGTTTTTGATTGATTGTCACGAGTTCTTCTACAGGCATCGGCATGAAGGGGTTCGCTGAAAGGGGCTCGTAGGGGGGCGTATTCCTCGCTTGACCATATTCTGAGATATTCCTATTAGGTGGCGTGTTAGGTGTACGTTCCTCCTTAATTCGAGGAGTGCTGTGCTGAAGAGAGTTATCATCCTTTCCTTTGAAATGTTCTTCAAAAGGATTAGTGTTTCCTGTCACGCAATCCACTGTTTTAAGTGACTCCTGTGGATTTCCTTGCGTGTTTATCCAAGCTCGTGTCTGTTCTTTAGTGTCAACGGGGTCGGTGAAACCTGGAATAGTGACTAACGTGATTTTTTCGTTATCTTCCTCTATGGCTTGTTCGATGGCCTTCAGTTTGGCTTCTGCTATCGCGGCCTTCTTGTTCGCAGCGAGAACGGCTTTTTCGTGCACAAATTTTGCTAAATGGGACTGGCGTTTTCTCTCTTCTTCTGCCTCCATTTCCATCCTCTCTCGTTCTTTGTCGGCCAATAATCGGTCGAATTCCGCTTCTTGTTTAGCCGCCGCAGCTTCTGCTAAGGCCTTTCTCCGCGCGCTGGACGAAGACGAATGGCGAGATGATGATGTAATACGCGAGCGGGAACGTTTCCCCGATGTTTGCGATACAGAATCCAGTTTTTCGCTTAAGAGCGGCTCCAGCATGGAGTTTCTTCCATTTTCATGCGAAGAAGATGACTTAGCTCCATTAGAATTGCCATCCATGTCGAATAATATCACGCGACAAGTTTACTAATAGAGTTCTTGGGGGCGGTGCGCCATATGATATCGTTCGAAAACTCCAGTTGCACTCAATGTATTAAAACTTCTCACTGTCGCGTTCCCGAACCGAGTCCTTGTTCGTAAAGTATCGATCCGGAGTTCGCCGTGATCAACCACACAACTTCATGGTTCTGATTGCGGGTTTATTCCATTGATTGATTGAAGTGTGCGGTGAGAACTAAAAAATTACATAAATGCGCATTACGCAACGAAATAACCAAACGAAAGAAAATGATCAACGAACAAAATAATATTAAGGTGAAAGAAACAAAAAGGTGAAGAACTTACGTTATAATCCTTATACTCCTTAAAGGGCGGGTAACGTGGTAAAGATTATCAATGTCTCCGCGAGCAAATATCTCCGAAATATCTCCGCTGCACGTCGTGTGCGTCTCTTTCTTCTCCCAAAAAATAAAGAGCTCGAGTTTCATTGCGAAATACTAATTTAAAAAGAACTTGCTAATAAACATTAACTTAATAAGTGCGTAACGCAAGGCTTCTTATCCGTCACACCTATTCCCTGCTCCCCAGCAATAATTATGCTAACTGTTAACACATGCACATACAGGTAAATACACATGTAGCATGTTCTTTAAAAGTTCTACATTACATTTTCATCTCAATCAAAAGTCTGTTTAGTATTCTTTCAGTGTACAGTACAGTTGATGATCAACTTTGAAGGTTCCAGCCAGCCTAACAAAATTTATATTTCAAGTCAAACTGAGTATGGACAAGATGCCTGTCATAAATACATGTATTAGGGAAAATTAGTCTTACTAACTACATGTATTTAACCAGTGATGATCTGATAAATATTCAGGTGAACTGTAAACAGTTATCTTCAAACCCACAAAGTCTAAAACAAAAACATACATGTAATTACACTGTAGTGTGCACATGTGGCACCATCATGCTTAATGACATAGTTGTGACATGTCTTAATATGTAAAGTTGTATGCCTTGCAAACGGTTGGTAAGCTAGACATGTCAATGAAATTACCTGCAGCAATGCAATAAACTCTTACAAGTTCAAAAGTATCGTTGAATGAACTTCCACTGACAAGTTCAGAAGTATCATTTACACTGTAAGTGCCAACTAGTCTCATTGGTTTAATAAGGTACTGAGTAGACAATGTAGCTTCAATTTAGCTACAACAGTGGAACGATGCTGCTACAATCAGGTATCCTGTTTTCACTTTTAAATAGTACCATTATTCTAGTGATATCATTGTTAAATATAGAGCCTAAAGATACTACAGTAATCATTAAATGACTAACATTATAGACTATTCTATACAATCTACTTAAACCTCTCAATATTTAGCTTTTGCATGCTGTTGAGTCTCCACAACAGAGAATTACTGATAGTAATTATATTTTTGTTGAATTGCAAAGAAAACTTCAGGACCTTTTTAAAGCAGTTACTAATATTAATCTCTAAGTCAAGAACAAACTGGAAATTGTCCAACTTGCAGATCACAACATTCCCTTTTGTTCACTTAGCAAACAAAACTCTACATGTACAATGTATAAAAGTGCAGCAGAAACTTAACCGTTTGGCAGTGGAAGGCAAATACTACAGAAATCTAATGAGAAGGTCAGTTTAACTCATTGAAAGTAACTTACACATGTAATTATGTCTTAGCAGTAGCTGACAGAATCTCTCCAATGACTTGTAACACTGCAATTACCTTACTGTTTGAGCTTTTTGATAGTTGTTTAATTTGTAAATCAGCAAAACCATCAGTTAGTTTTATCTCCATTACAGCAATTTCATAAATTTGTGCAATTGAGGATAATTAACGCAGCAAAAATGACTGGTAATTAATGTCACATTTCATATGTAAAAGAATTCATACATGTATACTGATCCTCACTATAAGTTAAAGCCAACTGTGAGGCTCATTTAAAGATATTAATCAAAAATGACTCTTATTGGTCTTCACTGAAGACTTACATGTACAGTACCACTCAGAGATAAGAGGCCAACCCAAACGCAAAACATGTGGATGTTTTTCGTGTTAACGCGGTTCAAAAAGCGCGTTAGAAAACGCATTTCTTCTTCGTGTTTTATGTATTGTCATTCACTGCAGTAAATTTTCTTTGTGTGACATTGTTTTAAAAGACAATGACTCGTTGTCTCGCAAATGCCACCGACAAGTCATGCAGATTGAAATTTGCATGATGTTCTAAACATCGGAACGAAGCACATCATATTACAAAGACTTCCACTAGTTGTAGGAGCTTGAGTTGCCTATGGTGCAAATTGCTACTTCCTCTGGCTAATGTACATGTACACACCAGCTGGGAAACAACCCTTGTAAAGTCATTTGAAACAATGAATATTCATCGTAATGTATATACATGACTGTATAAATTATTTTTGTTTCACTTTTCACTTGTCTTGACTCCATCTTTCTACCAAATTAATACATTCCGACCAAATGGGTTTTGTCAAGAATAGAGCTATATATCGGTCAGAATATAAGACTCTTAAGTTATCTAATTGAATAACCAGAGCTTAAAAAAATCTCAGGAATCTTCCTTTTTGTGGACTCTGAAAAAGCTTTTGACTCTATAGAGACAAGCTATAATGAAAACTTTTCAACATTGGACCTTTGATAAGAAATTGGTTTTCCGTTCTCTATAATGGTGGCAAAACAGAAGTTATGAACGCCGGCTTTATGACAAATAATTATTTTGAAGTTTTGAGAGGCATACATCAGGAGTACCCTGCCTAAGCCCAGCTTCCCTGTTTATCCTAGCAGTGGAGCAACTGGCTTTAAAAATCAGACAAGAACCAAACTGTAGGTGGGGGGGAGGGGGTCTTTATGTCCCCCATCTGAATTTCAAACCTTTACGTGTCGCAATTTTGGATGGACTGTATGTTCCTGTCAATTTTATAAATTTGGTAAAATATCCACAGCTAACATATCAGCCAACAAAATGGAAAAAGAATGTCTTGGTTTAAATTTAAGCACACTGGTCGATGAAGATGATAGCCTGCATAACAGGCGCTTATTTAGCCATAATGTTTCAGCAAGTTCAGATAAAAACATGAGCAAAACTTCGCCACATAATTTTTTTCCTTGTTCAGGCAGCCTAGTGTGACAGGAAAAAAAGACAAAACAAAACACATCAGCCAACAAAATAGGAAAAGAATGTCTTGGATTAAATTTAAGCACACTGGTCGATGAAGATGATAGCTTGCATAACAAGCGCTTATTTAGCCCAGCGCCAAGCAGGAGAGATGGAGCACGAGACAATTAAAGGGGAAGAGAAAAAGAAGCAACCGTCACCAGTCTATTGTTCATGCCCTTCCACCCCCTGAAACAACCACAAAATTCGACTGACAGTAACAGTAGTTTTGAATTGACCAATGAAACAGCGTTCAATCCTTTGCAGGAAACTTACATGTATCAGTAGATTTCTTGCGCATTTAGTTGTTACAGGAGATTTTTGTGATTTTTGCGAGCATTGCTGGCAGACAGAATAAGCTTACTGCTACGAGCAGCAGAAAGCAATTACAAGAGTGTATTGTTTATGATAATGAATTTGATGGAAACAGAAGTGCTTGTACATGAGGTGTTTTAATTTAAGGGTGGAAAGTTTGATAATTCAAAGAATTTGCTAAACAACAGCACTGATTGCTGAGTTTACTCTGCTTTTCTTTTACTCCGCTTTGCAAGGTGCCATAAAGAATACTGTGCACAGGATATCGGCCAAGGCGGTCGATCAAAAACCGCTGTGGAGTACAACAAAATAGCGCTTGGTGTTGCCTCATGTCTTTCAATGAGAGTGAAGTCGTCAGCCTATTTAACTTAAAGAAACAGTGATCCTTCAGCATGGTGGTTGTAAGGTGCATGACATTTCTTTCAACTCTTGGACTTGCTCTATAGTTATTGCCAATGAGCAAATGGCTCGAAGATTTTTGAGTAAAACTGGTAAATTAAACTTTTAATTTACCAAACCCAGAAGGCAGCCAAGCCAGCACATCTCTCCTTTCTACCAATGCCACAATACATCTTTTCTTTTCCTTCTTGAGATTTTCGACAGGAAGAAATCAAGCGCAAGCTTGATAGCTTCATCGAAAACTCACAGTACACCATGCACCATGTTTGTTATTTGTGGTGTACATCTTTTCTCACATCAGTATCACATGGTATGAATTGACCAATCAGTGTTTTCCGATCACCAGACAATCGGTTGGAAGAGTAAATTGAACAGTAGACTGGTGACAGGTGCTTATTTTCCTCTTCCTGTCGTCTCATGTTCCGCGCTCGTGTCTCGCGCTTCCATCTCTCCCGCTCGGCGTTTGGCTAAATAAGCGCCTGTTATGCAGGCTATGAAGATGATTGACCTATGTTTACTGCAGTGTGACATTAGAGTTTTAGCTCCTGCAGATGGAAACAAGAACAGCAATTAATGCCAGAGGTCAGTACAACTGGTGCTGGGAACCTTGCATTTCTGAGCATTCGGGAAGGAAAACACTTTGAAAGAACCCAAAAAATTACATGTATTAACTGGTCCATAGTAACTTTCCAAGGTACTGTATCAGTAAATAGTTTTGATTCAAAGTCTTATATATTCATTTGCATTTTTTGTTGTTATCAATGTTATCCTTAGACAAGTAGAAAAACAGTACAGAAGTAAACTCAGAACAACAGGTTGCTGTTTAAATAGTTTGCCCAGGTTTTGCCATACAGTTCTTAGGCAATGTAAGTTATAAAAGACAGTGGTACATGTTTGGATCTGCCGCATAAATTATTGAGTAACAAATGGCACTTGGAAAGTTTGGAGAGCACTCAAAGAGGTAGAGTTGCTCTCGTCAAAGTCTTGTGCTTCCCTCATGCTCTCCAAACATTCTATGTGTACGATAACTTGATATACTGTATGCAAACTAAAGCATGAACCAATAATTATTGTTAAAATAATGTAGTCTTACATGCTTCAAACATCAGCCTGATGATGAATGAATTTTTCTTAGAGACTTGCTCCTTGATATTGGAACATTGCTTGCTGTACAAATACTATCACTGAATACAAGAAATTTTTATGCACACAGTAAAGAGTTATAGCTATTGTATGATATAGGCATGACCAGTATAATGTACATCTTTATGATAACAAACATGAAGACATTAGCCCAAAGTATCCTGTGAAACTTTCATAAAAATCAAACTGCTGAACAAGTAAAATACCTAAACCTATGTGTATAGAGTCCAGTGCACTGAATGGAATGTCTTGAGTAATGGCTGACCTAGTTTGTAGTGGACATGAATTTTATATATGTTTGCTCTAAACGTGACTACAGATATACAGTAGCCCAAGAAAAGCAATTTTTTGAAGGGCCATTGCCTCAAGATTCAAAGTTGCTTTTTATAATTACATGTTGCTAGTCACAGCTGATCACTAAGAAGAAACTAAACAAAAAAAGATATTACCAAAGGGCAATTGGAATTTAATTTTTTAAGTACAATGGTACACTGTAAGACTCTGAATGGTGAATTTAAAACAAAATGGTCCTCTTTGTAATTTATAATTGTCCACTCAAACAGAGGTGTAATCTTAGAATAATTTATCTGTGAGTGTTGCTACCTGGGTACCAGATTCTAATAAAACTCCCTCGGAGATAAATGAAAGTTCCACTTTAATTGGTAATAATGTGTTTCCTCCAAAATTTTCCACAGTTTTTCACCCCAGTAGGTAATATGGGCAAAATCAGCTTTTTGCTAATTGTTAAAAACTGCATGATGTAACTTGGTCATGACTGGAGTACTACATGTAGGATATAGCTTGAATTAAGACTAGTACAAAATTATGGTTTCCAACACTTTTGCATTGTATTCTATAATTGAACAGGAAGAAATTTGGTTTAAAATTTATTGAAAAATTGACAGTATTTTATTTTTTACTAAATCACTAATCTCATCACAATGTAAAACTCTGCTTAATTGCGATCTGTACTTTGTTTATCTTATACACTAAGCATACATGAAGCTTCTTTTTGTAAACTGTATGACTGTTGCTCTCCATTTACAAGGATACATTTTCAAAGGTGAGCAAAAAGGTACAGTATGCGGTAAGGAGGTGCCTCCTACTAACGGACACGCCATACTCAAGAAATACTCAAGAATACTTCCGCAAATTTTCAAGGCATATCAACGTCAATTTCAGTTAAATCCCATTTCAAACATTTGAGTTGGTAGAACTTGTGTACTTGTACAACTCGATCTATACAGTCAATCATACAATCATCTAATGGCAGTGCCACTGATGAGTCAGCCATATGCATAACTATTACAGTGTATGCTTATTTGTGTCGCTGGTTTTGCACCCCCGGCAAGAAGTAATCATTAACCAGGTAATGATCTACTGTAAAACCACAACTCAGACACTTTCACTAAGGTACGAGAATAATTATTATTTTCAGATGGGTGAATTCACATACTACATATCTATAAGTGCTTCAACAGTTGATTTTAACTAATGGTTTTCACTAGAATAATATTACTACTTTCAGTTTATACGTGAATTCACGTCCTACATACTGTATCTATAAGTGCTTCAGCAGAACTGATTTCACGAAGGGTTTTCAGAAATGACGGAAGCATGGTTAATTTTCACCAGTGCTCCCTTTTCTGCTTGATTGAATATTTTCCAAACCACAAAAAAAATTAATACATGTAAGGTATTTGGTTTGTGTACCCTTGGAATTGAAAGGTACATGTATGAAGACTACTGATGACATTCCAAAGCATAATTTAATATGAGCTTAATTCAAAGTGGAAACCCAGCAACTTTAACCTTCTAAAGACAAAAACACAAGACTGAGTACTAAAAGTTTGTGTACAGCTGTGCAAAGAGTATTCTGATTGACAGCTAGGGTAGTACATGTAGTTAAACCTACTTTAAATCTTACCACATTCATCACTAACCTGTAATATGCAAAGGCTAAAATTAATGCAGCTTACCTCGTTTATTTTTTGTTCATCTTGCCAGTGAGTGAAGCCAGTCCACAATGGGAAGCAAAGCCTTATAATCAACCAATCCCCAAGTTACCACAATCACTCGATCAACCAAGTGTCACACAAGAGGAGACTAAACCCTCATGGACAACACCGCTGACTAAGTCGTTTCCAGTTCTCAACTAACCCGCGATCATGCTCACGAGGAGAAAAGAGCTGGGGCGACGACAGAGAGGGCCACGGGCTCCTCGTTTTCATTTATCGGAATAGCTTTAATGTGTCTCTACTGTCTTTAAATTTAAGTATTGCTAGTTTGCACGTGACGTCATGGCAGCCATGTTGGAGGTCAAGAACAATGGCCTTTCTCTCCGCTGGGAACTAAATTCTATTTTTATGTAAATTCTTCGAAAAAAATTGTATTGTTTTGAGCTCCAACATGGCCGCCCTTTTCACGTGGTTGCAAACCAAGAATTTGTTCCCGAAGGATTTTGGCCCAAATGCCAAACTGTACGGGTCTTCAAATGATCCCAGGACCACAAATGATCCTAAACTGGACCGAAAATGATCCCTAAATTGGACCACAAATGATCCCTAAATTGGATCGCAAATGATCCCGAGAAAAAATAAGGAATGGCATGGATTGATATAAAAATTTACACACTAAGAAATGTTGAATATTCCATAGTTATTATTGTTGTTGTTGTTGTTGTTTGTGGAAAATCTGTGACGTTCTGCTGAGTAAATAAAACCTTTTTTAAGGGTCAAAGATTTTGTTGATTTCAGGACCTTTTGCGTAGCCCAATAATTGATTGTGTAAAGATGTACTTGTTGTGATCGTGGACTGGGAGTTTCGCTTGATGTCATCTATTTATTGTGTTGAATATTCTAGAACGTTCAAGGAGATGCTTAATTGGATTTCCTTTGCTATCCGGTATATGAAGGCCTCTCCCAATTGTGCTCGGAAACTCAGACTTTTGAGCAACTTTTGGCTTTTCGAGTAGCTTTTTACGGTTTTAGCAATCTCGAGCAAGTTTTGCCTTTCTGAGCAACTTTCGAGCAAATAAAACACACATCAAGCACGAAATAGTGATAATTGATAGAAAACTCCATTTTTGGGAATTTATTGAATGTTTATCAACTTTTTGAACAAATAACCTGTCACGTGATGACGTATCACGGGACTATTGCGATCCTTGTCAGAAGCGAATCATTCGATGCTGTTCTAGTCTAATATTATAACGGATAACCAGCCTCTAGAGAAACAGTTTTTAGTCTTCTAACCAATGCATTTGGCTCACAGCAAAAGTCTGTCCTTCAAGATTACCTTGTATATCAACCAACGTCATCTTCCGCTCTGACAAGACGTAGCTGATGTGCAAGAGGTACTGCTCTTTGGCGTAGACCTCATCACAAGCTTCCTCGGGTGACGGCAGGCAAGTACTGTCGTTGTTGACAAATATCCAGGTACAAACTCTTCCACGGTTACAGGGAGATCATCCGGAACAAAGTAAAATACTTTTCCATACTGGAAGGAATCCCCGAAATTTCAAGGCACTCTCATAGTAAATCTTTCAATTATGTTTCTTGCTACCGCGTGCATTTGTACCTGTTTGCGAGTATGGTCTTCCACTGTCGATATTAAGATGTCTGTGAATGGACATGACCTTGTATTTCTTAACTGCCCAATCACCGGAGAACTGAGATCGGCTGTCGCTGCATGTTGCTTTAAAAGCATTCCTCAAAGTCCCGCTCGAGAAAGATTCTTCTTCTATTTTCAAATCAATTTTATTGGAAGACCGTCATTCCACTTGCTTTGTTCAATATCAAAAATATGAAGAGGTAAATTAATAGTAGATTTTTATAGCGGCTTTACTAATTTTCCATTCTTTAATAAGTGTGCAATAGATAACGATTTCGGGAAAACTGTACTGCTTGGAATATTCCCTCGTTTAGCACGTGATGGCGAAACTGGGGCGGGTCTCGTAGCGCGGTCAGTAGGCTTCTTCAATCTTCCCACTTCTTGAGGAGTAAAGATGCGGTCGGCATTTTCTTTAGGTGGAAGAAAGCGAATAAAGTATACTTTACGACCCTTAATCTGCTCAAGTTTTGTGCACGAAGGTCCTCTGTCTGAAGCAAGAATGTCGCAAGATCCAGGAGGGGCATCGTAGAACTTTTCACACGCTTCTTTAATGTTTGCAACGGAAAGTTCTTCATAGTCTTCGAACTATACAAAGTCTCTCGTATCCAGTGGCTCATACTTTTTCAATCTACCCGATGATGAACACGACATCCTCTGCACAAGGATGACATTTGGAACTTTTATACCTGCCTTCTTACTTTCTCTCCCTGCGTTAAGCTCCATCCCAACTCCTTTCTCGAAATCTTCCCACGATTCCTTTTCTGAGGGTTTCCTCCTTTTCATGGCTTGAACTTGATTTACAAACAAGACAAAATGAAAACAACAACAAACACTACCCGTGACTTACCCTTCGCTTTGAGCGCCACAACTACGTACACAACTACGGGTCTTCACCATTTCTCAAGTTAAACTCTATTTTAGTATTTTAGTCATTAGACATTTTATTTTTTACATTTTATGTATAGTATAATGAGGGACACTAATTTATTAGTTTTAACTGTTAACTGTTTTTACCCTCATTGAATAAAGTTATCACCATCATCATCATCATCATCATCATCGTCACAATCAGTTCCAGTTCTTACCGCGTGGAGTGATGATGCTGGGCCGTTCGCATTTTTGTTATTGTTGTTGTTGTTGTTGTTGTACCAGTAATAACGCTGGTCCCTTCGAGTTTTTTTTTTTTCTTAAACTTGGTTTGTATATTGTGACCACTAAGTTAGATATTTTTGTTTTTACATCTGAACTACTTAATCTGACTTTGACAAAGCAACCTAAAATCAGAAATGAAATGTAAATTTAAAACAAATATTGCAAAAATATTAAGTTTTGTAGTAGGAAATAACACCGAGTTTAGAATTTTATAGAAATGATTTGGAAATACATGAGACAAGAAATATAAGTGATAGAAACCGACGTTTCGGTGCATATCGCGCCATTCAACTTAGCCTTTTTACAAATCGCTTTTTATCATAAATCATGTAACCTTGATAATGGCGCGAGATGCACCGAAACGTCGGTTTCTATCACTTATATTTCTTGTCTTTTAAATGTTATGCTAAAAAAAAGACATGATAACGGTGGGCCACCATACATAAAATTGTGGTAATGCAGATTTGCAAGAACACACGAATTTTATTTCTTGGAAACGTAAACTCAATTTTACTCATGTCTGGAAGTCAAATGAATTTGTCCTCAGCACGGCCTTTAGCAGAGTTAACGAGCCTGCTGTAGATGGCGACACATTTCAAGTAGCGTCCATACTATTTCAGTATGGGGAAAATGCAAAGTTGACGATGGGTTCAACGGTCTACCAAGAGTCAAGATTGAAAATCAAACACTACTGCTGAAAGATCATAGAAACCTGTATGAGAGTCTTAATTAATTAGCTTTGCCGATGGTACCTACGCATGGTCAAGGATGGCGGCATCTTGAACAAGGACTACTTAAACTGGTTTGGTTGATTTAAAAACAAATATATCAAAAGTATCAGAAATTTTTCTTGTAACCACTTTGATATATTCATAGTTATATCAACCACACCACTTTACAAGTCAAGTGTCACGTATCTTCGTTGAAATTCCTTGAACTTTCCATTTAAAATTTAATTTGAAAAGGCCTATTTAAAGACGTTATAATCAGTTATTTGCTTACCGTATTTTCCCGATAACAGGCCGGCCTCCTATAAACACCGGGTCAAAACTGCTAATTTCTAAATAAACGTTAGGGGCGTTTGAACGAGGTCCCGGCGTTTGCTCGAGGTTTCCATTTGCGGTATGAGATTACAAGTGAAAATAATATCTTGAATATCACTGCTACGTCAAACTACTAAGTACGGCATGCTGCTTTGGTAATCTGAATAAATGTGCAAAGGAAAAGAACCGGCGAAACATAACTAGGATGGATGCTGTACAACAAAATATAACACATCAATGTCCGCGTTCGTGTTGTATCACTGACGCACTTTCTTTCTTCATTATAGTACTCTCTATCTTTGTATCCCTTCAGTGTTTGTTTGTTGCTTTCATGAGTCGTCCTCTCTGGGAGGAAATCGCGCATTGAACAGTAATAGGGAAGAGGGTTGGCGCAGTGGTGAGAGCACTCGCCTTCCACCAATGTGTCCCGGGTTTGATTCTTGGACTGGGTATCATATGTGGGCTGAGTCTGTTGGTTCTCTACTCTGCTCCGAGAGGTTTTTCTACGGGTACTCCGGTTTTCCCCTCCCCTCAAAAACCAACATTTGGTTTAATTGATTTAATTTGATTTGATTTGAGATTTGTAATTAGTAGGTGAAGGGCCACCTCGTGAAGGTACTAATAATAAATCGTTATTATTATTATTATTATTATTATTATTATTATTATTATTATTATTATTATTTGAAGGTCATCTTTCTTGCACTCCATTATGAAAACGCCGGACCCCTTTTAACGTGGGTTTCAAATAAAACCTGCGACCAAATCGCCGATTTTTTTAAATAAACGCCAAGGGCGTTTATCGAGAAATACGATAGTAAGGTTGAGTGGAAACATGACCTGTTAGAATTACAAACAACCAAAATACTTTACTTACTTTCATAATCTAATGCGACGTTTAGTAAACATAAAAGGTTAGCTTTCATTAAAGGGACTAATGATTGGTAAATATTCTATAAAATGCTAGATAGTTTTATGGTCACAAAACTTCTTCATTACGAAAAGCTCGTAAACAGTTAAAAAAAATGACTGTACTGAGTGAGATTTATTAAAACCGTGCCAGCTCATTTATTCATTCATCCATCCATCCATCCATCCAACCATCCGTCCGTCCATCCGTCCGTCCGTTCCTTCGTTCGTCCGTTCGTAACTTTACTTATTTATTTATTTATTTATTTATTTATTTAATTATTTATTTATTTATCTATTTGTTTGTTATCTGTACAATAGAATTCATTACGGCCCCAGTAATATATCTCAAGAATAAAGAAAAAAACCAACTCGGATTAAAAACCCTGGGGAAGACGTCCCACTGGATTGTAAGCGGGCGAAAATGCAGTCGTTATTCCCTGCTAGGAGGTGCCTCTTTTCCTTGTATTCAGCGTGCGGGAGAAAAGATACCTCTGCCTTGGGTCGCAATGGTCTTTGATTAAACCGCCGTCCGCGGTCGTGGACCGAGGTTTTAAAACGCATGCTCCCTTTATTGTTTGCTGACCGATTATGTACTAAAAGCATCACGTCATGGTTCGGTCGCTAAGAAACCGCGGCGCATGCTCAACACAGACCGTTTCGACCAATGGCAGAGGTTTCTCTCGCACGCTGAATACAAGGAAAACAGGCCTCTGTTAGCAGGGGACAGTCGTTAGCGATAAAAATTGTGAAAAGATCTAAACGCGTAAACCTATTTTGTTTTTCCAGGGAGCCATATTTGACGTTTTGAAAGCGTACGCGTCACGATGACTGGATAGCGTCAGCTGTATTGAGAGATACAACTAGTATATATCGAGCAGGGAAGTAGAAGCCAAGAATAAAAATGGTAGAAGATGTAAACGATCGTCGCAGTTATTAACGCCACTAAAGCAGAAGCGAAGAGAAGCCCGCAGCTGCAAACAGAGCAGTTGTAGCCACTCACCATCCATGACAAACGCTTTGACAACAAACAAGCCTTGCGTTGTTTCGAAATAAGAAAGCTTTCCACCTTAATAGATAGTCTGTTGTGTCATCTACTAAATGATGTCAATAATATGTGATACGTATGCGGATAGCGCCGCTGGGACCAGGTGACTTCATCCAACCTGGGAGGCCTTTTTTTTAGATTTTCTCTTTTCAGTTTTGGCTTGTATGTCGAAAGAACAGTAGCTATCGAACTTGAAAGGCAAATAGAAAACTAAGACAAGGAAAATAAATAATAAATAGGTGTACTGAACTTCCCTTTTCAACTTAATTTATTCGCAGTTCATATCAACCGTAAAACCACACCTCACTTGTCATTTAGTACTTCTTATATCTATGGGGCGATTTTCACCAATTTCACAGAAAACACGTCTCGAAGATAAATGAAGAGTTTCTGAAATGGACAGGCTTCCGGAAAAAAAATTATCTTAAAAAAATAAAAAAACAAACAAACAAACAAAAAAGAGGGAGGGGCGCATAGCAACCACGCCTTGTACGTCCGAGGGTTAAATATTCCCATTCCAGTTCATGTTGACTTGCACCTGTCTTCGCGATTCAGTCAAAATCTTCAATAGCCTTTCGATTTAAAGAGTGTTGTGAGACTAGCGGCGAGGGTGGAGAAGCGGAATAAGAGGAGGGAAAAGGTACCTACCCCAGAGGTCCTCAAAAGGGAAAATTCCTATCAGTTAAAGGGGACCGAAGGAATAATTCGACTCTTTGTGAAAATAATATGTTACTCAACGGAAGTTCTAGTCGGATAATCGCACACTTTTTAATTTTTTGAAACATCTGGAGCCCGTTTCTCGAAGCTCCCGGAATCACCAGGGCCGTTAAGCTGTTTTGTTTTCCATTCCAGATGGGAGTATCAAAGGTTTTGAAAATTATGCAGTGAAGTTATCAGCTAAAGAGACAAAATGGACTTCATTTGAGGTCAGGATACACCATTCAACCAACCATCCAACGCCCATAGTTTACAATTAAAATTGCGATCTTGAAAACGGCCAAATGAAAAAAAAACAAACAAACAAACCGTTTCACCAAGATACTACAAAAGACTAACGAAAGATGTACAGAAGAGGAAGAACTAGTACTTGCTTTTGATAATTTATGTCTGGGATAAACCGAACAGATAGCACAGGTAAATCTGACTCTGCAAAGACTTAGGCCGGATTCAGACACTGATCTTTACATGACCCGAACTTAGTTCGAATTTGGACCGACACAAATAAACGAAATCACTCTTGTTTATTCAGACGTAGAACTTACTTTTCCGTTCGACAGGCGTTCCTTATACAGTTCCAGTTCCAGTTCCAGTTCCAGTTCTGAGGAAAACTTCTTAAGTATATCCAACATAATAATTTATGCATGAGATTAGGCACATGAAAAGTTCGGCGTCTGAATCAAAGCCGTTGCAAAGTCAGAATTTCCGCCTCATCCAGGTGAAAACAACGGCTGAGCCGATCCAAATTAAAATAGCCGTTCTCAAATGATTCAGACGCCGAATTTTTTATGTACTTAATTGAATGCATTAGGTTCGGCTCATGAAAATTCCGGTGTCTGAATCAGGCCTTGGTCATGCGTAAATTGCAATACAAGTGCCACGCTTCTTTGATTCATATTCCTTATTATCACGAGTTCTCTTTTATTTAGACGTCTAGTAAACGAAAAAGACTTTATACTAACGAACGGGGATTTTTGGGTTGGTCTAACAGCGGTTCCACTGACAGTGGCACGTAATGTCAGGAAAAGCCTTATCTTGGTAATTTCTAAGGAAACTATGACGTGATTTTCGTATTGTATAATTGCCTGAGCTGTATTCTGGCGGTAGCAAAACTGCATTTGAATCTCTGATACAGGGCCTCGTTGTAAAATCCTGACAAGCTTAGAGGGTTTATTTCCCTCACAATGTGAGATTTTAATGAATATCTCCGGCGGTACAAATTATGCTCACTTGTCTCCTAACATTACTTATTTTTCCCCACTATCCAGAAAAGAAGTGCTAGCAGACTATAAGGCTTTATGGACATGAGACTTGAATTTTTGAAATAAAAGATAGCAGTGTTTTATACTCATCTCCCCGAAAAGAAGTGGCGTTAGTTCAGTTTCTTTTTCCTGTTGGACAATTTTACTATATTCTACTTTCTCCGCATAGCGTTTTTTGGGAAAAGGCGTGATCATAACAGTGCGAATTAAGTTGCATAGTAAAAAGTCAAATAAAGAATGATCCTCGCAGTTGTGAACGCAATTTATGCAATTGCGAAAAGAAGCGTGAAAAAAAAAAATTCAGGACTTCAACGGGGTTTGAAACCGTGACCTCGCGATTACCGGTGCGATGCTCTAACCAACTGAGCTATGAAGCCACTGACGTTGGGAGCAGGTCAATTGTGGGTTCATATGATCCCGTGAAAGAAATGAGTGTGAATGATATATGAAATGAATCATATATGAACTGCGGAAATGAAATCAAATGAAGAATGATCCTCGCAGTTGTGAACGCAATTTATGCAATTGCGAAAAGAAGCATAGTAAAAAGTGGTTAAAATTTTGAGTCAACTGTGGTCAGACGGTTTCATTCAGAGACCTTCCGATAAAGAATTTTCACCATACATGACAAAAAGACTCCAGTTATGAAGCATATGACCCTTCTTCTTTATGCGTGTTTTTTTCTCTCGCCAAATTCATGTATTCAAAACCTTTTGCTGTTACCATCATCAATGAATCGTTCCGAGAGAAAGCGTTAAAGGTAGATGAGAAGAAGTGGCTCTTGCATCTTCACCAGCTCGTCATAATTGATCAAGTGAAGGCATTTGAAAGTTTAATCAAAACTATTTCGCGATTCACACATACTAATACCCAGGAGCCAATGACGGCTATGAAAAGATCGTGATTCACGTACCGATGCCATATGACGTGACATTTCTGATGTGGCCACTCATAATGGTGGTCATAGAAAGCTTTTAATCATTTGTGATTGTTTAGCGCATGCACTAGACTGTCACGAAAAAGGGAAACATTACTGACAAACAGGATATTATGCCTATAATACTGAAACCCAGAAGTGTTCGAACAAATTGTAGTATAATTATTAAGTTGTATATTCCACCAAATGGCAAGCACGCAGATACTGCAAAATTCGTAGAAACCAATAAACATGGCGAGAACCATGCAGGATTGTTGAGAGTATTTTTCAAACGAGCATTTTTAATATTGGATCAAAGCTGACTGAGCCACTTTGGACTTCACACAATTTGGTGCTAAGAATTGTTTCACAGCTACCAACAAATTAAGACGAGAGCCGCAATTAATCCGCTCATTTGCAGCCTTTCGGAACGACACTATATTAACCAACAATATTACATGTAGCTTTACCTACCACATTCGAATAAATTTTATGACCAACACGTAAATTTCCAAAAGAGAAAGCTAACGTGGGTTTGTTAAAAATGTCTATCAGTTGTCCCTAAATTTGCACAGTTTCCTGCGCGTCTTCACCATGTCGTTCTTATCGCGATAATGGTGATCGTCACTGAACAAAAGAAGCACTTACAGCTCCCGCAGCTCTTTATTGTGATCAAAGACACCTCTGGGCAGCTCTATCAACTGGTTTTCACTCAAGTACCTACAAAAGAATAGTCACAACAATGTATTAATTAACTATTTTCACCTTATATATTGAATGCTTTAATAACATTGATTAAAGTAATCACATGCGAATTCCAGTGTCCTCATTTGTTAAATGACTTTCTCACTTAAACAACTGTGTAAGTTATCAAGGTCCTAGTTGCAGTTAGTTTGCCAAACAACGCATATAAAACACAATACTCGGCATGGTATATGCCCTTTAAGATATCATCCCTGGTGTATATATTTGGTCGGAAAATCAAAATAGCACGTTTTGTGTCATCGTAATCAAGACCTTCGTTTCGCATAAAGAATGTTAAATAACACTCTTTTACTTTTTAAGATGGACAAGAAGAATAACCTTTGAATTTTTTTCGCGCTAAGTA
Source organism: Pachyseris speciosa (assembly GCA_016490735.1). NCBI lineage: Eukaryota > Metazoa > Cnidaria > Anthozoa > Scleractinia > Pachyseridae > Pachyseris > Pachyseris speciosa. The sequence continues at coordinate 109,055 of JAEMWC010001284.1, read as the reverse complement.
TGCCTTGACGAGTAGCTGCAATTTACGGTAAGTCAGTTGCCAAACGGAAAATGAATGCGCAATGCTTTCCGATGTAGTATTTCACCGCAACAAGGGAAAGCGAACGCGAGCTGTTCAGGTCTGTTTCCTCAGAAAATCGCTTTCGCCAGTTTGTCTTTCGTTCTTCTGTCATCAATATAGCGCCAGAACTTCGTGCCCAACATTCCCATAAAAATCGTTGTCGGCAAAAGCAAAGACCTTGGAGAAACTGACCCAGCGCACCATATATAAACCTTCAGTGAAGAGACAACCCGTACAATTCCGGCAAGCGACTGTAGCTCGTGTTAAAACTAAGAGAAAGAAATAGTCACTGCAAGTCAACTACTTGTTAGCAAGCAAGACCATTTCCTAGGTTATGATCTTCCCGTGTTTTAGCCAGATTTCCGTCAATCCGAATTTATCAAGCTGGAAAATGGTTTTTCCGTCTTTTGTTCTATAAGGCATAACATAAAATAACATTTACTATCGTAGCTCTTCCTCGAGAACACCGATTGCCGATAAAAAGCGGCCACATGCATGAGTTTGACACCCAATGAAAACCAAGTTGAAAATCACGCGTCTTTTGGATCAGACATCTAAACCAAGTGTGGTTTTCATCTGGGTTTTCATTTGGTATCAAGATTCACGCATAAAACAAAGCAAATTAAACACAAGAGCAGTACTTACTATTAGCTGTACAGTGCTAGTTATTTTTATTATTATTTTTCTTTTTTTTTTTTTTTTTTCATTTACAAAAAGTTTTAGATCATGATTTGTAAACTTCGCGAACCAGCAGTTAAGAGATACGGCATCCATTTACAATATTTCACAATTTCCAGGATTCACCCTCAGTACAAGTCATAATCTTTGTAAAGACCGCCAGGATATGATCTAAAATCGGTACTTTCGCCTCTCTTTCCAACTGCCATGTTCAAACATGTTCAAAGCCCATTTGTTGTAATTTGTGGAAGCTGGAACGGCGGATGAAAACGACTCGCTCCTTCCTTCATCTTCGCCATTACTGTATGTGTCAGCTACAATGAATGACTGCTGACGCGAAACAAACAACTCACAAAATGTATGCAAGCAAAAGAGTTGTGCATGAAAATGCAAAAGAATCTATGCGCTGTTACTCTTTAAAACAATAGGTTCTAATTGTACAGAGGATATATTTTAAATTGTATTTTTATGCCTGTTTGAGAAGCCATATCAAAACCTCGTTCTTCGGTTTTCATGAGGGGTGCCATTTGTCTCTCGGTGTTTGTAACCCCTGATGAAACACTCGCACTCGTTTTTGATGTTACTTGGAGCAACTACAGAATACAGAGGGGGCGTTGGGGTTTTCGGTTTTGGCCATTTTTTGGGTTGGAGTTTTGGTTTTTGCACCGATAAACTTCAGTTTTTCGGTTCTGGTGTCTGTTACGGTTTGCGATTTTTGCTTTAATTAGCATTCGGTTTTCGGGTTTCGGCCAAAATACAAGCAGTTTTTCGGATCTGGTGTCCGACGTGGTTCAGTTCGGTTTTTCCTATTTGGTCAGTTAGTTTATTTTCGGACGACACCAGTACTTTTTACACCAGTAGCGATGACAGCAATTCACAAGGCCAGCAGGATGAGTTAGGGGCATCTAGCTACTTCTATGTCACATTGCGTTCCCGCTGACGACCAAAACAGTAGCAAACTGTGCAATCACATGTTAGAACAAAACAGGTCACAGGTGACTGATTGCTGTAAGATTGCAATCGAATGTCTGAATTCACGTATAAGCTTCCCCAATTCTTGATTTTTTATGGAGCTTTTAATAGGATAGCTTTTTGGCCTTTTTGCGATTGCAAAATCTCTTATTTAAACAGAGAGTAGGAGATATGCCTGATTAGGTCACACGGGCCGCGAAAGTCCGTTTACTGGATACCAGCGATCAAAAAGAAAGTAAGTTATTACAAAAAAAGGTAAATGCAAAGTAACTGCGGTGCTTGCGTCCTAGCACGCTTGTTGTGCAGCACGCTTGTTGTGTAGTTTGGAATGAAGCCCAATTTAATGAACCGTTTTCATTTTCTGTCCGTTATGCGACCCCCTGCTATGTCGATACTATTAAATTACTGGAAAACTATTTGGGATTCATTTCGAAGCCAAAAGAAGGAAGACCCAATACCACTGCAAAAGCCTTGAGGGATTTGAACTTGCCTTACAATAATTATTTTTATATTCCAGCCACCAACTGCGAATGTGAAACTGCCAGAGGAGCTCTAAGACGGCTCCACACTTACAACAGAGCAAGCATAGCTCAAGGAAATTAAAGCTCTCTTTGCTTGATTAATGCACTTACACTACGATACAACATCAATCTGGGCGAAGTGGTGGAATTGTTTACCCAGAAGCGTTCAAGGAGGCTTGAGCTTGGCACACTTCTCAAAGATAAAGCCCAAAATCCATTTCGATCAAGTATTTTTGTTGTACGTTTCAGTTTCCGTTTCAGTTTATTTATTTGCCATAAAAATAAATAATAAATTTATACAGACATTCAAGTCATTCAACATATTACAAAAATTAGAGATAAAGAGACGTAGATTGTAAGTAAATTAATTAAAGGTATTTTCCTGACGAGGAGGCTCACATTGAAACCTAGGGGCTTACGATGTGAGCTGCCTCATTAACCTGAGACTAAATATAACGAATAAATAGGCGGCAAAATCATACTGAAACATAATTAGGATAAATGAATAATGAATTGAAAAATTTAGGACCCTAAAATCTTATACCAAAAAGTCTTCTATTTGTTCTTGCAGGAAATAAGTAGAAAGTATTTGAATTTCTGGTATCATAGGAATGAACTTGATTTGTCATTAAAAACATTCCTTTGAATACATTAGGAAGTAGGCCTATTTTATAAGAATATGTAGATGTTCCAATTAAAAAAAAAAGTAAATTTCGGAGAATTTCAGTATTTGCAAACTTTTGAACATATACGTTTGATCTTGACTGTCTAATTTTCTATGTAACGGCCTTCGAAACGCACAAAATATAAGAGAAGTTAAAGATATTGTGCATCAAATGGGAACTCGGAAAAAAATCCGAGCCCCAGATGGGATGGGATGGGCCCCAGCACAAAATATAGTCTTAGGGCCTGTTCACATGGAGGTGGGAGACCCCAGGAAGGTGAGGTACCCCGCCTCGGTGGGGTTACCAATCTCTCCATATAGTCTCTCTCCAAAGAGTCTCTCTTTATTTCTCGATCGTGTTCACATTTGAAGCGGGGTACCTCGCTCACCGAGATTTGGTTGCCCGTTCAGCCAGAGCGAAAATGCGGTCGTTATTCCCTGCTAGGAGGTGCCTCTTTTCCTTGTATTCAGCGTGCGGGAGAAAAGATACCTCTGCCTTGGGTCGCAATGGTCTTTGATTAAACCGCCGTCCGCGGTCGTGGACCGAGGTTTTAAAACGCATGCTCCCTTTATTGTTTGCTGACCGATTATGTACTAAAAGCATCACGTCATGGTTCGGTCGCTAAGAAACCGCGGCGCATGCTCAACACAGACCGTTTCGACCAATGGCAGAGGTTTCTCTCGCACGCTGAATACAAGGAAAACAGGCCTCTGTTAGCAGGGGACAGTCGTTAGCGATAAAAATTGTGAAAAGATCTAAACGCGTAAACCTATTTTGTTTTTCCAGGGAGCCATATTTGACGTTTTGAAAGCGTACGCGTCACGATGACTGGATAGCGTCAGCTGTATTGAGAGATACAACTAGTATATATCGAGCAGGGAAGTAGAAGCCAAGAATAAAAATGGTAGAAGATGTAAACGATCGTCGCAGTTATTAACGCCACTAAAGCAGAAGCGAAGAGAAGCCCGCAGCTGCAAACAGAGCAGTTGTAGCCACTCACCATCCATGACAAACGCTTTGACAACAAACAAGCCTTGCGTTGTTTCGAAATAAGAAAGCTTTCCACCTTAATAGATAGTCTGTTGTGTCATCTACTAAATGATGTCAATAATATGTGATACGTATGCGAATAGCGCCGCTGGGACCAGGTGACTTCATCCAACCTGGGAGGCCTTTTTTTTAGATTTTCTCTTTTCAGTTTTGGCTTGTATGTCGAAAGAACAGTAGCTATCGAACTTGAAAGGCAAATAGAAAACTAAGACAAGGAAAATAAATAATAAATAGGTGTACTGAACTTCCCTTTTCAACTTAATTTATTCGCAGTTCATATCAACCGTAAAACCACACCTCACTTGTCATTTAGTACTTCTTATATCTATGGGGCGATTTTCACCAATTTCACAGAAAACACGTCTCGAAGATAAATGAAGAGTTTCTGAAATGGACAGGCTTCCGGAAAAAAAATTATCTTAAAAAAATAAAAAACAAACAAACAAACAAAAAAGAGGGAGGGGCGCATAGCAACCACGCCTTGTACGTCCGAGGGTTAAATATTCCCATTCCAGTTCATGTTGACTTGCACCTGTCTTCGCGATTCAGTCAAAATCTTCAATAGCCTTTCGATTTAAAGAGTGTTGTGAGACTAGCGGCGAGGGTGGAGAAGCGGAATAAGAGGAGGGAAAAGGTACCTACCCCAGAGGTCCTCAAAAGGGAAAATTCCTATCAGTTAAAGGGGACCGAAGGAATAATTCGACTCTTTGTGAAAATAATATGTTACTCAACGGAAGTTCTAGTCGGATAATCGCACACTTTTTAATTTTTTGAAACATCTGGAGCCCGTTTCTCGAAGCTCCCGGAATCACCAGGGCCGTTAAGCTGTTTTGTTTTCCATTCCAGATGGGAGTATCAAAGGTTTTGAAAATTATGCAGTGAAGTTATCAGCTAAAGAGACAAAATGGACTTCATTTGAGGTCAGGATACACCATTCAACCAACCATCCAACGCCCATAGTTTACAATTAAAATTGCGATCTTGAAAACGGCCAAATGAAAAAAAAAACAAACAAACAAACCGTTTCACCAAGATACTACAAAAGACTAACGAAAGATGTACAGAAGAGGAAGAACTAGTACTTGCTTTTGATAATTTATGTCTGGGATAAACCGAACAGATAGCACAGGTAAATCTGACTCTGCAAAGACTTAGGCCGGATTCAGACACTGATCTTTACATGACCCGAACTTAGTTCGAATTTGGACCGACACAAATAAACGAAATCACTCTTGTTTATTCAGACGTAGAACTTACTTTTCCGTTCGACAGGCGTTCCTTATACAGTTCCAGTTCCAGTTCCAGTTCCAGTTCTGAGGAAAACTTCTTAAGTATATCCAACATAATAATTTATGCATGAGATTAGGCACATGAAAAGTTCGGCGTCTGAATCAAAGCCGTTGCAAAGTCAGAATTTCCGCCTCATCCAGGTGAAAACAACGGCTGAGCCGATCCAAATTAAAATAGCCGTTCTCAAATGATTCAGACGCCGAATTTTTTATGTACTTAATTGAATGCATTAGGTTCGGCTCATGAAAATTCCGGTGTCTGAATCAGGCCTTGGTCATGCGTAAATTGCAATACAAGTGCCACGCTTCTTTGATTCATATTCCTTATTATCACGAGTTCTCTTTTATTTAGACGTCTAGTAAACGAAAAAGACTTTATACTAACGAACGGGGATTTTTGGGTTGGTCTAACAGCGGTTCCACTGACAGTGGCACGTAATGTCAGGAAAAGCCTTATCTTGGTAATTTCTAAGGAAACTATGACGTGATTTTCGTATTGTATAATTGCCTGAGCTGTATTCTGGCGGTAGCAAAACTGCATTTGAATCTCTGATACAGGGCCTCGTTGTAAAATCCTGACAAGCTTAGAGGGTTTATTTCCCTCACAATGTGAGATTTTAATGAATATCTCCGGCGGTACAAATTATGCTCACTTGTCTCCTAACATTACTTATTTTTCCCCACTATCCAGAAAAGAAGTGCTAGCAGACTATAAGGCTTTATGGACATGAGACTTGAATTTTTGAAATAAAAGATAGCAGTGTTTTATACTCATCTCCCCGAAAAGAAGTGGCGTTAGTTCAGTTTCTTTTTCCTGTTGGACAATTTTACTATATTCTACTTTCTCCGCATAGCGTTTTTTGGGAAAAGGCGTGATCATAACAGTGCGAATTAAGTTGCATAGTAAAAAGTCAAATAAAGAATGATCCTCGCAGTTGTGAACGCAATTTATGCAATTGCGAAAAGAAGCCTGAAAAAAAAAAAATTCAGGACTTCAACGGGGTTTGAAACCGTGACCTCGCGATTACCGGTGCGATGCTCTAACCAACTGAGCTATGAAGCCACTGATGTTGGGAGCAGGTCAATTGTGGGTTCATATGATCCCGTGAAAGAAATGAGTGTGAATGATATATGAAATGAATCATATATGAACTGCGGAAATGAAATCAAATGAAGAATGATCCTCGCAGTTGTGAACGCAATTTATGCAATTGCGAAAAGAAGCCTGAAAAAAATTCAGGACTTCAATGGGGTTTGACTACTGTGGCTGTAATGTCAAAAACTCACATACTTTTTCGACAAATAAAAAATACATTTTGCACAAAGAGTTAAAAGGATCAAATTTAACACTTTATTTTTTTGAAAGGTGGAAACAAGGGGGTAAAATCGCAAAACCGGCGGACACAGGGGGGTAAAACCGAAAATCGCGTTCAAACGGTGACAAGAAAAAAGGACAACATTATACCACTTGGCGGACACAGGGGGGTAAAACCGAAAAATTAGTCAAAATATACAGTTAATTTTTCTATTAATTTCTGTTTCTTGCCATTGATTTGTGTCAAAGCGATTTCTTTTGATTTCTTACCATATCTTGATATAACATGATGTCTCAATCCGTCTATTATCGTGTCAAAATACAGAAGTTTATTTTTCTCATCGTCTTTAATATTTAATTTCTTTTCAAGTTTGGCTATTCTTTCCAATAGTTGTTTAATCTGAAATTCTCGGAAGAATCACCAAGCATGACATTCTCGGAAAACAGGAAATGAGTCATCGCCTATAGCTAATATTATAACTCACGTGACGGTCGCCTCTAACCGGCACAGCTGTGCCGTGACGTCATGTGTTAGTTACATAAAGAAATAATATCTTATATAATAGTATAGAATGATTTGTAATTCAGATATCCACATCGAATTGATATCAAATGGAGAATATCATTGTCCTTTTTGCGATAAGAAGATAGCAGAACATAATGTCAAAATAGAAGAACCGTGCTGTGATGAACAGAATGTGTTGAATGATAATGGAGCGATTATATGCGTAAGTTGTGGTTCAGTTCATGGTTACAATGCTGTGAAAGAATACATTGATTTTCATGACAATATGTGTAAAATAAAGCGAAAGTCTGTATATCACCGGAAGTATCATATTGAAAATGTAATAAATAAAATATGTCGCAAGAATGGATTTCAAATTTCTGTAAAAGATAAGGGCAAAATATTGAAAATATTCGAAGAGATAGACGCTGTCCTTCCTTTGGTGAATAAGAATCGTAAAAGGATGATAAGTACGAAATTTATGCTTAAGCAAATATTTTTAATGCTTGATCTCCCTTTTGAGAATATAACTGTTACTAGATCAAAAAAGACTCTTAAATTTTATGATCAATGTTGGGTTGAAATTTTATTGTTAAGATGTGATGTGATTATGGGTATTATTAGACAGTGAATTTTTCATCATATTTGACAAAATACTTGTCTACGATGGGGCTGTTATCAACGACATAATCGTCAATGTATTTCATGGTTGAATGTATAGTTGATGCCTCAAAATTGCCACTTCTCATGGTTTCCTTTATTGTATTCAGAAGGTGTTGGTAGCTTTGATAAGCATATGTGCAATTCTGTATTTTCAGATCAAGGTTTTTATGCTTCATCCACCCTTGTATCAAAAGTGATGCTGTACTGATGGCTACCAAACTAACACCACCAGTTGCCACACTTGCAGCGAGACCTCCGGTTGCAAAGATGATAGACAATGAGTTCCCAAGTAATTTCCATTTTTTGAACCGTTTAACCGCCTCTTTATGAGCCCAACACTTTCTGTGATATGTGTGGTAATAGGCTTTTAATTCATTTACCTGATCTTCTGTTAATTCACCTGAAATATGGTTCCAGCTGAATATGCTTTTTCTCTCTTTCATATATATATTTTATACAATAATTCTATTAAAAATGCAATAAAGAATCCCAGATATTTGGCCAGATAATGGAGATCTTTTTCTTCGCTTTGATGTAAATAAACAAGGTATTGCATAACAATATCCACGGTCTAATGAATAGCTATTATAAAATCTTCCATATGCATCATGAAGTATACCATGTGTTTGTAATGTATCAATCCAACCAAGTGTATGTTCCAAGAAATGTGTCAAGCATCCACTACCGGGCCCAATAAGTCCAATATCCTTGTGAGTATATAAAATACTGTTGATTGGGATAAATGTATTGAAATGCTTGTGATACAGATATTGGTAAACCAAAGCTGATTTCAAAATTAAGTCATCAATATTATGATGTTGTTGTTTTGTTTCTTTAAAAAAATATTTCACGTATTTGATTATGTCTTCTATCATATACTATATCGTTGTATTAAAATTTGATGATGATCTAAAATTGTTTTTTCATCTAACATAAAATCCAAGTATACACAGAAAAAAATAATACAGCCGTCTAAAGGTGCGATGGAATTTGGATTGAAATCACCGAAAGTCATTTGTTGGCTACCGGTTCTATTGGCAGCTGTAAAACTTCCCACATGTTTTTTGTTCCAATAGATTTTACTTTTATCCGTATTAGGAGAAGATAAATTATCCCAATGAACAGATAAACAATGCCAAACATTAATTTGACCTAAATCATTTGTGGAATAATCTGCTAATTTTGTGAAATTTTGTATAGATGCTGCTGGACCAAAATATACACAATTTGATTGATCAATACCACTTATAACTAAATTTTAACCATTGTAATAGCTGACAAACTTATCATAACCTCCATTGTCATGACCAAAAAGCCCATTTTTCCATGGATTTCCACCTGTATTTGAATTTAATTTGGAAACAATGAAGATATTAACAGCATTATTATTTAAATTGAGTTGACTTATCATTCTATGTCATCCATCAAACTTTAAAAAATAACGTCCATTAAGTTTCTCAGCCTTGGTACAAACAGTGGGTCTTATGTTTAAAGTTGATTGAGTTGCATTATTTTCTTCATTTGAGAGATCGTATAATGTTTCAACTTTTCTGCCTGCATTCATATCTACAAAATTATTATTCGCTCTGTCGATTTGATATACACATTTTGAGTACAATCTAATAAATTCAGAAACCCACAGATCCAAAAAACTGTCTCTGACAATATCAGAAACTTGTGATTTGACAACAACATGGTTATCATTATTACCGGCTCTTACATTGGTTAAAAGCTTGTTTCCAAGATCAAAGTGACCGTCTTGTGTTAAATCAAATCCATTACCTTTATCACCTCTATCACCATTATCACCTTTTGGACCTCTTTCACCAGTTCTATCTGAGGTTGGTAAATCATTAAATAATTCCATATAATATTATTTTAGTTAATTCATGACCACTTCTAATGTAAATGTTGTATCAAATGCACCTGTATTAGGATGTGAATAATCAATGATTAAATAGCCTCTCGATAATGATTTGTTGATGTTGACCGTTGTGATGTTTCTACTTAAAGAAGATTGTCTGTGTTCATAAACAGTTGCTGGTAATGGCAAAGGCCCACCACCTTCAGCTTTTGTCTTGAAGTAGAATATATCCGGGGCTTGTTCCTTGTATGATATACATTTTCTTAATATAAAATTTATTGTTATGAATAACTAAAAAATCAGAGCCATTTATCAATACAGGCTTTAAAACATTCTTATTATGTCCTTGTTTGGCTTTGACAGAGCAATTTAAATATTGTATTTGACCGATTATTCCATTCCCATTCAAATTTAGATCACCTCCTAATTTCGGCCTGTAAAGAGCAAATCCACCCAAATCGAAAGCTGTTTCCATAATTACGCCTGTGACACTTGAACGAAAAAGATTTAAACCACCGTTATGAATTCTATAGCCATTCAGATTTAAATCACCACCAAGTTTAAACTCTTTTATTAAATAGCTGTTCAAATTAATATTATTTAGCATTGTCAATTCACCATTTTGACCGTCAAATAAGTTTGATGAATTATTAATCAAAGCATGTCCATTCAAATCTAAATCAGTTTGTAATTGCATTTTTTCATTCAAGATTTTATAAGCTTCTGCGAAGTCGTAAACACTTGATGGAACGTCTACTGCTTCAAAATCAATACCATATGCAACACAATGAACTTTGTACTTATTTGGATAAGTTGGGTTAGCATTAATATGTATTGTACAATATAAATATTCAGGTGGTGAACTAACAGAAGGTTTTTCAATCCATAATAAATATCTCGAATGATCTTCATTTCTGTTATCAAATTTTCTCCCTACAGTTTTATGAATTGTAATTCCACCAGTTGCACTGAATGTTACACTACTGAGATTCATTCCTTCATAATCGGGAAATAGCCATTCAAGAATGAAAGTGTATTTTCCATCTTTTATTGTGTACATATTAAAACCGATTCTAGCTCTGTAAATATGATTAGCTTCTTTATTCAAGTCTACATCAATAACCTTTTTTGAAATCAAATGTGGTGACCGAGGTAAATTGACATATCCATTAACTGTCAAGCCATATTCAGTACTGACTTCATTGATATCATTCATCAAATATTTGAAAGCATTCTTTGGATGAGAAGCAGATGAAATATGACTTTTTTCTAATTGATCTAAATTTACGGCATCGGTTTTATTTGTTCCTTCTTTTAAGTTAATGATTTTATGCCCTCCAAGTTGTAAGTCTGCTGCCATCGTATTTGTTCCATTCAATAATAAAGTGTTTGCTCTGATGGTTTGTGAAGCTCGATTTAAAACTCTAAAGTTCATTGCATCAGTTTCATTCACCACGTCCGCTAAATTCGTCACTTTATTTCCACCCATGTCCAAGTTTCCATACATTGCATCTGTACCTTCTCTTCGAAGAAAATATTCGTCAGTATATCTTTTCGTCGCTGCGTCGTCTGCGCGGACAGGTGGAGCAAGACCTGTAATGGCATTGTTGTTCATATTTAGATTTTGTTGTGCAATCGTATCGAGTTTGGTTTGCAACCTCTGGTCCACATAACTTTTGTTTACAGCGTCTTGTGGGTTTGAGGGGTTATCCTGCAGGTTGAGGATTTTGTTTAATTTCATGTCAACATTACTACCAAACGCAACATGACCGTTTTCAATTTCATAAGCTGGGTCATGAACAAAGTAAGACAAATTGGTATGATAGCCATAGGCCCCATAATAATAATAATAATAATAATAATAATAATTTATGCACTTCTAGTGCGCATCTTTACATAAGAATGATCAGATGCGCATTCTTAAGATAAGTACAAAAACTAATAGATGTAAAACTAAAAATATGGCCAGGACTACTAAGTTAAAAACTAATTGATAAATGGTAAAACTAATTGATAAATAATTAGCGCTATCAAGTATATGCATGTCTAAAAAGGAAGGTCTTAAGATGCACTTTAAAACTAGTTAAACATGTGATTGAGCGAAGCTCACTAGGAAGAGAATTCCATAATGACGGCGCTGCGATGGCGAATGCCCGATCTCCTAGCGTAGCCTTAGATTTCACTGATGGCATAGTTAGGAGTAAAGTATTAGAACCCCTAAGATTATAGCGTGATGTCTTGACACTTATTAAGGACTGTAGATACTGAGGCGCAAGGCCGTGTAACGCCTTAAACGTGAGAAGAAGTACCTTGAAGTTGATGCGTGCCCTGATAGGCAACCAATGCAAATCGCTCATTATAGGTGTAATATGACAAAACCTTGGCGCATTACATACTAGCCTGGCAGCAGCATTCAGAACTCTCTGAATTTTCGCAAGCTGGTTGCTTGGTAGCCCGTACAATAGGCTATTGCAATAATCGATGCGGGACGTTATGAAAGCATGGACTAGCGTCCCCGCAGTTTCTTGAGATAAATACTTGCGTATGCGTCGAATATTACACAGGTGGTAAAATGCAACAGAACAAAGCTTACTAATATGACTAGACATAGTGAGCTGTGAATCGAACCATGATCCAAGGTTTCTAACTGCCGAAACAGGACTCACTTTAGCAGAGCCCACCTTAATATTATCAATATTAAGTTTGGCTAGCTGCTGCCTTGTACCTAGTATCAGAAACTCTGTTTTGTCATCATTTAACATTAGATTGTCTGATATCATCCAGCTCCTAACATCACTGATGCAGTCAGTCATAGACTTTAGAGCAGCGTCCGCATCCGCAGATTGGTTTGGGCGGAAGGAAACGTACAGCTGCGTATCATCAGCATAGCAATGAACTTGTGGCAGATGACGCTCCACGATGTCAAATAGCTTGCGCGTATATATGATGAAGAGCAGCGGGCCTAAGCAAGATCCCTGAGGGACGCCTTGACACAGGGGGAACTTCTTGGAAAGACCACCATTCACAGACACTCGCTGGAACCGGTCAGATAAATACGACTTGAACCAAGAAAGTGCATTGCCCGCTACACCGCAGTCAGACTCAAGACGCTGAATCAGCTTATCATGATGTATCGTATCAAATGCTGCACTTAAATCCAATAAAACTAGTAGGGTGACATGTTGCTGATTCATTGACATCAGGATGTCATTTTTTACTTTGAGTAAAGCTGTTTCCGTGCTGTGTAGAGGCTTGTACGCAGATTGCAGCAGGGACTGGCGCTCGGTGACTGTCAGATGTTCAGTGAACTGATGGACACACGCCCTTTCTGAGAGCTTGGATATATAGGCGAGATTGCTCACTGGACGGAAATTCTTACAGGCAATGTCCAAGTTAGGCTTCTTAAGAGAAGGCAAGACAAGCGCCTCTTTCCAGGTCACAGCAAACTGGCCGGTCTCAAAAGAAAGATTAACCAGCTTGGTTATGACTGGCAGCAAAATGTCCAGCGACTGAACAACAATCGAGGTTGGGACCGGATCGAGCTGACATGATTGTTTAGGCGCCTTGTCAATGAGCATGCGCACTTGATCTTGTGTCAGAGACTTGAAGCGGGTGAACCGTCCATGGGAACATACGCAATGCTCTTCTACGTGAGGAGGCTCGTCTACGTGAGGAGGCGGTTGAGAGTGCGCTGACAGGTCAGCTAGAGAACTATTTATTCGCTCAATCTTCTGTACAAAGAAATTGCCAAAATCATTTGCAAGCCGGCCAGGATCTCCCGAAGGGAAAGAAATGTCCTTAGCATCACACAGCAAGGCCTTAGTAGATTGGAATAGCTTCCTCTGGTTAGAGCTGTTTTCCTGAATGTGACTGGTGTAATATTCACAACGAGCTTGATTCATGATGAATGTTGCGCGGTTTTTCTTTGCCTTGAAAACACCAAGGTCATGGGCAGATTTAGACTTGCGCCAGGTCCTCTCAGCCTTTCGTCTAGCCCGTATGGCAGCCTTCATCTGACTGTTAAACCAGGGAACACGCTTCCTGTTGACGACAGTCTTAGTTTTCAGAGGTGCATGTTTATTAAGAATGGCCTGGAGAGTGGAGTTGTAGCAGCTGGCCATTTCATCCACATCTGTGAATTCCTTGGTACACAGATCAGAATCCCTGAGATCAGCTCGCAGTGCATCGATGTCAATAGCCTTCAGCTGTCTGTATTTGATCTTCTTCGCGACAGCTGGCGGTTTTACACAGTTCAAGGGACAAAGTACTGCCGCATGGTCAGATATGAACCGGTCAATGACCGGCACACTCTTGATGACGTCATCATGTTCCCTGGTGATTACCAAATCCAGGGTGTGGCCGCCCTCATGTGTCGAACCCTTCACATGCTGCTTTAAACCCATAGATACAAGCAAATCCAGAAACTCACAAGCATCGGGATCATTTGCATCATTTACATGGATATTCAAGTCCCCAGTCACAATTAACGGCTCAGGCACTAATATGATGGATTCCAGATAAGTAGCAAACTCGTCCATAAACGTATTCAGAGTCACTGGATGCTGAGCAGAATACGGTGGGCGATAAATGATAGACAGCCTAGCCCGGAAAGAATTCAAGCTTAGGCTCCATTCCGAAAACTCAAACGAAGTTTTCTCTCCAGCATCAATTTCCTTAACTCCAATGTTCTCTCTAAAGAGCAGTCCCGTACCGCCTCCCTTACGTCCTAATCGATTATGGTGCATAAGCTTATGCGTGCCAGGTGGGATAAATTCGAGTTTTGCCGCAGTATCATTAGCATTGAGCCAGGTCTCAGTAAGAGCAAGCAGATCAGCACCAGATGAATAAATATAATCCAGTAAGTCAGCAGACTTGGATTTTGCCGACCGAACATTCAGCGAGCACAGTGTTAGTGGTTTAACCCCACGATCATTAACCACCGCAAAGGGCCGGTCAGTAACAATGGGATTGTTTTCATTGCTGCTGCGAAAGGTGTCAAGATGAATATTTAATTCGTCCCATGAAGGAATATGCAAATGGCCACCATTTTCTAAGTCGCCATATCTTTCCGCAGGAATAAAACGACCTTGAGTAGAATTAACTTGCTGTGAAGCCCGCGATTCCAATATCCTTCCCTCGATAGTACTAGTCCCAATAGCTGTCATACGTCTTCGCTTCCTTTGGCCAGCTTTACAGCCGCGACGATGATATGTGTTTTGGTATTGGGCGTAGGAGCTGTGCCAAAAAGTATAACCTCAATTAACGCTTGACCACCACCAGTTTTTTCGATTAGGAAAAGCTTCTTCATATAACCATCAACATGCGGGGTTTTGAGAAAAGGTTTTTGAAATGGCTGTCCAGCGTCACGTATGTTTAATGTGCGAAGATCAAGCCCAATTGTAGCTTGGCGTGGGTCTGATGGTGAGTAAAACTCAATAACAAATGTATACTGTCCATTTCTTAAAGATGTCACATTAAAACGAATTTTGGATGTAAAGTTGCCTCTTCGTTTGATAAAAAAAGACAATGACGACTCGTTTATGTGATAAGGTGATCTGTCAAAATTCTCAATTTGAAGGTTTTCCACACCACTGACTGCAGAAGACTTGGATATGTCTTTTAACAGAAAAGCGAATGGGTTGCGTTGAGTACCAGATGCTGAAAGAACAAGGTCATCAACATACTTTTTGTTGGCAGAATCTTTATCAGAGTTTGGAGATCCAACATTTGTTATTTTATTGTCACCCATGTCAAGATCACCAGTCATTGCAACACTTCCATCTTTTTTAAGAAATGGTGAAACATCAATGCCAGTAATTCCAGCAATTTCAGTATCAACATACCCCTTTGTGGCTGTATCACTGTTTCCTGTTGGTGCTGCTACATTAGTCAATTTGTTACCTCCAAGATTCAAATCAGAAGTCATCGCAATACTTCCATTTAGTTTCAAAAAATTATTGTTCACATAGTTTCTATTTACAGCTGAATAACCAAATCTTGGGTTATCTGGTATACCAAATAGATCATTTCTATTCATGCTGACAGGTGCATAAATTACACCACCAGTGTTTTTATTAAGGAAATCAGCTGTTTTATTATCAACGTAAGATTTGTTTACAGCGTCTTGTGGGTTTGAGGGGTTATCCTGTAGGTTGATGATTTTGTTTAATTTCATGTCAATTTTACCATCAAATGCAACATTACCATTTTCAATTTCAAAAACAGGATCGTGAATATGTGATAAAATGATATTTGAAAATCCGTAAACACCATAAACTATAACATAATGTTTTTTATTATTTTGTAAATATGGTGAAATCAACAATAACTCCATTGATGTGGAACCATGACTTGTTTTTTCAAGGAAGAATATTCTTTTGAGATAACCATCAACAAGATGAGTCTTTGGAAATGCTCTTTTTATTGAATCCTTTCTTTCAATTAAATTTGATGACAAAACATCATCATCAACTGTTGCATTGTTTGGATTACCATCAGTATAAAACTCAACAACTAAAGTGTACTTTGAAACTTCCAATTGTGTCAGATCAAAACGAAGAACAGTTGTAAGACCAGCAGAAGGAATCACAAAAGACAATGATTTTTTATTGATATTGTATGGGCTTTTATTATAGTCTTCTAATTGTAGATTATTCGCATTTCTAATAATAGTTGTTTTTGATATATCTTCAAGAAGAAATTTAAATGGATTAACACGTGTTCCTTCAATTGATAAAACAGCATCGTTGACGTATCTCATATTAACAGCATCTTTGTTTGAATTTGGTTCTCCAACATTAGTCAAGCGTTTATTTTCAAATCATAGTTACCATCTTGTGTTAATTTGAATCCATAACCCTTATCACCTTTATCACCTTTTGGACCAGCAGGACCTCTATCACCTTTATCACCTTTTAGACCTTGTGGACCAGCAGGACCTCTATCACCTTTTGGACCTATTTCACCAGTTCCTATATTGTCTGGAGTTGGTAAATCATTAAATAATCCCATATAATATTAGATTAGATAACAACGTAAAAGTTTCTCTTCACTGTTTTCATTGGTTTGTCAACATAACAGAAGGAATATGGTTTCTTAGTTGCTTCAATATACTTCTGCTTATCGATTGCTAGTTCTTGGGAGATACAGTTTCTCTCTCTTGTGGATGGGAAATCATAAAGACAGAAATGGCTACAATTAAGCCTAACAGATTTTGGACAACCATAGAATGACTGTGTTAGGTACAGAACTGAACTATTTTTGTGGCGACCCTGAATGAAATAGCTTATGATTTGATCTTGTTTTTTATCAGTCACGAAATCATCAAATACAACCAGTCGTTGTAAATCAGTGTCTTTGATTTGTTCAACAGGAAGTATTTCATCTTGACTGCATACTAAAACAGGATAACCAACCTCTTTGCTTATTCCATCCATCACTTGCTGTAAATATTGATATTTGTCTTGATCCAAGTTCTTGGCATACAGATGTATTTGATCATAATAGACTAACGGTTCCATAATCAAATGCAAAAACAATGTTGTCTTTCCAGATCCAGAATTTCCAGCCAATAACATTCTGAATGTATCTTTTGGCATATACGGATACAACTGTCTGAATGAATTATTTGAATTCTGAACGATATCATAATTTGGAATTTCCATATGTTAATAGTTTAGATTAGTCTAACACAATTGTATATGGATATAGAACGTATGAAAATGCTTCTTGAAAGTGGAATTGAAGCTGGAAATAAGACGAAAAAAGTTCGTGAAGCTATTAAGACTTATGAATATGCAAAACAGGATGCATATGATACAACATCAGAATTACTAAAACCCTCTATTGATGTCCAGAAGAGTGTGAAAGAAAGTGTTGACAAAAAACAGGATAAAGTCATTGAACAGTTGAACGAAAACCAGCAGGATTTAAAACGAGGACTTGATGATGTTATAGAATCTAATATAAGAGCAATTACAATGGGAACGGAACTTCCTTTAGCTATTGAAGCGCCTAAAGAAGATAAAGAAGATGAAAAAGAGGGCAAGAAACCCAGCATTTTAAATATCGATAACTATTTCGATAAAGATGACAGAATTATATTGAAAAATAACAAGCTTTTGAAACCATCCGAATTAACTCAAGTCACCCCACAAAAACATCTTGAAGAAAGGGAGAAAGCTTCAAAAATTGCCCAAGATCTAGGAAGAAGAAGAAAAAAATCAATCACTGTAGAAGAAAATGAATCTCATAAAAGAGAAATACAAGCTTTGAAGAAATATAGAGAAACGATTACAGATGTATTGAGTTCTTACAAATACAAAACAGGGCAAGGAATGAGAAAGAGAAAACAATATGGAGCTAATGTTGTCCATAACAATAATATTGGTGACTTACTTTCACGATTGCAATTACTTGGTGGGTCTATTTTTGCTGGCAACAACAGTATGAGTGTCAGAAATGAGTTTGTAAAGATATTGCATACTTTAAGCAGACTTGGATTAGTTGGAAACGATGAGCTGAATAAAATAATGATGAAATATCTAATGTAATTGTATATGACAGAAATTTCATTACGATTCAACAGTAAAAACAGAGACAAAATTGGTGTTAGTAAGAGTCATGATTTTGAAAAAAGATTCAATACACCTATCAAATTAACGAATGATTTGAAATATGAAATGGCTGTGAATGTTATCAATATGACATACAGTTGGTACAATATCAGAGAATTGTTTGGGAATAATCAAATTAAATATAGCTATGACAAAGGTGTAAACTGGGAAACAATAACATTTGTTGATGGGATGTATTCATACGACGATATCAATAGTTACATTCATGAGTATATGAGTAAAAATAGCCATGTACTGAATCCATCTGAAACAGACAAATCAAAATTCAAGTATGGTATCAATATATATTTCGTTTTGTCAACATATCGCATTTTGATTGAACTTGATGAAAACTATCGAGTGGATCTGAGAAATAATGATTTCAGAAAACTTATCGGTTTCGATTCAAAATTAGTTTCAGCAACAGAATATGGAACAAATCTACCAGATATTACAAGAGGAGTGGATGAAATTTATATCAATTGTGATAATGTGTATTGTTGATGGCAATAGTACAAATACAATCGCTGTTATTCCAGTCACAGATCTCGTTAGAAGTTTACCTTTCACTTACAAACCTCGTTTTCTTTCATGGAATCCTATCACAACACATACCATCAGTTCAATCCGTTTTTATGTGACTGACTCTTCAGGAGCACCAATTGATTTGAACGGGAGAGATTGGTATATAGATCTGTTCTTGAGAGGGAGAGAATTATAAAACCTAATAGTATATGAGAAGATTCGAATACGTGGAATATGAAAAATATCACACAAACAGGGTAAAGGAATAGTGAGTGATGCTGTCAAAACAGCTGTAAAAAAAGCAGCTACAACAATTGGTGAACATGTTGGCAAAAAAGGTGGTGACAAAATAATAGAACTTTTAAGAGCCGCTGCCAGTAAATATCAAACATCGTCCGACAGTTCAAAAAATTCGACCTCCATTTTATTTCATTAAAAGAATCTCTATATAGAACTATTTTTAAAAATGGAGTTAGAAAGTTTCAGCAAATGTTATTTTTCAAGAAATCGAGCAATGTCTGATTTCGCCAAGATGGGGGCTTGGCAGCACCCCAAAATCAGCAAATTTTGCGAATGTTGAGCAGCCTCGCAAAGCAATCAAAGCAAAACAAATGAAACCCTGTTTTATATCTCGTAAAAGTATACTATCTGGGATTCTAAGAAAAGGTATCTTTACTTTGTCTTCGGCTTTTCCAAAACTTTTACAGGACCCACGAGTCCGTTCTAAAACAAAGTCGTTTCGATTAAATTATGCGCTAAATCCTAGGGCAAATATCTCAGCTGGTGCGCAATAAGGGGGGACCGCGGCCCCCTCGGCCCCAACCCTGAATCCGCCCCTGCTGATTCCGGGAATCGAACCCATACCACAATGGTGTAGGGAGAGCGCTCTCCCTCACTCTCCCCGAACCCCCTCCCTTCCCACCAGATGACGTAGCAGTAATCGATAACAAAACGGCTGATGAACCACTCTACAAAAATCGTTCTATTTAGAAGCCTTTTTTTCTATAATGGTGTTTTACAATTTTCTTTCCATTATAGCTGTCTGTAAGAGATGTAAGGGAAATTTGGCTGCGCTCAGCATAAGAGAGCCGGATCTTGACGATGATGGAGATACTTCTGATGATGGAAATGAAGGCGACGATGATGACGACGAGGAAAGTGAAGATCAAGAAGTTATCGCTGCCAAGCATCTAGTCTTCCAGAAAGAGGTAAAAAATGTTTTGCGCTTGTGTGTTATGGTAAGGCAATGCCCCTTAACGGGAGATATACGGAATATAGTTATACATCATGACCTCGAGCCCGACTCGTAAACGAAAGCAAACAGTGAAATTCTATTAGATACATGATCATAACTGAATCTTTTCATAATTCGCAGGTCGAGGAAGAGGGCAGTTTTGCAGTGGATGAGGATAAGCTAACAAGTTCGCTCTGTGCTCTCACAACAGCTGATAATACCGCTGATTCTGTTCTCCTTACTGCCGAAACAGCGTCGTCGTCTGACGAGGCGCTATGTGATGCACGTATGGTGCGACGTCTTAAGTTGAATGCCTTCCTCGAAGAATGCCGCGTAATGCCACTAAGCCGAAAGCCTATGCTTCCATGGGAAGAGGCTAGTGAGAGAACAAGAGAACGTTATGTCGAACGCACATCGGACATAATAACTGCAGTCTTAAATACAGTATCCGAGGAGAACGCCGCATGTTTGTGGAATGCTCTACAAAGTTCGCATTCGATACGCGCTGCGTTGGGAATGGACACAACGACGCAGCTTTCTGAAGAATTCTACTTAGAGGCTTTGGTAGAGGCTTATAAAAACATGTCCGGTTGGGATACTAAGCGACAAGTATTATCAGTGAAGAAATTCATCCCTGAAAGAAAAGAAAACTGAAAGCTTGTTGGAAAGAAAACTGAAAGCTTGTGGGGTGCAAGATGGGGAGTTGGTGGCTGTGTATTGCTCCCTACTAAGATCTGTTTTAGAGTATGCATCGGTAGCGTTTGCAAATTTACTGCAGTATCTCTGCAAGGCTTTAGAAAGAGTGCAAAAGAGATCCCTACGAATCATCTTTGGTCCTGACTTGAGCTACGAGGACACCCTCGCGCGTGCCGGGCTTCTATCTCTAGAGGCCAGACGCCACCTGGCGTGCAAGAAATTTGTGTCGGAAACTATGCACGCTAGCCCGCTTTACCGCCTAATATCCAGCAGGGTCATTTCGTCGCAAACCTCTTATTCACTGAGGTCAGGACCATCATGCCATGTGTTACCCGGCCGAACTGACCGGTTCTCAGAATTCGTGTCAGTTAAATATGCGCCGTATATCGATTGTGTGTAATAATGTGTATGCGATTTCTACTATATTACTACCTTATTATATTTATGTTTTTATATTTATATATTTATATTTATAATTGTATGTTTGTAAGTGCCTTGCCTGACCCTACCTGTAATTCAGAGAAATATGCGAATGATAGAAATAAACAAATATTATTATTATTATTATTATTATTATTATTATGAACTGAGTAGGAACAGATACCATGTGGCCACTACGCATTCATTACAGTACGGTCGAGGTGTTGCAGTTCCAAAAAGTACCAATCCCCGCATGCGCTTGGATAGAAAGCAGTTAGATCACTTTATTGACTTCATAACTAGTGGTCAACTTATTCAAGACTTGCCATTCGGGGTGAAGCGCCTTAAGCTGACAAGTGGGAAAGAGATTAAAGTTCCTAATATCATTCGTACAATGATACCACAGCGAGTAACGGAACAATATACAGCTTTTTGTCGAGAAACGGGATTTGTACCTTTCAGCAACCGAACGATGCTGAAGGTACTGTCCGAATGCAGTGCATCCGTGCGAAAGTCCCTTCAAGGGCTCGACAGTTATGCTGCAGAAGGTGCTCGCGCATTTGACGATCTGGTGGGTATCGTGGAGAACATCAGCACTAATGTCGAGCTTGGTTCCAGAAAGCAGAAGCTCTTGACGCTCTGAAAGCAGGAAAACTCTATCTCAAAGGAGAATACAAGGTACGCGGTCACATGCAGCTGTACCAATCCTGTATTATAGTAGGTAACATCAAATAAAAAGACTAAAAAGTCGTGGAAGATGCGTGACACTTGGTAGTAAAAAAGATTGAGTTGATATTGCAAGTAACAATTATCAAGAAGTGTCAAAATTGGCTAATAACACAGACGTTACGGGTGTATAACCCTTCTTCAGTGTGGAAAACAACCATAGTAGGTAACATTACTGTGTGTTGTTATGATTACAGGTACATGTCAGCAGCAATAGTGAAGTGGCGGAACATTGCAGTGTACACGCTTTGAGTGATCCATCCGACGCAGACTTCAGTCAAAAGTGCCATCACCAGCATGATGAGAGATGCAGCCAGTGCGAAGCCCTGAATAACGTACTCGTCCGTATAGAGAATCTGGTCCATGACGCAGAGTTCCACAGCGAAGAGGATAAAGACGAGGCGTCGTATCTTTGCAAGACATCTGTCAATGCTATACGTTCCTGTCAATGCTATACGTTCGCTTGTTCGGGAGAAAATAGGGGCGCTATTACAATACAATGCAATGCCTTCTATTTAAACACGATAATAATTAAAGCTGTCGCTTGTGGAGTCATGATACAGCATTAAAAAACAGATAAAAAACTAAATACTAGTAACATGCAATTGCCAAATACCTATGCTTAGGAACGCTTACAAACAAAATCACATACAAAGGGAAAGTAAAAGAGGCCTCATTTAAAGAAGAGCACTGACTCGAATCAGTGCTCGTAATGCTTACGTATATTTATTACCTGCCGTACAGGTAACAAACAAGATCCAGATAAGATCGCTAAAGACATGCGTAGAACACGCGATGAAAGCGGGGAACGTCTGTTCAGAATAGAAGAGTTCCTCATGCCAACCTAGATAGCAGCACTCTTCTCACGGCTTGCGGTGGAGTCCAGACATCAGGTGGATCATGGAGAGATCCAGGAAGAGGACGTCAATGCTACCGTAGAAGAGAGCAATTTCGACGAAGCGAGAACAAATGCCAACCAAAATATTAATCTGCAACACCCGATTGTCTTTGACCAATATGACATATGCCAACTGGCTCACAATAAAGGCCTAAAAAAACTAACAATTAGCATGATGGAGAAGCTGTGCCTGGAGCTCGGACTAGCCACGCCCAATCCCTTCGTGCGCCGCAGGGCCCCCTATGAACAGTCACTCAACGAAGCTGTTGCCCTGTGCTCCTGCAGTGGATGAGCTGCAGACAAGTCCAGTTATTTCTTTGATAGTTTCTCATTTGAAATGGAGTTCGCTTCTGTTCTGAGTTATATTCTACTTCTTGTACCAAAATAAAAAAAAAAAACATAAAACAGAACAAAACAAAACAAAAAAAAAAAACGGGATCAGCGGATTTTACGGCCTGACGGTTATTGCACGCTATTATTTGCGTTTATACTTGTTGATCTGAGATTTGAAGACTGTCATTATAAATCAAAAAGAAGTTTTGGATCAAACGGTGAAGTGCATTTGGTGAATAGTTTACTCGAGTCAGAGATTGCATTTTCATGTAGTTTTACTACCGACACTGTAATTGGTTACTAAATGTTAATTAGCGAGCTCAATAGCACAGAAAATATGTGATATGGAAAACAAAAAAATCCCAACTTGAAGAAATCTAGCAAATAATCAACTGAATTCATTGCATTTCAAGGTATATTCTTTTATTTTCTCGATTCTCATAAATGGTGACATGTTATGCTTATTTAGTTTCATTTGCTAAATATAACTTGGCTGGGAAAATAGGCAATGTCGCAGTTAGCAACTACAAATATGCAAACATTCAAGAGCCGAAGACCTAAAATATTAGACTCTTTTGAATCCTCAACATGAAGAAACCTAGCCAGCGATAACGAATAGTAAATATTGCATGATTTTCGTAAATTTAGTTTAGTGGAAATCACAGCGAATGAACGTGTCACGCCAGCACTGTCACGCGCTAATGCGTGTTCCATAAAGACTGAGAGGCTTGAATTCGAGAATTTATCAAGATAATCCAAGGTACGAGAAAGAATATCACTTCTCTCGGCTATTTTTTGTTATGATAAATGGTTTAAGAAATTTTAAAACAAATCAGGGCAAGTAATTTTAAATGTTTTCTTTCTTGACACGCACTGAAATTTGAGAAGTACGCCATGTCGCAAGACCGAAAATGTCTTGGACGTTTGGTTTTCCCAACAACTGAGTAGATTTTTTATATGTTAGAAATGAAAGGCTAAAAATGACTAGAAAGTATTTTTATTGGAAAAATAATGTGCACCAGCTGAGATTTTCGCCCTTGGATCTAGAGTAAAATTTATTAGAAACGACCTTGTTTTAGAATGGGCTCATATGGGGTCCTGTAAAATGTTTGGAAAAGCCGAAGACAAAGTAAAGATACCTTTTCTCAGAAGCCCAGATAGTATACTTTTACGAGATATAAAACAGGGTTTCATTTGTTTTGCTTTTCTTGCTTTGCGAGGCTGCTCAACATTCGGAAAATGTGCTGTTTTGGGGGTGGTGCTGTGCCTCCATCTCGACGAACTCAAACATTGTTCGATTTCTTGAAAAATGACATTTGCTGCAACTTTTTAACTCCATTTTCGAAAATAGTTCTATATAGGGATTCTTTTAATGAAATAAAATGGAGGTCGAATTTTTTGATCTGTCGGACGATGTTTGATATTTACAGGCAGCGGCTCTTAAGTAAGAAAAAGAGAAAAAGTGGAACTGAGAGTGAGATTAAGACTGGGGGTGAGATTAAAAGAAAGAGAGGTAGACCTCGAAAATTAAGTAATTTTTATCTAACACAATAATATATGTCAAACTATCGCGACTCAAAATATATCGAACGATATGAAGATGTTGTCTTTGAGCTTGAGACAGCACTTAATACAGTAGTTGCAAACAATGCTCATCAGAGGAAAACAGGTTACAGATTCGTTGTTGATAACAGTGGAGAGACAACACCATTTGACTGGTATAATGCCCGTTTTGAAATTGATTTTATTGTTAAAAAGCTTGCAGATGGAAGTCGTATTGTTGCAGGTGATAAAACGGTATTGTGAATTCAGTACATTCCCTCATCAACACTTTGAATGTGAAAGTGAATGGTATCGATGTTTATGAGTGTAGAGATGCTAACCAAGCTACAAATATTAAATCATTACTCGAATATTCACGGGGTTATGCTGCAAGTCAGGGAACCAATGAGTTATTCTATCTTGACACGAAAAGACATGCTGAAGACGGAGCGGCCGAAGCCAATTACAACGCAGGTTTCGCAGCTAGAAAAGCATCATTGAATGGTAACAATGGAAAAGTGTATGCGGAAGCACCATTGAACAGATATGGGTTTTTCAAGAGCCTTTATGGTAAAATCCTGCCCAATTCAAAAGTCGAGCTCAATGTAACAGTTGAGAGTGATGCAAATGTGATTTGGCAGGCTTCCGATGATTGTCGTGTGGTGATAACCAGATTCCAGCTGATTGTTCCAAGAATAATTTTCAATTCTGCGGGAAAGTCTTTGTACATGGGCACTTATCTTGACACTAGGAAGTGGACTTACATGAGAGAAATGGTTGAGAGAGGTAATTCAACAAGACAACAGACAGCTAATTTCCGTATTTCAACAGGAATAAACAAACCAAGGCATGTATTTGTTTTCATCATCAATGATGCTAATGATGCATCTCAGACAGCCAATAAATTCTTGTATAACACATTCTCTGTTGCAAATAACCAGACTTTGACTAATTGCTATCTAGAGGTTGGAAATGGAAACGATTATCCAGAGGTACATTACAGACCATCAACAGAGCCCACAAGGGTATTCAGAGATGCATTGAATTATGTTAAAGTTGTAAATGAATTCAATGAAAACACCCTTCTCACAAGAGAAAACTTTGGCACAATATTCCCATTCATTTATTTTGATTTGACGAAACAGAAACAGGATATAAAAGATGGGATGACAAAACTGACTTTCAAATACACTTTGAGTGGTGCGACAAATGCTGATTACAGTGTATATGCTCTTGTACTGTATGAACAGGATGTCGAAATGAGAAAGACTGATGGAAAACTTATACTGAGATCTATGTAAATGGAATAATTAATTAAATAATTAAATAAATAAAAACAAATTAAATAATTAAACAAATTAAATAAATAAATAAAAACAAATTAAATAATTAAACAAATTATATAAATAAATAAAAACAAATTAAATAATTAAACAAATTAAATAAATAAATAAAAACAAATTAAATAATTAAACAAATTAAACAAATTAAATAAAGAAATAAAAACAAATTAAATAATTAAATAAAATAAATAATTAAATAATTAAATTAAATCATTATTTATATTAAATACAATTTAGTATAAACATATATTATATGACTACTTATCATCCTCATGGAGTGACACTGTCACAAGGTCAGAAAGAAAAGCTGGCAAAAGCTATTAAATCAAATTCAGCGGTAACATTGAGGCTGACTCATGATGAATTATCTGGCGGTGATCAACTTATGTTGACAAAGACACAAATCAACAAACTGATGAAATCAAAAAGATTGGGAAAAGGTTCTGATATCAATATATCAAAAAGTCAAATCAGAAAGGCGGTTTTACATGGAGGTTCTCTTTGGTCTAGTCTTTTTTCACTTGGAACAAGACTATTGCCATATGCAGGTAAGGCAGTAGCTAAAGCGGCTCCAGCATTGGCTACAGGTGCTCTTTCTTCATTAGCAAGTCTCGGCATTGATAAATTATTTGGAAAGAAACAAAAAGGAGGATTCATTATTCCCAATGAAAACTTGCCCCAACTATTGAATTTTGGAAATTTATTGAATGTGAGACAAATGGCTGATCTTGTAAATGCAATGCAGTCTGGTGGACAACTTGCTATCAAACCAACAAAAACTCAGTCTGGTGGGTTTCTTGGAACACTTTTAGCAAGTATTGGAATTCCTCTACTTATGAAAGCCTTGACTGGAAAGGGTTTGCATGTTGAACACAGCCGTTCTAGACGGTCAATACCAGTTCATGTTCCAGATCACATTGCAGTCAAAAAAAATAAAAGTGGTGGGAAACACGTTATGATTCCATGGCAATCGCCACCTGTCTTTGGTACATGGGATAACCCAATCGGTTATGGAATGAAAAAAACAAAAGACCAAAAAGGGAAAAGGGCTTCTACTAGGAAAAGACAGTCCATTCAATTCAATCCCCATACTAGGAACCATTTTGTAAATAAACCATTATCCAACTTTGATTTGATCAATTGGGTGAAACAACTTGGAATAAAACATTTTAGGGGAGTATTTCCAAGAGACAATCTGCCGAGACAAATAAAAAACAATGAATGTGGGATAGTCAATCTTGATTCCAAAATTGGACCAGGTACACATTGGGTATGTTACCGGAATTTCAAAAATGATAAATACTGTGAATACTTCGACTCTTTCGGTTTAATGATGCCAACAGAAGTTCAAATGTATATGGCTGCAAGCGGTAAACAACTTGAATACTCTGGTGATGAGATACAAGAAAGGGAATCAGTATTATGTGGATATTGGTGTTTATACTATCTTCTTGAGAGACAAAAAGGAACATCTATTCTGGATACAATACACAACTCCAAATTCAGTCCAACAGACCCAAGTGTCAATCACAGATTCATCATAGACTACTTCAAAAATATCTAACTTAATGGTATAATGGTAAAATCATATTGTGTGAAACAGAAGAAGCAGACTGAGTGTGTACCAGGAAGCGAAACATACCAAAAGACTAAAAATGGAAGAACCATGATGAAATGCAAGTGTGCTGAGTGTGGGATCACAAAGACTAAGTTTGTCAAAGGGAAGGGAAACTAATTAGACCGTCTGAAGGGGCGGGCATACTAGATTCAGCAGCAGATATGGCACTAACAGGATTCTTGGAACATGGAGTCCCTTTTTTGGCAAAGAAAGGTGTTGAAATGGGGAGATATTATGCATCAGAAGCATTGAGAAATCCAAAGTTGCAGAAAAAATTGATTGATAAAGGACTTTCACTTGCAAAGCCGGCTATCACAAAGGTTGGGTCAGAAGCTTTAAAACAACTGTCAACAAAAGTGAGACCAAATATTCGTTACAAAACAGATATCAAGGGATTGGATTACGGTGGAGCTATTGATATCCACAAATTGATTGGCAAGCTTCCTAAACCCAAAGCTGGTTGGACACCCAGTAAGTATAAGTATATGGGACCATACAATCCGTTGAATGAACAGTTGGAATATGATAAAAATACAGGTGAGGTTACAAAATGGAATGTCCTACCTTACAATAAAGTGGATGAGATAGCAGCTTACCACGATATTTGTTATGACATGAAAAAAGACAAAGGAGACTGTGATAGAACAATGATTAAATCTCTTGATCAGATTCCTTATGGTGAGATGCCAAAATGGGGTCAAACAGCTAGATTCTTAATTGATAAAAAACAGAAATTAGGTCTTGGTGTTCCAAAAAAACGGAAAAAGCCGTCGAGTGAGGAAAACTGGCAAGAAAAATTAGCTGATGAATTACATGCACCCATAAAACGAAATTTCACTCGGCGGCGTGTGATTGTAAATAAAATTGATGAAATATGGGCAGGTGATCTTGTTGAAATGCAACAGTTCAGTAAATGGAATAAAGGTTATCGATATCTTCTTATGGTTATTGATGTCTTCAGCAAATATGGTTGGATTGTCCCATTGAAGGATAAGAAAGGTGAATCTGTCACTGAAGCATTCAAAACAATATTCAAGGAAGGCAGAAAACCACAGTATTTATGGGTTGATAAAGGTAAAGAGTTTTACAACAAACACTTGAAAGACCTATTAGAGAAACATAGTGTACAGATGTACTCAACTGAGAACGAAGAGAAGTCATCAGTAGTTGAAAGATGGAATAGGACAATCAAGTCCAAAATGTGGAAGCAGTTCACTGTTCAAGGTAATACACAGTATTTAGACATGTTACCAAAATTAGTGAAAAAGTATAATAATACCAAACATTCAAGCATAAAGATGACACCTACAGAGGCTTCAAAGAAAAAGAATGAAGGAACTGTTTACTTTAATCTATATGGTGATATGGAGCCATTAAAACAGAAACCAAAATTTAAAATAGGTGATAAGGTCCGAATATCTAAGTATAAACGGAATGTGTTTGACAAGGGCTATACACCAAATTGGACAGAAGAAGTGTTTACAGTTGATAAGATCCAATACACTAATCCAATAACATACAAACTAAAAGATCTGAAAGGTGAAGATATTGAAGGGAGTTTTTATGAACCTGAATTATTAAAAGCCAGACAGGATGTTTTCCGTATCGATAAAGTCATTCGCAGAGACTATAAGAAAAAACAAGCTTTGGTGAAGTGGAAGGGTTATAGTGACGAATTTAACAGTTGGATACTGTTCAAGGATATAAAAGATATATCATAAAGAGAAAATTATCTAACATATATATAACAGAGAAACCAAACGGCTTGCAACCGCTTATTTGCTATTCGCGTAGCCAAGAATATTATTGTTCCTGACTATATTTAAAAACAGGTCGAAAATATATTAAAAATAAAATATAATAATATAGTATATGAAAAATAATACATTATCAATTAAAACAGAATATGATTTGCATTATAAAATTGTGTCATTCATCAGAAGGACATATGAAGACGCATTACTTATTGCCGGATTAGGTGAGAATCAGATAAGCCCAATGATGAGAATCAGAAGTTATAACAAAGGATATATGGCTGGTCAGTGTGATTTGATGTTATTGAATCCAACTGAGAAGTACAACGCCTTATGCATGGAATTCAAAAGCCCTACTGGCATCTTCGCTGTGACCAATAATCAGGTCAAGATGAAGGGATTGTATGAAAAGAATGAATGTCGCTACATCCTAAGTAATTGTTTCGAAGATTTGATCCACGAAATAACCAAACATATGAAAGAAAGCAGGAGGTATTTAAAAGGATAATCACTTACACTTCTTATTGTGATATTGTCTATTATTGTTTTTCATCACTTTGTCACACCTGGGACATTTGTACTCTTTGTTTGTCCATTTTTTCATAGCTTGTGCATGGTGCTTCTTTTTATCTTCATCAGACATTTGTGGTCTTCCAACTGATTTTATGTAATCATCGGGGACTCTAGCTGATTTCAAATAATTATCAGGCATATTTTCTTTTTCAACATACTCAAATTCGTATGAACAACCATCCTTTTTAGATGTACCTGATTTGCAATTGTTAATACCTTCACAAACCATTTTAACAATACCGGCATTAATTTGAAGATGTTTTTGAACAGCATACATACTAGTGAAATATGATACTTCTTTAGTATTGACGTTAGTTGCTTTCACGCACTTTTTATTTTTATGATTATCAGCAACAAATGAATAATCCCGACATTCTCCTGATTTCTTGCAATTCTGTTGTTGTGTTACTAGTTGGAGATTGCACAATCTGTTATCATCTCTTATGTCATTAATATGGTCAATTACTTTTCCTTCTGGAATGATGCCATGAAAACACTCCCAAACAAATCGATGGACGCTATATGTTTTATGACCATTTTGACCATGTTTTCTCACACAACACTTCATATATCCTGTGCGATGCTTAACTCCTTTCATAGGCACTTTCTTGATAATATTTATAACATTTCCATCCTTATCTGAAGCATACAAGTCGTAAACTGGGTGAATGTTGTAAACGCGCTCGTTAATTTCAATCTTATTCATTATAATATAGTTTACATAATAATTCTTTATATGAAAATCTTTATAATAATATTTAAAAGTATATAAATTATTATCTAATTATAGTATAAGATGGAAAAAAATATTATCAAAACTAGTAGTAATAGAATGAACAAGAAAAATCTTGGAAAACTGAGCAAGAAACAGCTCATCAAATTATTAATGAAAGAATATGAAGATCCTCTGGAAAAGAAAATGAAGAAGATCCACAAAACAAATAGAAGAACTCAGAAAGCTGTTGATGCAGTTGATGAGAAATACAGTAATTTGGCCAGCAAGATGAAAGATTACATTGTCTTCCCTAAAATGACCGTGTCTTTGAACAGATTCAGGAAAGAGGAATTGAAACTATCTAAATCACCTGCTAAAAGGGGATCATCTTTTGCCAAACTATTCGGCAAGAGACTCATCAATATTCCTGGCGAGCGGGTGAAGATATCGATTACATTGTTCGTTGACATCCGCGATGGGATTACAATAGAGGACAAAACATACGGTCCTTTTTCCGTGGAAGTACCACGGTTGAGTAATCATGATATGTACAAGTTCATGGTTTTCACACTATTGGACAACAACTTTACACTCTTATCAGCCCAGGAAATAGTCCAAATAGGTTGCAAGATAATCACCCACAGGAAAGAGTTTTTTATGAAGCATCCGATGGGTAATTTGAAATTGGAATCATACTTATTGAACAAACAGAGGCCAATAAAATCATATGGTGCAAACTCCTGTGTCATTGATTATGTTTGGGACCAAGTAAGAGGCAGGAAAGGATTCAAGACTTATACTTATGACAAGTTGAAAAATGAGATTTATGACTACGTTCCCGAAGGCGATATGATCAATACTGAACAGCTGATAGAATGGGCCAAGAATTGTCACATAAACCTCACCATCCATGCTTTTGACTCAATGTACAGAAAATTTGTTTCATTCACCAATTCGAACACACAGACAGATGTTACATTGGTATACATGGTGAAAGACCACCATTGCTTTCCTATAACAGATGAAAGACTCAAATTGACCGCTTCTAAGGCCAACCAAGGAGGTTGTGATTCCTTGTTAAAACATATGTGTGAGTTGAAATGGTCCCAACGACATGAATTAGTACACAAAGTCGAACGATTGGACGATTTGGTTTGTCTCGATAAGGAAAATAACATCATTGTCCTCCCCGAAGAAGCAAAAATAACACAGGCCATTGATATTTACATTAATAAATCCAAATTATATGTCGAATATCTACATTGGAACAACAATGGAATACTTGACGGATTTTTAGACCACAGGAAAAATATATATCTTCTGAATCAGGAGTATGACATCAGAAAATCTATTTGCGACAAGCTTTTTGACAAGTACAAGACACATGACTTCGAGTGGTCTAATCAATCGTTTACAAGCATCGGAACAGCTTTATTCAAACAAATGTGTGGATATCTACCTCAGTCCACTTATAATGTCGATGCAATACAGATGTTGGATGATTATTACCCACGGGCGCTTCAATGGTGCTCAACAGAAGATATACCAGACGATGTTGTCAGCATTGATATATCCAAATCATATCCAAACATATTATTAAACAATACACACCCAATACCTGTTTATACTATTCACAGTGTGATTGAGCCATTCAGATGTGAAAATGATCTCAGACTCTGTGGAGAATTCTATATCGATGAAACAGTTTTGAACAACTATGGAACACCCATACAGATTGAAGCAGGTTTTTATTCAAATAATTTGGTGTTTTATCTCGTTGATGCCTTAAACATGCCAACGTCTCAAATAAAGTACAAGATTGTGACGAAAAAGGCCTTGAAACCAGACACTTTTAAGAACTTCCTACAGTATATATTTGATGAATTCCCAGAGAGTGAGGCGAAGAAGCTTGCAAACAGTTTTATTGGCGAACTTGGAAGAAAATACAATAAGACAAACCAAGGGTTCACATGTACTGATTACGATACGGCAATGTGTTGTTGGACCAGAGCAATGGCTGACAAAAGAAATGTTACAATAGACCATTACAAAGACATATATTTGATCAAGGAACAAACTTGTGAACGTATATTCTCTGACAATACAAGTATCAATCGGTTTGTTGTATCTGAGGCAATATTGAAATGTTTACAGCTGATAGAAGCTTGTCATGGCAAAGATAGTGTCTTGTATGGTTATAACACAGATGACATCTTTATAACTAACCCAGCTAAAAACTTCAAGCGAAAGAAAGATGTCTCATTCAGTACCAAAAGGATAGGAAAAGCATATGTTACCGATACTAAATTGGTGTATTTCGAGAAGCATTATAGGGAGAACATGGTTGGATTGATTGAGACAGAAAACGGCAAAGGATGTATTTTCAATGGCCAGGCGGGTAGTGGTAAAACAACCAAGCTTTGTAAAATGGTCAGAGAGGCGACAAATCCTTTAGTACTTGCATCTACCAACAAAGCAATTGAAAACGTGAGGTGAAGGCTGGGAGACGACAATAGTATGTGTCACACCTTTGATTCTTACTTTTGCATATGGTATGATAGAGGCATTAACTGTCTTAAGGATAAAACAATATTTATTGAGGAATTCAGTATGGTTCCTAATAAATGGATGACAATGATCTATCGGGCATTTACTATGTTCAATAACGTGGTATACATGTTCGGTGACCCCAATCAATGTGAACCTGTTGAATCCGGTAGCCAAATACATTATGGTTACATGTATTCCAAAACTGTGAGAAAAATGTGTCCAAATACAGAAACTCTCCAATACATCGAAGAATCATCAAGATATGATAAAACAACACACACTATGCTGGATAAATTCTTGAGACATGCTAAGGTTACAACATGGTTCTCACAACCAGAGAAACTGTACAAAAACATCTGCTATTTGAACTCAACGAGGATAAAGGTTAATGCCGAATGCTGTGATAGATTCATAAAGGAGAAAAACGGTAGATACGTTACTGTCGAATTCAAATACAATGGTAAAACAGAAAAATATAATGTCTGTGAAGGTATGCCGGTTATTGCAACACAGAACATCAAAGACAAACAGATATTTAACACAATGGAGTTCGAGATTGAAGATATAACAAATCATTCATTCTCTGTGAATAAAGAGCTGTATGATCAAAAGGAATTTGCAGAATGTTTCATTCCAAGCTTCTGTGTAACTGTTTACAAATATCAGGGTTGTGACATTAACGATCATTATAACATTCACGACGTCAGCCGCATGGATAAGAAACAATTATACACCGCACTTTCACGGACAACAAAATTCGATTACATACATGTGAACAATAAAGAATTAAACTATAAATATAACAATCGGAAACAACCTGTTTTGGAATTGACTAATGCCAGAATAAACAGCCTGTATTCCAAAGGTAAAATCTATAAAGTGACTTTCAATGACGGCAAAATGTACATCGGATCGACTTACGAAGACTTGGAAACACGTATGAAATGGCATTTGTCGAATAATAAAAGTCAAGTTTACAAACATAAGGATAAGTTACCGGTTATTGATTTGCTTGTAAACGCTCCTTCCAATGACAAGAAAACACTTGAGAAAATCGAAAATGGTTACATAGAAGAATATGCTAACAAATACGGCAATGAGTTGTTAAACAAGAAAAATAATCCATTGTCTAAAGCAAAGAAAATAGAATATGAAGTCAAGATAGAAAACAAAGAACAACTATTGGAAAGAATAGCCAAACTTGAAAAGAAATTAAATATTAAAGACGATGAGAAAAATAAACTTCTGTATTTTGACACGATAATAGACGGATTGAGACATCATGTTATATCAAGATATGGTAAGAAATCAAAAGAAATCGCTTTGACACAAATCAATGGCAAGAAACAGAAATTAATAGAAAAATTAACTGCATATTTTGACTAATTTTTCGGTTTTACCCCCCTGTGTCCGCCAAGTGGTATAATGTTGTCCTTTTTTCTTGTCACCGTTTGAACGCGATTTTCGGTTTTACCCCCCTGTGTCCGCCGGTTTTGCGATTTTACCCCCCTGTTTCCACCTTTCAAAAAAATAAAGTCTTAAATTTGATTTTTTTAACTCTTTGTGCAAAATGTATTTTTTATTTGTCGAAAAAGTATGTGAGTTTTTGACATTACAGCCACAGTAGTGGTTTGAACCCGTGACCTCGCGATTACCGGTGCGATGCTCTAACCAACTGAGCTATGAAGCCACTGATGTTGGGATCAGGTCAATTGTGGGTTCATATGATCCCGTGAAAGAAATGAGTGTGAATGATATATGAAATGAATCATATATGAACTGCGGAAATGAAATCAAATGAAGAATGATCCTCGCAGTTGTGAACGCAATTTATGCAATTGCGAAAAGAAGCCTGAAAAAAATTCAGGACTTCAACGGGGTTTGAACCCGTGACCTCGCGATTACCGGTGCGATGCTCTAACCAACTGAGCTATGAAGCCACTGACGTTGGGAGCAGGTCAATTGTGGGTTCATATGATCCCGTGAAAGAAATGAGTGTGAATGATATATGAAATGAATCATATATGAACTGCGGAAATGAAATCAAATGAAGAATGATCCTCGCAGTTGTGAACGCAATTTATGCAATTGCGAAAAGAAGCCTGAAAAAAAATTCAGGACTTCAACGGGGTTTGAACCCGTGACCTCGCGATTACCGGTGCGATGCTCTAACCAACTGAGCTATGAAAACACTGACGTTGGGAGCAGGTCAATTGTGGGTTTATATGATCCCGTGAAAGAAATGAGTGTGAATGATATATGAAATGAATCATATATGAACTGCGGAAATGAAATCAAATGCATCGCACCGGTAATCGCGAGGTCACGGGTTCAAACCCCGTTGAAGTCCTGAATTTTTTTTTTTTTTCAGGCTTCTTTTCGCAATTGCATAAATTGATTTCATTTCCGCAGTTCATATATGATTCATTTCATATATCATTCACACTCATAGTAAAAACTGGTTAAAATTTTGGGTCAACTGTGGTCAAACGGTGTCATTCAGAGATGCCGCTTGACCTTCTGATAGAGAGTTTTCACCATACATGACAAAAAGACTCCAGTTATGAAGCATATGACCCTTCTTCTTTATGCGTGTCTTATTCTCTCGCCAAATTCATGTATACAAAACCTTTTGCTGTCACCATCATCAATGAATCGTTACGAGAGAAAGCGTTGAGGGTAGATGAGAAGAAGTGGCTCTTGCATCTTCACCAGCTCGTCATAATTGATCAAGTGAAGGCATTTGAAAGTTAAATCAAAATATATTTCGCGATTCACAGATACTAATACCCAGGAGCCAATAACGGCTATGAAAAGATGGTGATTCACGTACCGATGCCATATAACGTGACATTTCTGATGTGGCAACTCATAATGGTGGTCATAGAAAGCTTTTAATCATTTCTGATTTTTTAGCGCATGCACTAGACTGTCACGAAAAAGGGAAACATTACTGACAAACAGGATATTATGCCTATAATACTGAAACCCAGAAGTGTTCCAACAAATTGTAGTATAATTATTAAGTTGTATATTCCACCAAATGGCAAGCACGCAGATACTGCAAAATTCGTAGAAACGAATAAACATGGCGAGAACCATGCAGGATTGTTGAGAGTACTTTTCAAACAAGCATTTTTAATATTGGATCAAAGCTGAGTGAACCACTTTGGACTTCACACAATTTGGTGCTAAGAATTGTTTCACAGCTACCAACAAATTAAGACGAGAGGCGCAATTAATCCACTCTTTTGCAGCTTATCGGAGCGACACTATATTAACTAATTACTATATTAACCACTAAATTAACCAACAACATTACATGTAGCTTTACCAGACTCGAATAAATTTTATGACCAACACGTACATTTCCAAAAGAGAAAGCTAAAGTGGGTTTGTCAAAAATGTCTATCTGTTGTCCCCAAATTTGCACAGTTTCCTGCGCGTCTTCACCATGTCGTTCTTATCGCGATAATGGTGATCGTCACTGAACAAAAGAAGCACTTACAGGTCCCACAGCCCTTTATTGTGATCAAAGACACCTCTGGGCAGCTCTATCAACTGGTTTTCACTCAAGTGCCTACAAAAGAATAGTCACAACACTGTATTAATTAACCATTTTCACTTTATATATTGAATGCTTTAATAACACTGATTAAAGTAATCACATGCGAATTCCAGAGTCCTCATTTGTTAAACAGTGTAAGCAATCATGGTGCTAGTTGCAGTTAGTTTGCCAAACAACGCATACAAAACATAATACTCAGCATGGTATATGCCCTTTAAGGTATCATCCCTAGTGTATACATTTGGTCGGAAAATCAAACTAGCACGTTTTGTGTAATCGTGATCAAGACCTACGTTTCGCAAAAAGAATGTTGAATAACACTCTTTTACTTTTCAAGATGGACAAGAAGAATAACCTTTGAATTTTGTTCGCGCTAAGTATCCCTTGACAAGTAGCTGCAATTTACGGTAAGTCAGTTGCCAAACGGAAAATGAATGCGTAATGCTTTCCGATGTAGTATTTCACCGCAACAAGGGAAAGCGAACGCGAGCTGTTCAGGTCTGTTTCCTAAAAAAATCGCTTTCGCCAGTTTGTCTTTCGTTCTTATGTTATCAAGATAGCGCCAGAACTTCGTGCCCAACTTCCCCATAAAAATCGTTGTCGGCAAAAGCAAAGACCTTGGAGAAACTGACCCAGCGCACCATATATAAACCCTCAGTGAAGAGACAACCCGTACAATTCCGGCAAGCGACTGTAGCTCGTGTTAAAACCAAGACCGATGGTTAAAGAAAATGAGAAAGAAATAGTCACTGCAAGTCGATCTAAATTGTTAGCAAGCAAGACCATTTCCTAGGTTATGATCTTCCCGTGTTTTAGCCAGATTTCCGTCAATCCGAATTTATCAAGCTGGAAAATTGTTTTTCCGTCTTTTGTTCTGTAAGGCATAACATAAAATAACATTTACTATCGTAGCTCCTCCTCGAGAACACCGATTGCCAATAAAAAGCGGCCACATTAATCACTTGCATGAGTTTGACACCCAATGAAAACCCAGTTGAAAATCACGCGTCTTTTGGATCAGACATCTAAACCAAGTGTGGTTTTCATCTGGGTTCTCATTGGGTATCAAGATTCACACATGAAAACAAAGCAAATTAAACACAAGAGCAGTACTTACTATTAGCTATACAGTCCTAGGTATTTTTTTTTTATTATAATTATTATTATTATTTTTTTTTCATTTACAAAAAGTTTTAGATCATGATTTGTAAACTTCGCGAACCAGCAGATACGGCATCCATTTACAATATTTCACAATTTCCAGGATTCACCCTCAGTACAAGTCATAATCTTTGTAAAGACCGCCAGGATATGATCTAAAATCGGTACTTTCGTCTCTCTTTCCAACTGCCATTGTCTAAACATGTTCAAAACCCATTTGTTGTATTTTGTGGAAGCTGGAATGGCGGACAAAAACGACTCGTTCCTTCCTTTATCTCCGCCATTACTGTATGTGTCAGCTACAATGAATGACTGCTGACGCGAAACAAACTACTCACAAAATGTATGCAGGCAAAAGAGTTGTGCATGAAAATGCAAAAGAATGTATGCGCTGTTACTCTTTAAAACAATAGGTTCTATTTTTACAGAGGATATATTTGCCGTATTACATTGTATTTTTATACCTGTTTGAGAAGCCACATCAAAACCTCGTTCTTCGGTTTTCACGAAGGGTGCCATTTTTTTCTCGGTGTTTGGAACCCCTGATGAAACACTCGCACTCGTTTTTGATGTTACTTGGAGCAACTACAGAATACAGAGTGGGGCGTTGGGGTTTTCGGTTTTGGCCATTTTTTGGGTTGGATTCTCGGTTTTTGCACCGATAAACTTCAGTTTTTCGGTTCTGGTTTCTGTTACGATTTGCGGTTTTTGCTTTAATTAGCATTCGGTTTTCGGGTTTCGGCCAAAATACAAGCGGTTTTTCGGATCTGGTGTCCGACGTGGTTCAGTTCGGTTTTTCCTATTTGGTCAGTTAGTTTCTTTTCGGACGACACCAGCACTGTTTACAGCAGTAGCGACGACAGCAATTCACGAGGCCAGCAGGATGAGTTAGGGGCATCTAGCTACTTCTATGTCACATTACGTTCGCGCTGACGACCAAAACAGTAGCAAACTGTGCAATCACATGTTAGAACATTTTACAGTTAAAACAGGTCACAGGTGACTGATTGCTGCAAGATTGCAATCGAATGTCTGAATTCACGTATAAGCTTCCCCAATTCTTGATTTTTTATGGAGCTTTTAATAGGATAGCTTTTTGGCCTTTTTGCGATTGCAAAATCTGTTGGTTAAACTGAGAGTAGGAGATATGCCTGATTAGGCCCCACGGGCCGCGAAAGCCCGTTTACTGGATACCGGTGATTAAAAAGAAAGTAAGTTATTACAAAAAAAGGTAAAAGCAAAGTAACTGTAGTAGTTGCGTCCTAGAACGCTTGTTGTGTAGTTTGAAATGAAACCCAAGTTAATGAACCGTTTTCATTTTCTGTCCATTATGGGACCCCCTGCTAAGTCGATACTCTTAAATTGTGGAATACTATTTGGGATTCATCTCGAAGCCAAAAGAAGGAAGACCCAATACCACTGCAAAAGCCTTGAGGGATTTGAACTTGTCTTACAATAATTATTTTTATATTCCAGCCACCAGCTACAAATGTGAAACTGACAGAGGAGCTCTAAGACGGCTACACACTTACAATTGGCTATGTTCTAAACGAGCAAGGGCCTGGGAACGAGGTTTTAAAATTTATCGATTGGAAAAAATTGTTTCCACTGCATGAAAGAACATCTCAAAAATGGTCGCCTAACCAACTTTGACGCTGTTCAGTTGAATTGGAGCTGAAAAAAATGCTTTTGAAAATTGTGAAAATTAGAGACTTTGTATTGTTTGGAGGGACACACTTTCCGAAATACAGACATTTGTATGGGATTTTTTTAAGTTTTAAATGCATGTTATCTGGCGGCTTTTCAACCAACGTACTCAAACGTGCTGAAACTTCTTATGTTGAGATACCCTCTCATGTGAGAATCGATTTAGTTCAATTTCATTGACTTTCAATGAAATTTAGATTCGTTCCCAGGCCCTTACTCGTTTAGAACATGGCCAATAGAGCAAGCATAGCTCAAGAAAAGCTGTCTTTGCTTGATTAATGCACATTCACTACGATACAGACATCAATCTGGGCGAAGTGGTAGACTTGTTTACCCAGAAGCGTTCAAGGAGGCTTGAGCTTGGCACACTTCTCAAAGATAAAGCCCAAAATCCATTTCC
This sequence comes from Pachyseris speciosa, assembly GCA_016490735.1. NCBI lineage: Eukaryota > Metazoa > Cnidaria > Anthozoa > Scleractinia > Pachyseridae > Pachyseris > Pachyseris speciosa. Next base: position 69,095 of record JAEMWC010001284.1, on the reverse strand, counting down.
ACCAAGAAATATTTCTTAAGTATTTTCGTTTTACGTTTCAGTTTCCGTTTCAGTTTATTTATTTTCCATAAAAAGTAAATAAAATAAATTTATACAGACATTCAAGTCATTCAATATATTACAAAAATTGAGATAAAGAGACGTAAATTGTAAGTAAATTAATTAAGGGTATTTTCCTGACGAGGAGGCTCACCTTGAAACCTAGGGGCTTACGATGTGAGCTGCCTCATTAACCTAAGACTAAATATAACGAATAAATAGGCGGCGAAATCATACTGAAACATGAAAATCTGAAATCTTATGCCAAAAATTTTTTTATTTGTTCTTGCAGGAAATAAGTAGAAAGTATTTGAATTTCTGGTATCATAGGAATGAACTTGATTTGTCATTAAAAATATTCCTTTGAATACATTAGGAAGTAGGCCTATTTTATAAGAATATATAAATGTTCCAACTTTAAAAAGAAAGTAAATTTCGGAGAATTTCAGTATTTGCAAACTTTTGAACATATACGTTTGATCTTGACTGTCTAATTTTCTATGTAGCGGCCTTCGAAACGCACAAAATATAGTCTTAGGGCCTGTTCACATGGAGGTGGGAGACCCAAGGAAGGTGAGGTACCCCGCCTCGGTGGGGTTACCAATCTCTCCATACAATCTCTCTTTATTTCTCGATCGTGTTCACATGTGAAGTGGGGTACCTCGCTCACCGAGGCGGGTTGCCCGTTCAGCCAGAGCGGGTAGCTTAGCTGGGGTGAGTTTTCTTCATGTGAATGCTGGAGGTCGGGTGAGGTGATTTTCATCCGGGCAATTGTCTCTGAATTCTTTGTTGGTATACGTTCGTAGCGACCACGCGATAGCATTTTAAACCTCACCCCAGCCCCGGGATTGCATGTAAGGGCCAGCTTTTTTTTGACCACGGGTAGGTGGGGTACCTCACCTGTCAAAAAAACTGTCAAACTTTGAGGCGTCTGATCTCTAGTTCTTTGTAAAGTTTGTTTTGCAATTTTGCATCAGTCACATCACAGTATAGCATACAAGTTGATCTCCCTGGTGTATCAGTCACTGAAGTTCTATATCCGTGACGAAAACTCGGACAGAAAAATTGCAGTATTTTCCTTCTCCGAAGATCGAACGAGTCCGCCAATGTATTCAAAAAATGTGCAAGAAGTTCATACTTGGAGATTTCAATCACACGTGCAATTAGCAATACGCTGAACACACAATGTATTGAATAAATTTAGAATAAATTTGGAGAGTAAAACTCTTCTCACGAATATTCCGTGTATCGTCGGAATCAGTCGCACGGTTCATACGTTATCACGTAATTACATATGTAATGAGTTTATGTGCCCTGCGCGGCCTTAAGAAATGTAGCAGAAATAAATAACTTTGAACTAAACAAAAGCGTTTAGCACGTATGGAGTCCGTTTGCACGTTTAAATTAGGTTTGCGTTTCTTGATAAAAAGCATTTCAAACACTAAACAATCAAACTTGCTTTGGCTTTTCTTAAGAATCTTGAAAAGGGAGGGGACTGGGCCTGGCAGGCATGGCGTTCAGACGCTTCAACTGACGCTCCTCGTAAGAGGCGGGTCTTTTGCCAATTTTAACTTACCAATGCTGCTTGCTTGATGGGAAACACTAAGTAATTTCATCGCTTTATCGGTCTGTGTGGTTTGAACGGCGATTGCTTCATGGGACGATCGAAAAAGCGTTCCAAGATAGGATCCAGCTCTTCGAATAGTGCGGCAGAAGACATGGCGGATAACTCTGATAGTTCTTACCCGGTGAAAGATGCAATCGACGCGCTTCGAAAGAGCGCTCAGAGTTGGACAAGTTGAGGTATGAGTTGAAAAACGACATCGAACAAATTAGAATTGAAACGCAAGGTTTAAAACAGAGCTTAGAATTCACCCAAGGGGATGTAGCCGTTATGAAGGAGAAGGCTGAAATGGATCTACAGAAGGTGAATGATGAACTGGAGACCTTGCGGAAACGAATTACCAGCTTAGAATTACAGCTCCAAACGGAAATTGAAAATAACATTAAACTCGAACAATACACTCGGCGCGAAAACTTACGATTTAATAACATTGAGGAGAACGAGGGCGAAGATTGTTAGAGCGTAGTACACGATATAATTAAGAACGATTTAGGAATTGACTCAAAATATATTAGATTTCACGCAGTGCACCGAGTGGGAAAGAATGTGGAGGGTAGACATCGGCCAATTATCGTGAGATTCATCAGCCGCGAGGACCGCGACTTAATTTGGAGGAATAGATCAAAGATCAAGAGTTCCAGCAACCACCCAAATTCATATATTACCGAAGATTTTGCTAGAGCTATCCAGGAGGAGCGTAAAATTTTAATTAAGGCAATGATGAAAGCAAGGAACGAACATGGCATACATGACGCGAAAGTAATCGGAGGATTTTTACTCATTAACAACGAAAAATATAACCATCAAAATATTCCAGAAAGCCTAAAATAGATTATTTGCCCTGTTTCGCATGATCATCATCAATTTGCATATTACTCTTTTCTCGAATTGGCTACTAATGACCCCGTTTTGTTATCATGTGTATTTATTTACAACTCATGATCCTGCTAAGTGTCCTTTCTACAATAGTATTTTTAGTAGGTGTTAATGTGGTCCTTTCGCGTGTAATTTTCTTTGTTACTTTTAGTGTTTTTCGGCTAATCGACACTCTAAGCTGCTTTCTCACCACAGTTCTCCAGTCTGCACCATCCATTGCGACCGCTTTCAGAAATGAATCTCAGTATTTGTTCTCTTAATGTGAGAGGATTGGGGGATAAGCTGAAAAGGAGAGAAATGTTCAACTGGCTAAGGAAGAAAAAATACTCAATTTACATGTTGCAAGAAGTTCACTGTTCTGAAAATACAAGTGTCATGTGGTCGGCGGAATGGGGCTATAAAACTATTTTTAGCGGTCCCGATAGCGCCAGGTGTGGTGTCGCTATTTTATTTAACAACTCAGTTTCAAAATTCAAAAATCCTTTTCGGACCCAAACGGTATATTCATAATTTGCGATATAGAATCGGAAAAGAAGCTCATCACAATTGCTACAGTATACGCCCCCAATGAAGATGACCCACAATTCTTTACGAGTTTCTTCGACCATCTTATGGATTTCGAGTGTGAAGAAATTGTCGTTGGTGGAGATTTCAACCTTGTTCTAAATGTAGACGTGGATAAAAAGGGCGGACATGCTAGAACACACAGCAATTCTCAAGAAACCCTAAAGAACCTTGCTGCTCAATTTGACATAATAGACGCGTGGAGAATAATTAACCCCGATAGCCGTAAATACACTTGGCGTCGGAGAAGGCCGGAAATTTCATGCCGTTTAGACTTTTTTCTTGTAAGCCAAAGTCTGATGTGAAAAGTTAGGGCCGCAAATATCTTAGTCGGCTACAAAACTGATCATTCATTAATAGACGTCCGAGTCGCCTTTCATTCTAATTCTAGAGGCTCGGGTTTTTGGAAACTTAACACTTCTTTCCTATCTGAAATTGATTATGTAAATCAAATCCGAGCTGTCATCAAGGAAACACACGACGAATATCGAAATGATGACACTGTTAACGATGCTTTGCTGTGGGAGATGCTAAAACTTAAAATAAGAGAACAATCATTGAAATATGCGGCGGCCAAAAAAGCAAAACTGTCTCGGCGCGAGAAAGAACTTGAGAAAGAAATTAACTCTTTGCAAAACCAAATTGACAGAACCTTTATGCAGCCAAACGACATGGCAGAAACTTCTGGCGCCCTTGAGGCTAAGAAGAGAGAACTGGAAAAGATTATTGAATACCGGACAAAAGGTTCAATTCTAAGGGCTCGATGCAGATGGTACAACGAAGGTGAAAAAAATACCAAATACTTTTTAAATTTAGAGAAACGACATTATATGCAAGGTGCTATCACTCAACTGAAAGTAGATAGTGATAAGTTTATTACAACGGATCGTGAAATCTTAAACCACTGTGAAGCCTTTTATCGCAGCCTCTACACTTCCAAAATCGTCTCCCCTAACAAAGAAGGTGATACGTTTTTTTGCGATACCCCAGCGGAAAAGAGACTAAACGAGGCGGATCAAAACAGCTGTGAAGGCCCTCTGTCAAAGAATGAATGCCTGAATGCACTTAAAGATATGGACTGCAATAAGACACCGGGCTCCGATGGACTGCCTGCCGAATTCTATAAAGTTTTTTGGAACGACATCGCCGACTATTTTCTTAAGTCAATCAATTATGCCTATCACACAGGACACCTGTCGGTTACTCAAAGGCGAGGGATCATCAAACTTATTCCAAAAAAGGACAACGAACCCTATTTTGTTAAAAACTGGCGCCCAATATCTCTTTTGAACTGTGATTCTTAAATAGCTACCAAGGTTATCGCAAATCGCCTCAAACTAGTTCTCCCGAAAGTTATAGATAGTGATCAAACTGGTTTCTTAAAAGGAAGATTCATAGGAGAGAATATTCGACTGATTGATAGTGTCATTAACTTTACTGCTGCTAAAAACGTTCCTGGGCTCCTACTTTTCCTTGATTTTGAAAAAGCCTTCGATACCCGTTGAATGGTCTTTCATACAAAAAGCCCTTCGGCATTATAACTTTGGACCATCAATAGTACACTGGACCAAGCTTTTCTATTATGATATTGAAAGCTGCATTTTGAACAATGGCTGGTCTAGTGATTTTTTTGGCCTCAAAAGAGGGGTTAGACAAGGCTGCCCACTTTCCCCATACCTGTTCATTCTCTGTGCTGAGGTTTTAGCGGATGCTTTGAGAAGAAATGATAACATTAGGGGTATTACAGTAAATGGACAGGAAATAAAAATAAGCCAATACGCAGACGACACAACCCTTATTCTTGATGGGTCTAGGACGTCCTTCACAAACGCTGTCCAGGCTTTAGAACTTTTTAGTGTAAGCTCTGGCCATCGCCTAAACCATAAAAAAACAGAAGTGCTCTGGATTGGTGCCAATAAGGATAGTGAGGAGAAATTTTGTCCTGACAAAAATTTTAGGTGGATAAGAGATAAAGTTAAAACGCTAGGCGTTTGGCTATCTACTGACGCTGCGATAACAGTGAAAGCCAACTATGAGGAAAAATTAGCAGACCTCAGGGCAAGCCTGAGCTGTTGAGAATTTCGTCGTTTAACCTTGCTTGGAAAAATTACTGTGTTGAAAAGTCTGATCATCTCTAAACTTACTTACATATTGTCACCTTTACCAACAAATCATTGCGCCATCGAGGAAATTAACAGTCTGCTGTTTAACTTTCTATGGAATGGCAAAGGAGACAAAATTAAGCGCGATGTAATGATCAGTGAGTACGAACATGGCGGACTAAAGATGATTGATGTTAGGCTCTTCACCAAGGCACTAAAAGCAAGCTGGGTAAAGAAGTACCTTGGTTCAGAAAACCTTGCTAAATGGAAATTATTTGTGGATTCGCAACTTCAGATTTTCGGTGGCGATATGTTCTTTAAAGCTAATCTGCATAAAAAAGATTTAGAGCTATTTTTTAGGCTATCGGACCCTTTCTTGCAAGAGATAATGCAGGTATGGTCGGAAATCAGCTATGTGGGTAGCATTTCTTCCAACAAGCACCTTCTTTCACAGAGCCTTTGGCTTAAGTCTCTTATTCGTGTCGGGAATAAACCAATATATTACAAAACTTGGTACTTGCAGGGAATACTCTAAGTTAATGATCTAATGGAAAATGGAACCAGGTTTTTGTCTTTTACAGAATCTAAACGCCGTTACAATATCAAGCCAAGTTTTCTCTCTTTCTATGGCCTAATATCAGCGATTAAGCTATTGCGCAAAACTTTTCAAGAACATTTCCGTCATGACAATGATGTTGATAGCAGTGGCGCTTTTTTGCAAAACTTTCTGAAGGCAAATAAACCAAACAGATTTATTTATAAAACGCTTGTAGAAAGAAAAAGGAAGAATCCCATAAACAGCCAGAAGAAATGGTGCGCTGACTGCTCGATTGAAGAGAACGATTCGATTGATTGGGCAGCTGTTTATCAGTCACCTTTTCAGTGTACTAAAATAACTAAACTACGCACTTTTCAATTTAAGCTGCTGCACAGGAGATTGGCGACCAATGACTTTCTTCAGCGAATCACTTTGTCAAACACTAATCTGTGTAGTTTTTGCCAATGCGAAGTTGAGACATTGATTCACCTTTTCTGGAGCTGCACCATCATATCCCGTTTTTGGCAGAGTTTTAAGGAATGGTTGCTGAAATTTGAAACCCCGCAATGCTCACCCGAATTAACGCCATCCTTGGTAATAGGTTTGAAGCCTCACCTATTTAATCATAAACATCATCCGTTTTTATTTTTGATAGCAAGAATGTACATCTGGACTTGCAAAACACGCTTCTCTCTCCCAAGGATAGAAGACTTCCCCCTTTTCCTCTCACATTATAACCTCTAAACGAATCTCTTTGTCTTATTGCTTGGTGCGGGATGGAGCCGTGGGCGTGGTATTTAAAGATCGTATGCTTGAGTAGATGTGTGTGTGTGTGTGCGTACGAGTGTGTCAAGTGTGCGTGTGTAAGTTTTTTAAGTATATCTAAGTATATATGTTATTTCTTGATTTATGTATTTATTTTTGTTAATTGATGTACATAATAATTAAAGACAATCCTCTCAAAGAAAAAAAAAATCTTGAAAAGGCTTTTACTCAAAAGATCGCTGCCACCGTGCGCTTCAGTGAGATGTTTGCCAACTGCCGAAAATTTGTGCTAGGCAACGCGTTGGAGAAAGGTGTCGGGTTGTGTAACCGACATAATCGGCATCGCACAGATCACACATGAAAAATTATAAACAACGCACAGCTGATTAACAAGAGACGGTTTGGCTTCCTTTGGCCTAAAGTCTTGCTATTACTTTCTACTGACAAAATAAAACTGGCTGCACACTGTGGCCAACCTTACGACTAAGATCGCGCAAATGTCCCCGAACAGCATTGGCAGAGAATTGATCTTACGATACTAATTCTAACTATGGTGGTACGTCTTTCCGTTACTGACGTTCGCTGAAGGGCCTGAATTGTCTGGAAGAGAAAAATTGGAAATGGCAGATTCAATAAGGCCCCTATGGTAATCGAGACGACTGAAAATAGAGCGTAATTTGTCACATTCTGCATTAAAGCCTCTGCTGTAGAAGAAAACGCATGAGCGCGATGTAATAATTGTCTTTATAAACATAAACATAAAGTCTTTAGTAACGTTTATCAGTATGAGTAAACCAGCAAGCAAGCAGCCAAGAAGACTTGAGCTTGACACGCCATTACGGGATCAGCAGCAAACCGAGTGATATATAACTAACTTTTGTCCTTTTTTGAACAGTTCATTTTAATGTGAAGCATGCTAGCGGAAAGGTAATTACGATTTTAATTAACAAAGGTATTTCCGTTTTCTTTTGTGTGCTGTATGATAGCTTACCCTTGAAATAACTGTGACATTGCGCTTTTAAGTTCGTTCCCCGGTTTCAATTGCAAAAAATCCATTTTCCAATGTAAAAAGTTTGAGAAATATTCATGTTTTAACGTTTGAATTTGGCTGCATGATCTCGGATCAGACTACCTTCAAACGCACGAAATGCAGTCTTACGCTGAAACATCAAACATTTTCGTCCAACATCATGCGGGCTCCTTAAACAAGATGTCAGATGCCCATTAAAATGGACAAGCAATGTTTGACCAAATACTAGACAAGTGAGTTTGACAATAATCGCTGAAATTACGACGTTATCTGTTTGAATTGGTTGCTTTTTCCCTTCTCGCGATTTAAATCTATCATGAAAAACCATTTCAATACCAAATTGAGAGAGGGGGCTAAAGGGTAAAACACCTTTTACCAGCAATATGTTGGACGAAAATGTTTGATCAGTTAACCGGGGGCTTATAATTTCAAAATTCACGCAGGCGGCGAATTTTGTAGGGCTTGTTTTTGCATATTCCGAAAATACCAGCTTTGCATAGAAGCTGCACGAAAACGTAAGGTTATCTAGTGACTCCATTGGACAGACGACAATTTTAGGGATCGTTTTTGATATTTGTCCGAAAACCCTACCGATGTGGTTGTGTTATCGAATTTCTAAGGACGACAGAACATTTCTCGAAAATTCTAGGTGTACCAAAAAACCAACTGTAATGGTTTCAACGCAACTGCTTGCTATTTGAACGCAGCTATCAACTCAGAAGACACTGAAGGACTAACAGACTAATGCAAAGCGGAAAAAGTGGCAGAAGTTGGAAAAGTGGATTTCCTCAAGTATTAAGTATGCTGAGAAATGCGCAGGAATACTGATAATGATAACTTATGTTTTTTTAGAAACACGGCAATCACGTAAAGCAGTTTTTATAGTTTTGATATTTATAATGTTCGATATAGTTAGGTTATGATGTAATTAAGATGAATTTTGTAACTGATGAATGTGCCGTGTCAAAATAAACTTAACATACATACACTCTGTGCACTGATCATCTGTTGGAACCTCCCCGGGAGGGGGAGGGTGGAGGGTTGTCGCCGGAGATTTGAAACCCTGACCCGTGAAAATGGTATAATGCTCACTGGTGACCCACTGAATAAATATCCCCGTCGATTCCCCTGATTCCTGTCGATTATTCGATCATCAAGTTGATCAATGGCCATCCGTGGGTTAAAATCTTCCTTACAGCCTACCTAAAAATAATGGACTGCTCGTGCGCAGTACCGTCCTACTGTGATTTTGCTGCAAATAATATTCTGCTCATGCGTAGTTGTGTCCACGCGTCGAAGCTACTTCAAATTCAGTGAAAAATCGTTTCACGCTTTCCGAAAGAAAAACAAGCTTTGTGGTCGAATGATAAAACTATTATTGTATTCGGCTTTTGCAAAATATCGTGATTTGCTAGTGTCTCTGACAATATCACGATATTTTGCTCAACCTCGTCCAATAATTGTTTATTATTATTCAACACATTATGACAATGTCCAAATATGCGCGCACTCAATTGATATCCTGCGATATACGTAATTTTCTGTGTCGCGGAGAAAACTGGCGGATTTTCCTGCTTTTTCGCAATAAACATGTAGAGATTTGTTAATTGTGCTTTGTCGTTAATGTGTTAAATAATAAAAGAATTATCCTGCTCAATCTTGCGGAATATTGCCTCGTCAGCTAAGTATCAGACGATGTTCCGCACGATTCCTCAGGATAATTGTTAAATAGTTGTTGTTTATGTAGGCCATAGGACAGAAAGTGGAACTCCCAACCCCTACCCCCCTCCAAACAAATTGGCGCAGTGTTGTTAGACATGTTATTTTAGGCTTAGCCCGAGGTTATTCCAAAACTGAATGTCTGCAGAATGTTTTTTTTTTTTTACATTTTGGTGAGATTCTGGATTTAAATGACCTGTGGTCTGAGCCCGAGCTTTGATGTGCAGTGCTACTTCCATTGCTAGTTGGTAGCAATTTCCCATCATGTTGACTTTGTCTATCAAGAGTGACCAATCACGCAAAGCCTTTTAAAGTATTTATTATAGTTCAACATATGTTTTGGTAGCAATTTCCAATCATGTTGACTTTCTCTATCAAGAGTGACCAATCACGCAAAGCCTTTTAAAGTATTCATTACAGTTCAGCATATGTTTTGGAACTAATTTTATTATAGGCTGTCCTTTGGCTCACTCTAATGCAGACATCCAGTTTGGGCTCGTGAAGGCAAACTCGGTAAATATTCACCGAATACTGATGTGTTATCTCGAATGGGATTATGTACTTATTGACTGAGTGGGAGGGTCAGACGGGAAAATATTTGGCTCGAGGTCATGCCGTACGAACCGAGCGCAGCGAGGTCCGTGCGCTATGACCGAGAGCTAAATATTTTTCCGTCCGTTCCGACCCGACTCAGTCAATAAGTGTTTTATCATATGGCCTCTTTAGACTCTTCATGAGCACCAAGAAGATGACTTTTTTTGTTTATTTTGTTTTGTTTTATTTTTATTTTTATTTTTTACAAAAAATTGACAAATTTGCACAGAAAATTGATCTAATATGTTGTTCGTATTTGTTTTCTGGTTGTAAAACAATTTACATGGTTAGACGCGACGAAATCCTCTGAATTCTTATCACTCGGGCCGTACGTGTTCCTAACAGGACAGTACGGCTTTTTCCGACCCTGCTCGCTCTAAGGCGTACGGACCTCATACGGGGATTTTCTCAATAGTTTCACAATGAAAGTGCGCGCTGTGCCGTACTGGTCATATGATAAGACAAATTATTTCCAGAAAGATTCCTTAGCAAAACAGAAAAATGAAAGGAAGAGTGACCTGACAAAAAACCAAGATTTCCTGCCACATTTTTGTTTGTTTGATTGTTATTGTTGTTGCTGTTGTTGTTGCTGTTTTTGTTTTTTCCCCGGTATGTGACGAATCTATATGAACAATATCGGCAAACTTAACAACGAAGGAAAACAAGATATATCTCTTGACCCAAACCTAACTTGCTCTTCACGAATTCGGAGAGAAGTAGAAAATACCAAAAAGCGATAACATAATTATGCCGTATGGGAAGAGTCCTAGATCACCCTATGTACGGAAACATCGGCTGCAGCTGCTAATTTACCGCATTTCCTCGAATAAGCGCACGGGCAGTTATTTAAAATTTCGGCTAAACAGGAGGGGGGTATTCTAAGGAGTCCGCTTAATCTGGGGGTGGGGGGGGGCGCTTATTTAGTTTTTCTTTCAACGAACTGTAACTTTCTTTTGAATTATGCACATAAAAGAACTCTAAAGGCACATTGATGTGGACATTAACGGAAAATAAACTTTTTTCCTACATGCACAGATGCCGGTGTAGTTCAAGCTTGAACGATTATAAATAAAGAGAAAATAGGAACAGGTTTCCCTTGTATATCCCTACCATTTAAGAAAGGAACGGGAGGGGAGAAGGCGCTTATTCGAGAGAAGCGCTTACTTATTAGGGAGCCTTAGCAACGAGGACGGCAACGGCAACGATAACGCCACAAAACAATGGGTTTAATTAGCAAAAACAATCGCTCTGCATGTGCATTTTACATTTTGGTACATTTCTTTGCCTTCCTCGGTAAAACAACAACGTGAAATGACCAAATGTTAGGTTCTTTTTTTTCAACGTGAGCGCATGACGGTAATTTTATCTTTCTTTTTCCTTATTTTAACGCCGTCCGTAGTACATGTAATACAGTCCCTGAATAGTTCTCCAGCATTTTCCAAGTTAAACAAATTGGGATAATCGCGAAAGAGTTAGAAAAATAAAAGTTAGATTTTGAAACAACGCTTTCGTTGCCGTCGCCGTGGTCGCTCCTAAAGCTCCCTGATCATTTTGGTCAAGGAGGGAAGGCGTTTATTCGGGGGAGGATGCTTATTAGAGCGTGGGCGCTTACTCGAGGAAATACGGTATTTGTAGATTAGGAACAAAACCTAATGACTTGTCAAAAAATTGGTATAATTCATTACCAATAAGTCCTCATGACTAGCATCTAAAATTCATGGTATGACAACTCATAACGTTCAATAAACGAAAATCGTGTGACTCGAAATAAGTTAATAACTAACTGGAAATTTTCATGACAGACGGCTAAATACTTGTTGCTAAGCACATTTATCGAATGTCCCGAAGTGTCCAATGCCGCCTTCATGCAGTTCCTCGTGTTTCAGTCTTGTACAGTCCTTATTGCTTTGGAGGCGTAAACAGCAAATGCACTTACAGTCCTCCCAGCTCTGAATTGTTATCAAAAACACCTTTGGGCAGTTCCCTCAGCTTGTTGGCAGTCAAGTTCCTACAAACGAGGAAACAATAAATCAGCTTTAACCTTCTGTGTTTGATGGCACGGTGATAAATTACTGTCAATTTTACAGTCTTTTTTAAATGACTGCCTGTGTGTTAGCCAGACAATTGTTATTAATCGTACTTCTAGTTCCCGTTGCTGAGTTTACGAAACAAGGAATATAGTATACGATACGCGGTATATCCATCTTAGTTTGCAGAGGATGATAACTCTGAATCTCACAGGATTGTTGCTCTTTTATGTGTATTGCTATTGCCGTTTTATTTAATTCTACGCGACGTGAAATATAGTATCACGAAAGATAACTTTGCTTCATGATGTACACTAACAGGGCACCGGCTGACAACTAAACAGCATTTAGGTTGACAGGAAATGTAACCTAGTTCCACTTTTCTTGTCAGACCGAACTCAGTATCTCATGATTACCTTCTTTTTGCCACCCTGAGGTTAGTAAAACAAAATTTCACACGCAATCGACAAGTCAACACAACAAATAATCGCAATTTAAGGTGGTCTTATACAATAGAAAATGAATCCGTGACCTCGCGATAACGGTAGTGAGAAATATTGGCGAGAAACGTGGTCACGTAAATAATGGTTGTTGTCTACTGAATCTTAAGTAATAACACAATCGGTGACGCTGTCTCAAATCATTTCTTTTTTAAAGCCTCTTTGGTGAGCAAAACGAGAGAACGGAAAGGAAACGACAGTTTACACGGAAAACTGGTATTTTGTCTTTAATATCCCACCACTTAAATAGGGTGCCTTTATTTGGTTCTAAATCCTAGAATAAACCGTAATGAAAAAAGCCACTTCTTAAATTGACACAGATTTGTACTCCAAAGCGAAACTTAAGACTGGAAACGCACCGACAAAGTAATTTGTTCAGGCCCTAAAATAGTCTCAAACCATTTCACGCCTCTCAGTTGTTCTACAAAAAAGCGCCGGAAACTTAAGGAATGTTTCTTTATGACTAAAAGATTTTAAAAAGTAAAAAACCGAACGTTTTCCGCACCAAGCTATCTTCAGGATGAAGATGGCTTAGTGCGAAAACGTTCGTTTATATTATTTATTCTTAAAATGTTTTAGCCTTGTAAATACTAGTCATTTTAAAATTCTAGCGAATATTATTAAGATTTCTTTTTGAGGGAAATAAAACATCAAGAAGATAGAAAAAAGAAGATTGAAGCAACCCAGTAAAGTGCCCAGAAACGATCAAATGTTAAATATATGTTTTAACACCGAATTCGGTCAATCATCATGAGCCAGACTGTTTGGGACACTTGCGCAAAACAGTCACGCTAAAGAATAAATCTGGTCACTAACCCCACTTTTCCCAAACCCTCCTAAAATGTAATGTTGATCCACTGAAGCATTTGATGATGTACAATTGTTTCAATGGCTATCAACATTCACATACAAATACGAAGAAAGTCATCATGGGCAATTTCATATGACAATATTTAGACAAAGGTGTATTCTGTTTGCGCATTTAGGAAAGTGTCCCAAGACAAGTTTCGTAGGATTATTTATTATATATCTCATTTTGTACGCGCGCTATGACTCGTCAATTTTGCGGGCCATATTCTACAGTACGGCCCGCTAGACTTCAACAAGGTTTCTTTCCCGCGCGCCGGATGAACCTCAGAGATATAACAAATATCTTACTAACCGCGTTTTCTCGGTTCGTACTGTAAGTTACGGATCCTCGTTTTTTCCCATTAATTCATGGCCTGCGCGCTTCGCGCTTGAGACATAAGTCAACAGGAAAAAACTCCGTCCGTAACTTACAGTACGGACCTCGGACTCGTTTAGTAAGAGTTATATATTATCCGCTAAGACTTGGTTTACCGATATCAGAGCTTCAGAGGGGATTCCGTAAGCTGAAACAGTTATAAGCCTCTGAAAGATCACGGTTTTTTCTGCTAAGTTAGAAAACATTTCTGTCATACTTTTCCTATATCCAAGCCCAAAGCATGGATGGATGGATTGATGGATGGATGGATGGATGGATCGATGGATGGATGGATGACAAACTTTATTTTATCACGGTAGTTATTGTTCAAAAATTTACAATTCTAGTTCTTCGCAAGAGCTGTGCAACTAGGTAAGAAAGAAAAGCTAAAATGCATTTATTACTACTAAAATACAATCAGTGTTTAATTTATACAATATTAAAAAGTGGATGAGGGATGGATCAATACATGGTTCAATTACGCCTAAAGTTGCAATTATTTAGTTCAAGTTATTCCAATTCCTTCGTTCTTTCGTTCGTTTGTGCGTGCGTTCATGCATGCATTCTTGGAGCGAGTTTACTGCCGTTATATCAATACACCATTTTGTTAATGATCAGTTCCTGGTGAATTGTGGCCGATCAAGTCCTTTGTGGGGGCAAACGGGCATTTTACGACGTAACTTAAAAATGGAAATTTTCACCGTTTGCTCCCACAAAGGACTGGATCTAACCACAATTCACCAGGAACTGATCACTAGCAAAATACTTGACTTCAGGACTGGAGGTTGGTTGAAGGCGCTTTCAAGAACCCTGCAAAGCTTTACTTCCCATCTTGGACTGGCTTCACTCACTGACCGTGACTGGACACAAACGTAAATAAACGAGGCTTAATATTTAGCCCCAGCAACATTCAGGTATCAGGTGCGTTGAATGGTGTCTCCAAAAATAAGTGTCTCGCAAAAATATTTCGGCAAATTTCACGGATCTCGCAGCTTATATCGAAATTCTGCGCGAAGCCGTCTCGGTGTCTTGACTTCTTAAGCGATCATTAACGAGTGCGTCCGGTTCGCGGAAACTGTGGACTCACCGTGACCAACTCGAAAGCTTAAGCTACTTTGGTCACTGCGCACATTTGCTTTTCATCACTTGTGTAATTTAGTTTGCTGACTTATCTCTCAACCCATGTAATGCACTTTAATGTAGAAATGTTTGTAAATAGTTCAAAAAAGAATAAACTAATCTGAAATTGAAACTGTGTCGCAAAGTCACGGATTTACCATCGCCACTCTTTGTTATATGTGCGAATACGGTAGGATCAGTTCAAAGTACATGTAACTGCTACCCAATTAATTGAATTATGACTGGATTTGAATCACTCTGTAGGGCCATAGTAAGGGGAGCCCACCCCCCAGTTTTTTGTCCACCCAAACTTAAAAACACCCATGCGTTATGATCAAAAGTTTAAAATAAAATTTGAATCTCCCAGGGCTTTAAAACAATTGGAAGATGTCAATAACTCTTAAAGGAATTATTCCTAATAAACTATAGTATCCATTTCCCCATTTAATTTTTCTCCTTTTCTATTATGGGCACGCGCTGTCAAACTTCGCTGTCGCTGATGCAACGCGACAGTTTGCAATAGCGACAATTCACTGTCCATTCCTCTTTACTTTCTTTGCGACAGCGACATATTTCTGTAACGAAACAAGCGATTGACAGAGTCGCAATCGACTGACAAAGCGACACCAGACCACCCCTTTTCCCCTTTGGAAAAAGCCTGGTGTTTCAAGTTTTTGCTCTTGTTAAATCGATGGATTCCGTTTCCTCTTCCTTTCCCTCGCTTGCCCCAATCCCGTACGTTTTGACAGTGCGCCATTAATTGCTGCAAAAATCCCCTCTGTGTTGCCCAAATGAAGAGCCTGTATGCAGGCTAACTGTATCACTTTATACATGTTTCATTTAAATCGCCATTACTGTTGTTTCACTATTTTTCAATTTAAAAACCGGCAAGTAGGCATATCATGAAAACTCAACTTAAAATGTATGCTAGCAGTGAAAGGATTTGAATAATGTTCTGACTTCATCTACGGTCAGCCTGCTAAAGTCTTGGTCTTTTTGCTTTGATGAAAATTAAAAACTCACCAAAAAGACTGAGAATGTCAATATGCTATTTACAGGTGCCATTTGTACTGTGTCAGACCTAAAATTATAGGAATTTTCACGGCGGGTTTCTTTTGCAGGTCACGGGTCACGGTTCACGGGTCACGGGTTAAAGGTCACGGGTTACAGGTCACGGGTCACAGGTCATTTTTTCGAGAATTGTACCACTAGAGTGACTTCAACCTTTTATTACAGACTTAAAGCAACCCTGGACGGCAGTCAATCGGAAGTCAAGATGGCCTTCTTGATGACCGCAATTTGCGTAATGCTCTTGCCGTCCACCTAACGTCGCGGCAGCCATTGCCACAAGTTTGGCGGTGTCTCGAGAACGCGAGTTTCTTTTTAAATTTTACTTTTGAAATCCGTGTCTTTTCCGCCAAGACAAATCTGGATTATATTCTAAACTAGCGATATGAGATCGCATAGACGAAAGCTATTGGTTTTCTCTTATTTCTTTCCAGTGCAAAAATGCAAATTCGCAGCGACGACGACTACGGAGAATGCTGGAAGCGAAGTTCCCACCGTTGCTAAAAATGGGTACAAATATATCTTTTCTTTTCATTGCATTTGCCTCTGCTTTTCTCTGAAATTCACCTAATTTTCAAAACAAAGCTGACAGGATTATTTAGCTAACCTTGTATATGAAAAGCTCTAATTATTTGTGAGATGTTTTATCTTGCTAACTTCATTTAATTTCAATTTGTCATGGGTCAAATATCATGGAGTGCACTGAAAAGCACGATGTTATTTTGTGCCGAAAAATCCCGGTTAACGAGCCCTATAGATACAATCCTAAATAAAAATGCTCGTCTTCTGAAATCAAATCATCGCACAGCGGCCGTTAACAAGTTTCTCGCATCCCTAAAAGAAGCCATAGTGAAGAAAAACCTTTAACTTTTCGTGCACAGGACGACGTTCTAGCCCCATTCCCTCTCGCCATGCTTTGCCGTCCTAGGGTCCGCCGCCAGGCTTCCTTAAGGTCCGTAAGGTTTAAGTGGTTAGTTGTCACATTTTAAAATTGAAAGCCACTCTTGTGGTATAAATCTCGGGAAAATGACCTGTGACCCGTGACCTGTGCCCTATAAAAGAAACCCGCCGGAATTTTCAAATGTTCAGGAAAGTTCCTTATAATACATTAGATGTCTAGATCCACAGTTTATGGAAGCACATTATTTTTATATTAAAAAAGCATGACATTTTTATAGATTGAAGTGAATTTATCACTGTAAACTGTATAGCCCCAGGTTTCGTTTTGAATTCCAGTTGCTCTTGTAGTGGCTCAATTTTACACATGTATTTTTTATGTGAATTAATGTATCCTCACCAGCAGATACTTCTGTACAGCATGCAAGTACTGTAATGTATTGGAGTACTGGTCAGTGACCAACCAATGTAAGCAAAATGTATTCATCGTGTTTAGAACACAAAGCCCAAGAGAAGTCTCACAAAGGACCTTCAACACGACAGTCAGAAAGTAACATGGGTTTAATTAATTCACTGGTCCCGCCTGGGATTTTTTGTCTTTGCAGCTTGTAATAGGGAGGTGTATCATTACTTTGTCCAGTATGCCCAAGTTTTACCATGAAAATTGAAGGTAAGCAAAGTCAGCTCATACACTGTACATTTACTGACAAAAATCAACAAAGTGGTTACATGCTCAACTGAAGGTCCAGTCAAGTTATGTTTTTATAATTATATGAAAATTGCAAACAAATTTGCAACTCTTAAAACACATGCCCAGTGTCATTTCACTAAATCAGAGCCTGACTACATGTATGTAGGAACTAACTTATCAGTGCCCAATATGCACTTTGATTTTTCTTTTTGTTGGACAGTAGTGTAGTAAGCCGTTGGGGACTGGTGCCCTTGTCTTCCCTTGTCATGCAAGTTAAGCAACACAGATAACAATTGTGGACAAGACATGAGTAAGAGGGTACCTTCACCATTTTAGGTGATAAAATTTTCTGTACAGTTACGTTCAACAGATTTGTAACGTGTGTATATTAAGCTGATGGGGTGTTCAGACTAATGAACAGGTTCAACCAAAACAGGATGAAAGAACACCCTTTTGAATATCAAAGAAAAAATGAGAGTGAAGATAAGTGAGATGGTAAAGTGAGAAATACTTTGGCCTAGCATCAATATCACTGGTAAAATAGTTTATTAAGTGAATGCTTTGCGAACAAAAAAATTGATTCAAACTCTCACACAAAGGAGCATACAAAGAAAAAGTGTTTTTTGAACATTCTCATTCTTTGAAAAGGGTAACTGCTACAAGCAAAAGTATTGAAAATTATAAATATCATATTTTATTTTTTCAGACGAAATAAAAACAAAATGGGTGATATATGAATAAACTTCAAGTCAACTCCCAACTCAATTGTCATCCTTGTAGCTTTGTTATTGATTTTCTAGATGTGTTTGAGCTACTTATCTCATTGGCCAAAATACAAGTCATGGTACGTGTATTAACCACTCTATATACACTGTAAAAATGTGAACTGTTGGATAGAGGCGCTTGATCTCATTCTTTTTTTTTTCCAAAAATTTAATATACTGTACAATTCAGTAGCACCAGTTTAGCAGTATTTAAAATACAATTTTGATGAAAATGTTGAATGAACTAACTAGTTGAATGAACTAACTAGTAATTCCATCCACATTAATGAACTATTTAATGTTCACAATTTTTTAACACAAAATGTTATCACTGAGTCCATGTGAGTTCACAATTAACTGTTGAATCTAAGACTGCTGTTGATCTCTATGCATGGAGACACTACATCAGTTACTGGGAACAAAAATGGTAGTCAACAGCAATTACAACCAAGCTGACATTTAAAATTCAATAAAATAATAATAATAATAATAATAATAATAATAACAACAACAACAACAATTAAACTGTCCAGCTAATTGTTCTTGCAAGGTACAGAAAAAAAATAAGGTTGAACTGAAAGCATAATTATAGACACAAGGCTCTTGGAGCACGGAGCCTACAGCCAGTTCAAATAAGCTGTATGTACCTGGAGAAAAATCGTTGAGCAGGGTCGCACAACCAACACAAACTCAGCCCACTTATGGCATCATCCATGCAGGATTCTAACCCCGGCCACTTTGGTGGAAGGCAAGTGCTCTCACCACTGTGCCAATAGGCTAGTTTCGAATTGTGGAAGAACAAAAGAACAGAGTCGAGGTTCAGGGGAATAATTTGCGTTTTCTTTTGTCAAAAAAACAAAGGAACATTTGATGCAAATTATTCCCTGAACCTCGACTCTGTTCTTTTGTTCTCCCACAATTCGAAACTCGCCTATTCCCTGCTCCCCAGCAATAATTATGCTAACTGTTAATACATGCACATACAGGTAAATACACATGTAGCATGTTCTTTAAAAGTTCTACATTACATTTTCATCTCAATCAAAAGTCTGTTTAGTGTTCTTTTAGTGTACAGTACAGTTGACGATCAACTTTGAAGGTTCAAGCCAGCCTAACAAAATTTATATTTCAACTCAAACTGAGTATGGACAAGATGCCTGTCATAAATACATGTATTAGGGAAAATTAGTCTCACTAACTACATGTATTTAACCAGTTTTGATCTGATAAATATTCAGGTGAACTGTAAACAGGTATCTTCAAACCCACAAAGTCTAAAACAAAAACATACATGTATACACTGTAGTGTGCACATGTGGCACCGTCATGCTTAATGACATAGTTGTGACATGGCTTAATATGTGAAGTTGTATGCCTTGCAAACGGTTGGTAAGCTAGACATGTCAATGAAATTACCTGCAGCAATGCAATAAACTCTTACAAGTTCAAAAGTATCGTTGAATGAACTTCCACTGACAAGTTCAGAAGTATCATTTACACTGTAAGTGCCAGCTAGTCTCATTGGTTTAATAAGGTACTGAGTAGACAATGTAGCTTCAATTTAGCTACAACAGTGGAATGATGCTGCTGCAATCAGGTATCCTGTTTTCACTTTTAAATAGTAGCATTATTCTAGTGATATCATTGTTAAATATAGAGCCTAAAGATACTACAGTAATCATTAAATGACTAACATTATAGACTATTCTATACAATCTACTTAAACCTCTCAATATTTAGCTTTTGCATGCTGTTGAGTCTCCACAACAGAGAATTACTGACAGTAATTATATTTTTGTTGAATTGCAAAGAAAAATTCAGGACCTTTTTGAAGCAGTTCCTAATATTAATCTCTAAGTCAAGAACAAACTGGAAATTGTCCAACTTGCAGATCACAACATTCCCTTTTGTTCACTTAGCAAAGAAAACCCTACATGTACATTGTATAAAAGTGCAGCAGAAACTTAACTGTTTGGCAGTGGAAGGCAAATACTACAGAAATCTAATGAGAAGGTCAGTTTAACTCAATGAAAGTAACTTAAATGTTTTAGCAGTAGCTGACAGAATCTCTCCAATGACTTGTAACACTGCAATTACCTTTACTAATTACTGTTTGAGCTTTTTGATAGTTGTTTAATTTGTAAATCAGCAAAACCATCAGTTAGTTTTATCTCCATTACAGCAATTTCATAAATTTATGCAATTGAGGATAATTAACGCAGCAAAATTGACTGGTAAATGTCACATTTCATATGTAAAAGAATTCATACATGTATACTGATCCTCACTATAAGTTAAAGCCAACTGAGAGGCTCATTTAAAGATATTAATCAAAAATGACTCTTATTGGTCTTCACTGAAGACGTACATGAGGGGGAGGAACAGGGGAGTAAATCTCCCTTCTCCCTACTTTCTGAGCCAATTTCTCCCTCCTCCCTAAACTTTTACCTCACATTTTCTCTCTCTTCCCTACTTTCCCCCCTATTTCTCCCTCCTCCAACTTTTTTTGGGCCATTTCTCCCTCCTCCCTATTCTGTTCCTCCCCCTCTTACATGTACTGTACCACTCAGAGATAAGAGGCCAACCCAAACGCAAAACATGTGCATGTTTTTCGTGTTAACGCGGTTCAAAAAGCGCGTTAGAAGATGCATTTCTTCTGCGTGTTTTATCTATTGTCATTCACTGCAGTAAATTTTCTTCGTGTGACATTGTTTTGAAAGACAATGACGCGCATGAAGAAGACGGAAACGAAACCGCATCATATTACAAAGACTTCCACAAGTTGTAGGAGCTTGAGTTGCCTACGGTGCAAATTGCTACTTCCTCTGGGTAATGAACATGTACACACCAGCTGGGAAACAACCCTTGTAAAGTCATTTGAAACAATTAATATTCATCGTAATGTATATACATGTATAAATTATTTTTGTTCCACTTTTCACTTGTCTCGACTCCATATTTCTACCCAATTAATACATTCCGACCAAATGGGTTTCGTCAAGAATAGAGCTATATATCGGTCAGAATATAAGACTCTTAAGTTATCTAATTGAATCACCAGAGCTTAAAAAAATCTCAGGAATCTTCCTTTTTGTGGACTCTGAAAAAGCTTTTGACTCTATAGAGAGAAGCTATAATGAAAACTTTTCAACATTGGACCTTTGATAAGAAATTGGTTTTCCATTCTCTATAATGGTGGCAAAACAGAAGTTATGAACGCCGGCTTTATGACAAATAATTATTTTGAAGTTTTGAGAGGCATAAATCAGGAGTGCCCTGCCTAAGCCCAGCTTCCCTGTTTATCCTAGCAGTGGAGCAACCGGCTTTAAAAATCAGACAAGAACCAAACTGTAGAGGTACAGTCATGTATTCATCTCCCTAACTCTGAAGACTGAGGTTTAAACGATGACTCTATGCTCATACTTGAGGCCCTGTTGGGGAAGGGGGGGAGGGGGTCTTTATGTCCTCCGTCTGAATTTCAAACCTTTACGTGTCGCAATTTTGGATGGACTGTATGTTCCTGTCAATTTTATAAATTTGGTAAAATATCCACAGCTTGCTTGGATTGGTAGACTACTAAGTAATTTGGGTGCTGCCTGGAAGGCCACATCAAATTATTACTCTGAGAAATATGGAGGCCTTCATTTTCTTCTTAAATGTAACCATAATGTTTCAGCAAGTTCAGATAAAAACATGAGCAAAACTTCGCCAGATAATTTTTTTCCCTTGTTCAGGCAGCCTAGTGTGATAAAAAAAAACATATCAGCCAACAAAATGGAAAAAGAATGTCTTGGTTTAAATTTAAGCACACTGGTCGATGAAGATGATAGCCTGCATAACAGGCGCTTATTTAGCCATAATGTTTCAGCAAGTTCAGATAAAAACACGAGCAAAACTTCGCCAGATAATTTTTTTTCCTTGTTCAGGCAGCCTAGTGTGACAAAAAAAAAAAAAAAAAACACATCAGCCAAAAAAATGGGAAAAGAATGTTTTGGTTTAAATTTAAGCACACTGGTCGATGAAGATGATAGCTTGCATAACAAGCGCTTATTTAGCCCAGCGCCAAGCAGGAGAGATGGAGCGCGAGACAATTAAAGGGAAGAGAAAAAGAAGCACCTGTCACCAGTCTATTGTTCATGCCCTTTCACCCCCTGAGACAACCACAACAACAACCACAGTAGTTTTGAATTGACCAATGAAACAGCTTTCAATCCTTTGCAGGAAACTTACATGTATCAGTAGATTTCTTGCGCATTTAGTTGTTACAGGAGATTTTTGCGATTTTTGAGAGCATTCATTGCTGGCAGACAGAATAAGCTTACTGCTACGAGCGGCAGAAAGCAATTACAAGAGTGTATTGTTTATGATAATGAATTTGATGGAAACAGAAGTGCTTGTACAGGTGTTAGGTGTTTTAATTTAAGGGTAAAAATTTCCATTGAGTGTGGAAAGTTTGATAATTCAAAGAATTTGCTAAACAACAGCACTGACTGCTGAGTTTACTCTGCTTTTCTTTTACTCCGCTTTACAAGGTGCCATAAAGAATACTGTGCATAGGATATTGGCCAAGGCGGTCGATCATAAACCGCTGTGGAGTACAACAAAATAGCGCTTGGTGTTGCCTCCTGTCTTTCAATGAGAGTGAAGTCGTCAGCCTATTTAACTTAAAGAAACAGTGATCCTTCAGCATGGTGGTTGTAAGGTGCATGACATTTCTTTCAACTCTTGGACTTGCTCTATAGTTATTGCCAATGAGCAAATGGCTCGAACATTTTTGAGTAAAACTGGTAAATTAAACTTTTAATTTACCAAACCCAGTAGGCAACCAAGCCAACACATCTCTCCTTTCTACCAACGCCACAATACATCTTTTCTTTTCCTTCATGAGATTTTCGACAGGAAGAAATCAAGCGCAAGCTTGATAGCTTCGCTGAAAACTCACAGTACACCATGCACCATGTTTGTTATTTGTGGTGTACATCTTTTCTCACATCAGTATCACATGGTATGAATTGACCAATCAGTGTTTTCTGATCACCAGACGATCGGTTGCAAGAGCAAATTGAACATTAGACTGGCAACAGGCACTTATTTTCCTCTTCCTGACGTCTCGCATTCCGCGCTCGCGTCTCGCGCTTCCATCTCTCCCGCTCGGCGTTTGGCTAAATAAGCGCCTGTTATGCAGGCTATGAAGATGATTGACCTATGTTTACTGCAGTGTGACATTAGAGTTCTAGCTCCTGCAGATGGAAACAAGAACAGCAATTAATGCCAGAGGTCAGTACAGCTGGTGCTGGGGACCTTGCATTTCTGAGCATTCGGGAAGGAAAACACTTTGAAAGAACCCAAAAAATTACACGTATTAACTGGTCCATAGTAACTTTCCAAGGTTCTGTATCAGTAAATAGTTTTGATTCAAAGTCTTATATATTCATTTGCATTTTTTGTTGTTATCAATGTTATCCTTAGACAAGTAGAAAAACAGTACAGAAGTAAACTCAGAACGACAGGTTGCTGTTTAAATAGTTTGCCCAGGTTTTGCCATACAGTTCTTAGGCAATGTAAGTTATAAAAGACAGTGGTACATGTTTGGATGTGCCGCATAAATTATTGAGTAACAAATGGCACTTGGAAAGTTTGGAGAGCACTCAAAGAGGTAGAGTTGCTCTCGCCAAAGTCTTGTGCTTCCCTCATGCTCTCCAAACATTCTATGTGTACGATAACTTGATATACTGTATGCAAACTAAAGCATGAACTAATATATATATTTAGCCAAGCCTAAAAGCGGAGCTCCAAAAGCATTCTTTTTCTACTGGCATTTACATATAGTGTGCTTGTCATATCACCCATCTGACCTCACTCAAGCTACAGACCCAAGGCTGTAAAAAATAGTATGGAAAGGTGATCTGAGCCACTTATCACAGTGGATTTGGACCCCGCAGATTTGCACCCTCCAGTCCAGATCTGCTTGAGGATCAGATTTGGACCCCCTTGTCCAGACCTGCTAGCAGATATGAACCCCCTTTTACGGATTTGGACCCCCAACCCTCCTAAAAACAAGCGTTCTATTCAGTAATGCACATGTCATCGGCTTCCCCTGGGGTCGACCCCCGGGCCTACCAGGGAGATATGTGGGGGAATACAAAGGGATGGATGGGACATTGTTCTACGATGAAAGATTAGGGGGTGGGGGAATTCATAAGTTTGAAAATAATGTCAAGGGAATTTTCTGCTGAGAGACACCTAACCATGCCAGGGGACTTTGTCTTGAGAGATTCCCCGACCCCCGGGGAAATTCCTAAAGTTTGATTGACTGATTTTACAATCCCCCTGGTTAGTCCGGGGGTCGACTCCACGGGGAAGCTGATGACATGTGCATAAGGTAATAAAAATTCCTTTGCAAATTGAGTTTGGAGATATTAAAAAGCAAAAAAAATATTGAGGTAGGTTTTTAAAAAAAATAATCTTTAACACTTTGTGTAAAAAAGAACCTGCAACGCTAGTTTGCATCTATAAATTTTTAAAACAAAACATTTCTTAACATCTTAGAGCAATACCTAAGGACAGGTCTGTTTCCCCGTTCAACTGTAGGCTACTTAGTTATGGTTTACAGCCACTAGAAATTGGTGGAGAAGCCTGGTGAATGCTATTTTGAATCAGTATCCGACATCAGACATATAGTGATTCAGATCATCACTTCATAATGAGTGCAATTTCAGTTATCCAAAGCCTCCCATGAGACAGTTGGAAATCAGAAATTGTGTATCCTCTGGAATATATGTATGCATCAAAAAAATTATGAAAGAAAGATACATGGAAATCAATAAAAATATTTAGATGACATGCATTAAGGCCAAGATATTTCTCTTGATCAGTTACTTCTTGACCTTACTATCGCAAAAACTGCTTGCTGACATTAAGCTCATCAATCAATGCACCTACGGTGTTTTCAAAAAGAAATCCAGCTGCTTTTCTGGCCAGCCAAGTGCAATACTAAGCAACTTGATAATAAAATATTGGGCATTTGGTTGATATCACTATCAAGGTAATTAACAATGTAGTATGAGGATTTAAGGTAATGATTCACCAAAGCAAAAGTGCTGGAAATACGTGTTAGCAATCTTAACTTGATTTTCTATTTTGCAAGAAAGGTAAGGAGTAGTCTCACATTTCTCCATGTACATTTGAAATTGCACAACATACTTCATCAAACATCAAAAATCCCATTACACATTAGTGTCAAATGTCATCCAAACATACCACAAGATTGGTGTGACCAGCTATGAATAAAATTAATTGAGAGACTGCATGCAGGAGAAGGAAGTCCAAAGGATGTGTACATTAATGAGAAAGAGCTTACTTTAAGTTTAGTAATACTTTGTCATGCGAATACATCTAAGTTGATACAAAAAAAATGCACGACTGGAGAATAATTGGGAGAAAGTAAATTCCCATACAAAGAATATTATCTAATACAGTAATAGCCCACGTATAAGAACCTAGGTTTTAAGAACTTGTTAGGCTAAAATTTTCATTTTAAGCCCCCTCCACATAAGAACCTATTAATGCTAAAATTTTAAGTTAGGTTCTTATCATTGGGGTTGTTGTAAAAGTGTAAAGGTAGAAACTGCTGAATGGGTTTCTTTGTTATGCTTTGTTACGGACATATACTGTACCTGCAGTGAACTGCCTATAGGCATTTCTCTATGGTACAAATAAATGATTTATACTGTATTATGAGATGATATTTATCATATATATAGTATATTCAGATAAAATTCATATGAAAATTTAAGAACCTATTTTAAGAACCTTTGTAGCCTAAATTTGCTTTCAGTGCCATTTATATAAGAATCTATTAAGGCTAAATTAGAAAATTCTGGTTCTTATACGTGGCCTATTACTGTATTACACATTCTAAAAACTTAGAGGTGAAATTTAAACGTGGCCCAAAGCTAACCTAATCAAATTAAATCGAATACTTGTCTCTTACAAGTCACCCCTGCTTTGAGATTGACACTAAAAATAAAGAAGTAAAATTGAAATACAATCCAAAGTTAACCTAATTAAATTACATACTTGTCACTCACAAGCTACATCTGATTTCAAATTGACACAAATAATGTAATAGATAGGACTTAAAACTGCTTATAGAAGGTGCATGCATGATGTTCGATGGCACACCATTCTAGTCTGGTATGTAGCGATTATAAAAAGAAAAGCTGAAGGCCATATATATATTTAGCCAGGCCAAGCCTAGAATCGGAGTTGCACACTCTCACCGAGCAACTTCGCATGGCTTTATTTGGGCCAGTTTATTTTGTGTCCAAAACAATTGAGCAGCAGCAGGGAAAACGAAGAGTTTTCGATAGCAAACGTTTGCAAAAAAATACAGACATTCGTGAGTCCTAACTACTTTCAGATGAAAGCGTAACGGAATTCAAAGCGGATTAAGAAAAAAACACTACAAGCAAACAAAGTACGATGCGAGTGTTTTGCTGGAAGAAGGAGAAGGTGGAGAAATTAAACAAGACTAGCTTGTAATAATAATAGCTTGTACTGATTAGTCTAGAAAAATCGGTATTTATTTTGACATAAATGCCCGTAGAAAAGACAATAAAGGGTAAAAACTGATCGTTAAGACTAGTCAACAGGAATTGACCGCGGTTCAGAAACAACAGAACAACAAACACAAGTATTACAAGAAAACAAAGCACAATACGAATAATATTTCTTCGAAGATTCTTGGAGAGGGTGGAGAAATTAGACAAGTAACAAAAATTGCTTAGCAATTTCGACATAAATGTCCGTAGAAAAGACAAAAAAGAGGTCCACACCTGATCAATTAGAGCAGTCAACAGAAATCGCTGAGGCAGCAATCACTCGCAACGCGACAGGGCTGAATAATAGCGCCATTTCCCACAAAATCTTTCCTTGGCTGTCACAAAACGCTAAAGAGCTTTTATAGTTTTACTGGTACTTCCCATGTCTTCCGAAGAACCTTCTTCAATTAATCATTCTCAGTGGGAAAGCGTCATCCAGTTAACGAAGAAAGCGCTTGCCAAACCACACCAGCATTTCTCTCGCAGACCCGTCCAATATAAAATTTATCAAAGCCAGCCCAGCCAGTCAACCCATTTCGGTGTTTTTTACATCCAAACGCTGATTCTTACCGGTTCAAACAAATTAAGACGACATGTTTATAGACGGCGAAACTTAATATTGTTGTTTACAGGCCGCTTTCGACGAAAATCTCTAAAACGTTTTTCAAATTTTGACAACTTTATGTCAGATTTTGAGACGTGCACATGCACATGCATTTGATCGGCTTTTTTTTTTACTCGAGCTTTAATGCTTAATTTTACGAGGACTCATTGTGATTACGTGTTATTAAGATA
Organism: Pachyseris speciosa; assembly: GCA_016490735.1. Lineage (NCBI taxonomy): Eukaryota > Metazoa > Cnidaria > Anthozoa > Scleractinia > Pachyseridae > Pachyseris > Pachyseris speciosa. The sequence goes on along the minus strand of JAEMWC010001284.1, from coordinate 41,555 downwards.
AGGGCAAAAGTTTCTTAACGCTGTTGAGGTACCAAGGTCGAAAAACAGTCAGCCTGAAGCCGAGTGAAAACACTCGTTCGCTTGCAAAGAAAACAACGTAACAAAAAGCAAACAATTCAACTACTTCGTTGCGTCCAAAACGAGTACAGGTGATTGTTATTTATATCCATTCGAGAGAAAAATACAAGTTTCATTCCTGAACAAAAGTAACAACGATTAAACCAAATGTTAAGCTTCTATTTATTTAATTCACCTCACTGTCCTGCGCTGTGTTGTAGAGGTTTCTACCACTTGAAAATACGTAAGCTTCAGTAAAGTAAAAACAAGCATCCGCAAAAATAGCAAACGGTTTGTCCAAAGAAAGAGCTTTTTCCACAGAGTTTGAGCTACTCGTTCCTCCCATTAACACAGGTGAACTGTTAAGTGACCTTTCTTAGTGAGATGCAAGATGCCGCGGTAAAGTGAAAGCCCTTGAAGCGTTGAATTATACTGTTTTCAACCGCACAATCGATCCAAGTTTGAAGCTTTTCTTGAGAAAAATCGCTCTTTCCTTCATCACTTGAAAATTCACGTTCCGGAGTATCTGACAAGTTCTTGATTTTTATGCTTTTTACGCGAATTTAAAGACAAACTTCGATCGAAGACGATGAAGTTGTTTTGCTCAAAATGCAGAAACCAAGTGAATGTGAAATTACGAGCCGCAGAAAGCGCGCGAAAAATTAAGCCTCGATATGGTTTGGGTGTCCCACATCTGGCTTGAGCCTGCGATCAAATCGAAAGCAAGTACCTGGTCAGCGGTCAACTTCAAAAAAAACAGCTGACCTCGATGAGGTCTCAACTTGAGCCCCCGATATGGTCACTTGACACTGGTCAGCGGATACTTTGTTTTGACAGGTGTCAATTGGCTATATGATGGATGTCTAGTATCAAAGACGCTGGGTGTAAACTGTAAACTAGCTGGTCAGCTGCTAGGCCAGGTGGAGTATGGCCGCCATGTTGGATTATTATGATTATTATTAGGATATTATTAGTTATTGGGCAACACCACCGTCGTCGTCGTCGTCGTGCGCGCCCACGAGCAATACCGCTAGCCATTTTTACCATGAGAAAAGCAGTTGACGGGTTTCTATAGGTATGGTGCTCCGCTCACGGCCCTTCGGGCCGCTGGAGCTCCGCTAGTAATTATTGTTAAATGTAGTCTTACATGCTTCAAACATCAGCCTGATGATGAATGAATTTTTCTTAGAGAATTGCTCCTTGATATTGGAACATTGCTTGCTGTACAAATACTATCACTGAATACAAGAAATTTTTATGCACACAGTAAAGAGTTATAGCTATTGTATGATATAGGCATGACCAGTATAATGTACATCTTTATGATAACAAACATGAAGACATTAGCCCAAAGTATCCTGTGAAACTTTCATAAAAATCAAACTGCTGAACAAGTAAAAAACCCAAACCTATGTGTATAGAGTCCAATGGACTGAATGGAATGTCTTGAGTAATGGCTGACCTAGTTTGTAGTGGACATGAATTTTATATATGTTTGCTCTAAACGTGACTACAGATATACAGTAGTCCAAGAAAATCAATTTTTTGAAGCCATTGCCTCAAGATTCAAAGTTGCTTTTTATAATTACATGTTGCTAGTCACAGCTGATCACTAAGAAGAAACTAAACAAAAAAAGATATTACCAAAGGGCAACTGGAATTTAATTTTTTAAATACAATGGTACACTGAAAGACTCTGAATGGTGAATTTAAAACAAAATGGTCCTCTTTGTAATTTATATTGTCCACTCAAACAGAGGTGTAATCTTAGAATAATTTATCTGTGAGTGTTGCTACCTGGGTACCAGATTCTAATAAAACTCCCCCAGAGATAAATGAAAGTTCCACTTTGGTAATAATGTGTTGTTTCCTCCAAAATTTTCCACAGTTTTTCACCCCAGTAGGTAATATGGGCAAAATCAGCTTTTTGCTAATTGTTAAAAACTGCATGATGTAACTTGTCTGTAACTTGGTCATGATCAGAGTACTACTTGTAGGATATAGCTTGAATTAAGACTACAGTGTAATACAAAATTACGGTTTCCAACACTTTTGCATTGTATTCTATAATTGAACAGGAAGAAATAAAAGCTTGCAGCTTTATCGAATATTTCACTGGTTTAAAATTTATTAAAAAATTGACAGTATATTATTTTTTTACTAAATCACTAATCTCATCACAATGTAAAACTATGCTTGATTGCGATCTGTACTTTGTTTATCTTATACACTAAGCATACATGAAGTTTCTTTTTGTAAACTGTATGACTGCTTGCTCTCCATTTACAAGGATACATTTTCAAAGGTGAACAAAAAGGTATGCAGTAAGGAGGTGCCTCCTACTATAGGACACTCCATACTCAAAAATACCCAAGAATACTTCCGCAAATTTTCAAGGCATACATGTATCAACGTCAATTTCAGTTAAATCCCATTCCAAACATTTGAGTTGGTAGAATACAAATATTCTCAATGGTGTACTTGTACAACTCGATCTATACAGTCAATCATACAGTCATGTAATGGCAGTGCCACTGATGAGTCAGCCATAGGCATAAACTATTACAGTGTATGCTTATTTGTGTCGCTGGTTTTGCACCCCCGGCAAGAAGTAATCATTAACCAGGTAATGATCTACTGTAAAACCACAACTCAGACACTTTCACTGAGGTACCAGAATAATTATTATTTTCAGATGGGTGAATTCACATACTACATATCTATAAGTGCTTCAACAGTTGATTTAACTAATGGTTTTCACTAGAATAATATTACTACTTTCAGTTTATACGTGAATTCACATCCTACATACTGTATTACAAGGATACATTTTCAAAGGTGAACAAAAAGGTATGCAGTAAGGAGGTGCCTCCTACTATAGGACACTCCATACTCAAAAATATTATTTTAATGATATACATCAGGCAATTGACAACAAATGCGAAGCTCTTTTAGTGCTGTTAGATCTGTCCGCGGCTTTTGACACAATAGACCACGCTATTCTTCTTGATAGGCTTCGGTATCGCTATGGCTTTTCCGAAATGGTTCTTCGGTGGATTGAATCATACCTTAAAGGTCGTCCTCAATGCATCGCCCTCGATAAGATCGTTTCTCGACCACGATATCTACCGTGTGGTGTTCCTCAAGGGTCCGCCCTTGGACCGCTGTTATTCTCGTTGTATATCGCCCCTCTTGAAGATATCATCTCCGCACACGGTTTCGACGTAATGATGTATGCTGACGACACCCAGCTCTACATTTTTATGCGTAAAGGAAACCGCATCGCTTCTCTAGAAAATCTCAGTTTGTGTCTAGATGATATCATGAGTTGGAATTTATGCAATATGCTTAAATGCAATCCGTCGAAGACTGAGATAATTCATTTCTCTTCGCGTTTTTCACCTGCTGAGCCGATTGCTTCGATTAAAGTCGGTGATCATTACGTTCAGCCTACTAGTGTTATCAAAGACCTTGGAGTCACGCTTGATTCACACCTTACCTTTGTTCCCCATGTCAACAATACCTGTCGCGCTCTTTCGCGTTCGTTTCATTTTATTGGCAGAATCAGAAAATATCTTTCGCAAGCGGATACTGAGCGCATTGTCCATGCCTTTGTTTTATCGAAATTGGATTATTGTAATAGTTTGCTCTATGGAATTCCCTCTCGTGAAATTGAGAAACTTCAGAGATTGCAGAATACCGCGGCAAGATTAATTGTGTGCATGAAGAAGACTGATCACATTACTCCTGTTTTAAAAAAGTTGCACTGGCTTCCTGTAAATGACAGAATAATTTTTAAGTTACTGTTGCTTACGTACAAATCTCTTAATGGCCTTGCCCCGGTGTATATTAACGAACTTTTACATCATTACACTCCCTGTCGCTCTCTTCGTTCTAGCGATTCCAACCTCCTAGTTATCCCGAAGACTGCTACAGTTACTTACGGAGATAGATCTTTTGCGGCAATTGCTCCGAAGTTATGGAATCAGCTACCGCTTGCAATTAGACTAGGTAACTCTGTTGATAGTTTTAAAAGGGCCTTGAAAACGTACCTGTTTCGTGAGAGCTCTTTCTTTTAGCTGTAAAAAGCATCGAGACATTTATATGTAGAATGCGTTTTTAAGAACTTTAATTATTATTATTATTATTATTATTATCTATAAGTGCTTCAGCAGAATTGATTTCACGAATGGGTTTCACTAGAATAATTACTATATATTTTTCAGTTTATACGTGAATTCACGTCCTACATACTGTATCTATAAGTGCTTCAGCAAAACTGATTTCACGAATGGTTTTCAGAAATGACGGAAGCATGGTTAATTTTTACCAGTGCTCCCCTTTCTGCTTGTTTGAATATTTTCCAAACCACAAAAAAAATTAATACATGTAAGGTATTTGGTTTGTGTGCTCTTGGAATTGAAAGGTACATGTATCAAGACAACTGATGACATTCCAAAGCATAATTTAATATGAGCTTAATTCAAAGTGGAAACCCAACAACTTTAACCTTCTTAAGACAAAAACACAAGACTGAGTACTAAAAGTTTGTGTACAGCTGTGCAAAGAGTATTCTGATTGACAGCTAGGGTACTAGTTAAACCTACTTTAAATCTTACCACATTCGTCACTAACCTGTAATATGCAAAGGCTAAAATTAATGCAGCTTACCTCGTTTATTTTTTGTTCATCTTGCCAGTGAGTGAAGCCAGTCCACAATGGGAAGCAAAGCTTTATAATCAACCAACCGCCAAGTTACCACAATCACTCGATCAACAAAGTGTCACACAAGAGGAGACTAAACCCTTATGGACAACACCGCTGACTAAGTCGTTTCCAGGTCTCAGCTAACCCGCGATCATGCTCACGAGGAGAAAAAAGCTGGGCGACGACAGAGAGGGCCACAGGCTCCTCGTTTTCATTTATCGGAATAGCTTTAATGTGTCTCTACTGTCTTTAAATTTAAGTATTTGTTCCCGAAGAATTTTGGCCCAAATGCCAAACTGTACAGGCCCTCAAATGATCCCCAAATTGGACCGCAACTGATCCCGAGAAAAAAACAAGGAATGGCATGGATTGATATAAAAATTTACACACATAAGAAAAGTTGAAATATTCCATAGTTGTTGTTGTTGTTGTTGTTTCTGGAAAATCTGTGACGTTCTGCTGAGTAAAAGAAAAAACCTTTTTAAGGGTCAAAGATTTTGTTGATTTCAGGACTTTTGCATAGCAGAATAATTGATTATGTGAAGATGTACTTGTTGTGATCGTGGACTGGGAGTTTCGTTTGATGTCGTCTGTTTATTGTGTTGAATATTCTAGAACGTTCAAGGACATGCTTAATTGGATTTCCATTGCCATCCGGTATATGAAGGCCTATCCCAATTGTGCTCGGAAACTCAGACTTTTGAGCAACTTTTGGCTTTTCGAGTAGCTTTTTACGGTTTTAGCAAACTCGAGCAAGTTTTGCCTTTCTGAGCAACTTTTGAGCATATAAAGCACACCTCAAGCACGAAATAGTGAATAATTTGGGAACTCCATTTTTGGGAATTTATTGAATGTTTATCAACTTTTTGAACAAATAACCTGTCACGTGATAATGTATCACGGGACTATTGCGATCCTTGTCAGAAGCGAATGATTCGATGCTGTCCTAGTCTAATATTATAACGGATAACTAGCCTCTGGAGAAACAGTTTTTAGTCTTCTAACCAATGCATTTGGCTCGCAGCAAGAGTCTGTCCTTCAAGATTACCTTGTATACAGTCAACCAACGTCATCTTCTGCTCTGACAAGACGTAGTTGATGTGCACGAGGTACTGCTCTGGTGACGGCAGGCAAGTACCGTCGTTGTTGACAAATATCACCAGGTACAAACTCTTCCACGGTTACAGGGAGATCATCCGCAACAAAGTAAAATACTTTTCCATACTGGAAGGAATCCCGAAATTTCAAGGCACTCTCATAGTAAATCTTTCAATTATGTTTCTTGCTACCGCGTGCATTTGTACTTAATTGCGAGTATGGTCTTCCACTGTCGATATTAAGATGTCTGTGCTGGTTTGAATGGACATGATCTTGTATTTCTTAACTACCCAATCACCGGAGAACTGAGATCGGCTGTCGCTGCATGTTGCTTTAAAAGCATTCCTCAAAGCCCCGCTCGAGAAAGATTCCTCTTCTATTTTCAAATCAATTTTATTGGAAGACCGTCATTCCACTTGCTTTGTTCAATATACAAAAATTTGAAGACGTAAATTAATAGTAAATTTTTTTAGGGGCTTTACTAATTTTCAAGCCTTTAATAAGTGTGCAATAGATAACGATTTCGGAAAAACTGTACTGCTTGGAAGATTCCCCCGTTTAGCGCGTGATGGCGAAACTGGAGCGGGTTTCGTAGCGCGGTCAGTAGGCTTCTTCATTCTTCCCACTTCTTGAGGAGTAAAGATGCGGTCGGCATTTTCTTTAGGTGGAAGAAAGCGAATAAAGTATACTTTACGACCCTTAATCTGCTCAAATTTTGTGCACGAGGGTCCTCTGTCTGAAGCAAGAATGTCGCAAGATCTAGGAGGGGCATTGTAGAACTTTTCACACGCTTCTTTAATGTTTGCAACGGAAGCTTCTTCATAGCCTTCGAACTGTACAAAGTCTCTCGTATCCAGTGGCTCATATTTTTTCAATCTAACCGATAATGTAGACGACATCCTTCGCACAAGGATGTCGTTTGGAACTTTTATACCTGCCTTCTTACTTTCTCTCCCCGCGCTACGCTCCATTCCAACTCCTTTCTCGAAATCTTCCCACGATTCCTTTTCTGAAGGTTTCCTCGTTTACATGGCTTGAACTTGATTTACAAATAGGACAAAATGAAAACAACAACAAACACTACCCTTGACTTACCCTACGCTTTGAGCGCCACAACTACGTCTGACAACTACGGGTCTTCACCATTTCTCTATTTCTCAAGTTAAACTCTATTTTAGTATTTTAGTCATTAGACATTTTATTTATTATATTTTATGTATAGTATAATGAGGGACACTAGTTTATCAGTTTTAACTGTTAAGTGTTTTTACCCCCATTAAATAAAGTTATCATCACCATCATCATCATCATCACAATCAGTCCCAGTTCTTACCGCGTGGAGTGATGATGCTGGGCCGTTCGCATTTTTGTTATTGTTGTTGTTGTTGTTGTTGTACCAGTGATAACGCTGGTCCCTTCGAAGTTTTTTTTTTCTTAAAGATGATTTGTATATTGTGACCACTAAGTTGGATATTTTTGTTTTTATATCTGAACTACTTAATCTGACTTTGACAAGGCAACCTAAAATCACAAATAAAATGTAAATTTAAAACAAATATTGCAAAACAAAAAAGATTAAGTTTTGTAGTAGGAAATAACGCCGAGTTTTGAATTTTATAGAAATGGTTTGGAAATACATGAGACAAGAAATATAAGTGATAGAAACCGACGTTTCGGTGCATATCGCGCCATTCAACTTAACCTTTTCACAAATCGCTTTTTATCAAAAATCATGTAACCTTAATAATGGCGCGAGATGTACCGAAACGTCGGTTTCTATCACTTATATTTCTTGTATTTTGAATTTTGCGCCAAAAAAAAGACATGATAACGTTGGGCCACCATACACAACATTGCGGTAATGCAGAATTTACAAGAACACACGAATTTTATAAAACCATTGCGCACTTTATTTCTTGGAAACGTAAACTCAATTTTACTCATGTCTGAAAGTCAAATGAATTTGTCCTCAGCACTGCCTTTAGCAGAGTTAACGAGCCTGCTGTAGATGGTGACACATTTCAAGTAGCGTCCATACTATTTCAGTATGGGGAAAATGCAAAATTGACAATGGGTGCAACGGACTACCAAGATCCAGGTTGAAAATCAAACACTACTTCTGAAAGATCATACAAAACTGTATGAGAGTCTTAATTAATTAGCTTTGCCGATGGTACCTACGCATTTTCAAGGATGGCGGCATTTTGAACAAGGACTATTTAAAGTGGTTTGGTTGATATAAAAACAAATGTATCAAAAGTATTAGAAATTTTTCTTGTTACCACTTTGATATATTTATAGTTATATCAACCACACCACTTTACAAGTCAAGTGTCACGTATCTTCGTTGAAATTCCTTGAACTTTCCATTTAAAATTTAATTTGAAAAGACCTATTTAAAGACGTTATAATCAGTTATTTGCTTACCGTATTTTCTCGATTAAAAGCCGGACCCCGATAACAGGCTGGCATCTTATAAACGCCGGGTCAAAACTGCTAATTTCTAAATAAACGTTAGGGGCGTTTGAACAAGGTCCCGGCGTTTGCTCGAGGTCCCCATTTGCGGTATGAGATTACAAGTGAAAATAATATCTTGAATATCACTGCTACGTCAAACTACTAAGTACGGCATGCTGCTTTGGTAATCTGAATAAATGTGCAAAGGAAAAGAACCAGCGAAACATAACTAGGATGGATGCTGTACAACAAAATAAAACACATTATCAATTTCCGCGTTCGTGTTGTATCACTGACGCACTTTCTTTCTATTTTATAGTACTCTCTATATTTGGATCCCTCTAGCGTTTGTTTGTTTGTTTTCATGAGTCGTCCTCTCTAGGAGGAAATTGCGCATTGAACCGTAATAGGGAAGAATGTTGGCGCAGTGGTGAAAGCACTCGCCTTCCACCAATGTGTCCCGGGTTTGATTCCCGGACTGGGTGTCATATGTGGGCTGAGTTTGTTGGTTCTCTACTCTGCTCCGAGAGGTTTTTCTAGGGGTACTCCGGTTTTCCCCTCTCCTCAAAAACCAACATTTGGTTTAATTTGATTTAAATTGATTTGATTTGAGATTTGTAATTAGTAGGCGAAGGGCCACCTCGTTGAAGTACTACTAATAAATCATTATTATTATTATTATTATTATTATTATTATTATTATTATTATTATTATCATTATTATTTGAAGGTCACCTTTCTTGCACTCCATTACTTAAAAAGCCGGACCCCTTTTAACGTCGGTTTCAAATAAAACCTGCGACCAAATCGCCGATTTTTTTTAAATAAACGCCAAGGGCGTTTATCGAGTAAACACGATAATAAGGTTGAGTGGAAACATGACCCGTTAGCATTACAAACAACCAAAATCGTTTACTTACTTTCACAATCTAATGCGACGTTTAGTAAACATAAAAGGTTATCTTTCATTAAAGGGACTAATGATTGGTAAATATTCTATAAAATGCTAGATAGTTTTATGGTCACATAATTTCTTCATTACGTAAAGCGCGTAAACAGTGAAAAAAAAATGACTGTACTGAGTGAGATTTATTAACACCGTGCTCGCTCATTTATTCATTCATTCATCCATCCATCCATCCATCTACCCACCCGTCCGTCCGTCCGTTTATCCGTTCGTTCGTTCGTATCTTTACCTATTTATTTATTTATTTATTTATTTATTTATTTGTTATCTGTACAATAGAATTCATTACGGCCCCAGTCATGTATCTCAAGAATAAAGAAAAAAACCAACTCGGACTAAAAGCCCTGGGGATCTTTAGTTTTTATACCAGAATGGCTCCGAATTTGCTGACCGATTATGTTCTAAAAGCATCACGTCATGGTTCGGTCGCTAAGAACCGCGGCGCATGCTCAACACAGACCGTTTCGACCAATGGCAGAGGTTTCTCTCGCACGCTGAATACAAAAACAGGCCTCTGTTACCAGGGGACAGTCGTTAGCGATAAAAATTGTGAAAAGATCTAAACGCGTAAACCTATTTTGTTTTTCCAGGGAGCCATATTTGACGTTTTGAAAGCGTACGGGTCACGATGACTGGATAGCATCAGCTGTATTGAGAGATACAACTAGTACATATCGAGCAGGAAAATAGAAGCCAAGAATAAAAATGGTAGAAGATGTAAACGATCGTCGCAGTTATTAACGCTACAAAGGGGGAGCGAAGAGAAGCCCGCAGCTGCTAACAGAGCAGTTGTAGTCACTGACCATCAATGACAAACGCTTTGACAACAAACAAGCCGCAGAATATCCCCTTGCGTTGTTTCGAAACAAGAAAGCTTTCCACTTTAATAGATAGTCTGTTGTGTCACCTACTAAATGATGTCAATAATATGTGATACGTATGCGAATAGCGCCGCTCGGACCAGGTGACGTCATCCAATCTGGGAGGCTTTTTTTTAGCTTTTTCACTTTTCAGTTTTGGCTTGTATGTCGAAAGAACAGTAGCTATCGAACTTGAAAGGAAAATAGACAACTAAGACAAGGAAAATAAATAATAAATAGGTGTACTGAACTTTCCTTTTCAACTTAATTTATTTGCAGTTCATATCAACCGTTAAACCACACCTCACTTGTCATTTAATACTTCTTGTATCTATGAGGCGATTTTCACCAAATTCACAGAAAACACGTCTCGAAGATAAATGAAGAGTTTCTGAAATGGACAGGCTTCCGGAAAAAAAATTATCTTGAAAAAATAAAAAAACAAACAAACAAACAAACAAAAAAGAGGGAGGGGCGCATAGCAACCTCGCCTTATACGTTTCCATGACCAAATTCCACTTCATGTTGACTTGCAGCTGTCTTCGCGATTCAGTCAAAATCTTTAATAGCCTTTCGATTTAAAGAGTGTTGTGAGACTAGCGGCGAGGGTGGAGAAGCGGAATAAGAAGAGGGAAAAGGTATCTACCCCAGAGGCCCTCAAAAGGGAAAATTCGTATCAGTTAAAGGGGACCGAGGAAATAATTCGACTCTTTGCGAAAATAATATGTTATTCAACGGAAGTTCTAGTCGGATAATCGCACACTTTTTAAGTTTTTAAAGCATCTCGGGCCCGTTTCTCGAAGCTCCGGATAATTACCGGGCCCGTTAAGCTGTTTTGTTTTCCATTCCAGATGGGAGTTTCAAAGGTTTTGAAAATTAGGCAATGAAGTTATCAGCCGCTAACGAAACAAAATGGACTTCATTTGAAGTCAGAACACACCATGCAACCAACCATCCAACGCCCATAGTTTACAATTAAAATTGCGATCGTGAAAACGGCCAAATGAAAAAAAACAAAAAACCGTTTCACCAAGATACTACAAAAGACTAACGAAAGATGTACAGATGAGGAAGAACTAGTACTTGCTTTTGATGATTTATGTCTGGGATAAACCGAACAGATAGCACAGGTAAATCTGACCCTACAAAGACTTAGGCCGGATTCAGATACCGATTACATGAGCCGAACTTAGTTCGAATTTGGACCGACACAAATAAACGAAATCACTCTTGTTTATTCAGACGTAGAACTTAATTTGCCGTTCCACAGGCGTTCCTTATACAGTTCCAGTTCCAGTTCCAGTTCCAGTTCTGAGTAAAACTTCTTAAGTATATCCAACATAATAATTTATGCACGAGATTTGGCACATGTACAGTTCGGCGTCTAAATTAAAGCCGTTGCAAAGTCGAAATTTTCGCCTCATCCTGGCCAAAACAACGGCTGAGCCGATCCAAACTAAAATAACCGTTCTTAATTGATTCAGTCAGCGAACTTTTCACATGTTTAATTGAATGCATTATGTTCGGCTCATGAAAATTACAGTGTCTGATTCGGGCCTTAGTCATGCGTAAAATGTATTACAAGTGCTGCGCTTCTTTGATTCATAATCACACATTTCCTTATCATCACAAGTTCTTTTATTTTAACGTCCAGTAAACAAAGAGGGTGTTCACCATACGCGACAAAAAGTCTCCAGTATGGAACATATGACCCTTCTTTATGCGTATTCGTTCTCTCGCCAAATTCATGTATACCTAACCTTTTGCTAACACCATCATCAATGAATCGTTCCGAGACAAAGTGTAAGTGTAAGAAGTGCAACTTGCATCACCATCAGCTCGTCATAATTGGTCAAGTGAAGGCATTTGAAAGTTAAATCAAAATATATTTTGCGATTCTCACATACTAATACCCAGGAGCCCATGACGGCTATGGATAGTAAACTACTCTCACCGGTCCCACCTGCACCTATATAATGAGAATGGAAGCCCTGGCGTCCTGTACGCATGGCATTGGTGATATGAAGCCCGCAAGGGGGAGGAGGAGGGGGGATGCACAAGACCGACAAGATTGGAATAATCCATCCCCCCAAAACGAGGTGCCCACACTCAGAACCAAACCGTCCATACTAAAAAATAAGGGCCCGAACATAGTGAAAACGAGCCACCCAAACCTAAGTCTGTAAGGAGCCAGAAGAATGGCAATATGGGCCGCCATCCCCGGGGCTAGAAAAACGTGCTAAACGATTGAAAGGAAACACAGTAGAGGAGGTGGAAACAAAAGCTGACTAAAGGAGAGGCTAAAAACTAAGGGGATTCCCCCGGGGAATGGCACCATCATTGGGAAAACGAACTAAATAGGGGAGAAAACCCGTATGGACCATACATAGACCAGGGAGCAAAAGAACAGTTAATAATGGTATAGCTTAAAATAAGCAAAGACCTATGGGGAGTAAAAACGTAATGAACAAAAACAAGACCTGATGATATACCGTAAAAGTACAAATTTCAAGAAACAAAAATCGGGACCAAATATAAACGCGAGAAATAAAAAAGCGTAATAAACAAGCGCGACCTCCTGTTAAACCGCGAAAATGATGCTACAATGAACAAGGGGGGCCTTCTGTTAACCCGCAAAAAAAATAGCGCGCCAGTAAACAAGCGGGACCTTCTGTTAACCAGCGAAAATGACGCTGGAATGAAGAAACGGGACCCTCCGTTAACCCGCAAAAAATAACACTACAATAAACAAGCGGGACCTTCTGTTAACCCGAGAAAACAATACTACAACAGACATGCGGAACCTTCTGTTAACCCGCAAAAAATAATACTACAATAAACAAGCGGGACCTTCTGTTACCCGCAAAAATAATACTACAATAAACAAGCGGGACCTTCTGTTACCCGCAAAAATAATACTACAATAAACAAGCGGGACCTTCTGTTACCCGCAAAAATAATACTACAATAAACAAGCGGGACCTTCTGTTAACCCGCGTTAATAATACCACAATAAACAAGCGGGACCTAAAGCAAACCCGGGAAAATAATACCACAATAAACAAGCGGGACCTTATGTTAAGCCGCAAAAATGACGCTGTAATAAACAAGCGGGACCTTCTGTTACCCGCAAAAAGAATACTAGAATAAATTAACAAAGTAACTTGGCAATAGCAAGCGGAAAGAAATGAGAATTAAACCGCACAAAACCAAAAATGGCAAAACTAAGGGCGAGCAAGAAAGAAAATAAAAGGACAACGTGTGAAAACACGTGAAAAAGCGTGGCACGCTGAAATGAATGAGACGAGCAAACGAGCAAACAACGGGGCCAAAAAACAAGTACGAATGACCAAAATCGAAAAGTACAGCAAGATAAATGGGCGAAAACCAGCAGAAACGCGTAGGAGCAAACATAAGATAAAACACTGGAAAAAACAGATAGAAAGGAAAACCTGGAGTGGCTGGGCCTTAGTGTAAGGAGCGGCCGCCCACGGAGCGGCTAGAGCAAGCTCTGCTGCTAGTCGAGGTTGAATTCGTGGGACAACTTCTTGAGCGGCGTTGACCGCATTCTCGTCAGCTCTTGGCCTCTGAACAACAGGGTGTTGCTCGTCAGCGACAGCCATAGCGAAAGGCACCAGCGCAGACCGAGTATTATAACAGAAGAACAACTGGAACAACAAGACGTTTGAGGTACGTGGGTTTGAGAGAAAAGAGAGAGAATTAATAATGAGATTCTCCTTACTTACGCTACGGTGAGACCGCTGAGAATAGTTCGTGATTACATGTGCCGATGCCATATAACGTGACTTTTCTGGTGTGGCAACTCATGATAGTGTAAGTCATAGTCAGTTGTAATCATTTGTGATTGTTTAGCGCATGCACTAGACTGTCACTAAAAGGGGGACATTGCTGACAAACAGGATATTATGTCTATAATATTGAAACCCAGAAGAGTTCGAACAAATTGCAGTATAATTACTTCGGCCTTTACAGCATTTGGTGCTAAGAACTGTTCTACAGCTACCAACAAATTAAGACGAGAGCCGCAATTAATACGCTCATTTGCAGCTTTTAGAGCGACACTATATCAAAGTGCACTTAAAGGCAAAAATGTTTTTTTTAAATGAGATAATTCTTTTCACTTATAGGAAACATATTATACCGTTTTCACCTCGAGATTCTACTTTAAATGTGTCGCACAAGCTATGTAAAGTTAGCAAAACTAGCAGTCATATGGCCCACGGCCGTGCAGGGAGAGGCATGGGCTTATTCTCGATTTTACGTCAAAAACTGTTTTGCAATGCAAAAACTCTTTGAAAACGTGAATCCAAAGCAGTTTGTGACGTAAAATTGAGAATAGGCCCACGCCTCTCACTGCACGGCCGTGGGGCCATATGACTGCTAGTTTTGCTAACTTAACATAGCTTCTGTGACACATGAAAGCAGAATTTCAAGGTGAAAACGTTAAAATGTGTTTCATATAAGTGGAAAGAATTATCTTATCAAAGAAAAATTTTTGCTTTTAGGTGCACTTTAACCAACAACATTACATGTAGCTTTACCAGACTCGAATACATTTTACGACCAACTCGTAAATTTTCATACAAGAGAAAGCTAAATTGGGTTTGCAGGCATGTGTATCAATTGTCCCCAAATTTCTGATTATCAACTAATCGCGCATTTCCTGCGTGTCTTCACCATGCATGTCGTTCTTAACGCGATAATGGTGATTGTCACTGAACAAAAGAAGCACTTACAGCCACCGCAGCCATTTATTGTGATCAAAGACACCTCTGGGCAGCTCTATCAACTGGTTTTCACTCAAGTACCTACAAACGAATGATCACACTGTATTAATTAACCGTTTTCACTTGTTATATTGAATGCTTTGGTAACACTGATTAAAGTAATCACAGACAGGCGAATTCCAGATTCCTTATTTGTTAAATGATTTTCTCAGTTAAACAACTGTGTAAGTAATCATGGAGCTGGTTCCAGTTAGTTTGCTAAACAACGCATATAGAACATAATACATCGTATATGCCCTTTAAGGTATCACCCCTACTGGATTTGGCCGGAAAATGAAAATAGCACGTTTTGTGTGATCGTAATCAAGACCTGCGTTTCGCAAACAAAATGTTAAATAACACTCTTTTAATTTTCAAGATGGACGAGAGGAATAACCTTTGAATTTTGTTCGCGCTAAGTACGCCTTGACAAGTGGCTGCAATTTACGGTAAGTCAGTTGCCAAACGGAAAATGAAATATTCATGTTTTAATGTTTGATTTTGCCCTCCTGATTTCGGATCAGACTACCTTCAAACGCACGAAATAGTCTTAAGCCCCGGGTGAACGATCAAACATTTTCTTCCAACATTACGTTCCCTAAACACAGAGGTCAGAGGTCTATTAAAATGGACAAACAATGTTTGACCAAAAAAGTGACAAGTGAGTTTGACAATGGTCGCTGAAATTACAACGTTATCTGTTTGAATTTGTTGCTTTTTCCTGCTCACGCCAGCCCTGTTGGCCCCGGGGGGAGGGGTGAGGGGGAGGGTACTAAAACAATTTCAATACGGGGAGGCTCCGCCCCGAGGTCCGACCCCTTACCCTTTTATATACCATTTTTGACAGAAAAGGTACCCCTTTCGTATACCTCCCATTAAAACAGTACAGTCATGAGGTATGTGTGTTCGAAATATTTTAATGAAAGGCCCTTTTAAATACCTCAATGACAGATTTCCCTACCCTTTCATATAGTTCGACTCCTGAAATTCCTACCCTTTCATATACCTGAAGCGTGAAAAAGGCACCCCTTTCGGGCGGAGCCTCCCCGTATAGGCCATTATAGGGAATACCCCCCCCCTCCCCCACGGGCCTGTTGGCAGACGTGGCTAAACGATCAACCTCACGCGAAATGTTGGCTGAAAAAGTTTGACTTAGATCAAACATGGAAAACCCTTTCGATGTTCAAACACTTTCTTCCAATACGATGTTGCACGAAAATTTTTGATCGTTCAACCGGGGTCTTATAATTTCAAAATTTACGCCGATGGCGGTCTAACGAACCGGTGTCAAGATGGGAAACTCCGGGTAGCTAAAACTATTGATGAATGCATGTTAGCGACTCGATCGTCCTTCATAGTAGAATAACAGCTAATTTATGCGCAGCGAGCGCGGCAGGCAAGGAGAAACATAACTAGGAATAAATATGAGGAAGCTTGGGAAAGTCTCCAAACAATCGCCTTGAGGACTCTTTGCGGCCAGAAAGCAGCGCGGGTGCTAACAGAATCCACAGCGGAAACTACCTGTATGAACTGCTAAGCACATGATAGGAATTTGAGCGTGGCTTACTGACAGCTTCCTCTCGTATAAAGTTTGTTTGTTCTCAGCAGGTGGACAAAGGGACTGTTTACATGAGGAAACTCGCACCGATGCGAGTTTCATACCGGGGCGACTTTTGCCCTGGCGCGAGTTCACTCCGGATCCCTCTCGCGCAGCTCTGTATTCGTTTACATGATACCACCGAAAAATGTCATGTCGCACCGGCGCGAGTTCACCCCGGTTCCTGCACCAGAGCGCGAATTTTCATTCCCGCGCAAACTCTCGCGACGGTATCATGTAAACAAATACAGAGCTACGTGAGGGAGCCGAAGTGAACTCGGCGCCGGGGCGAAAGTCGCCCCGGTATCATGTAAACACCCCCTGAATTTGGCGACGTTGACTTTCCGAAAGCCTTTGCAGCAGTAACAAATGGGTTTGCATAAAATGCACGTTTTCTCGCAACACTGTCGCTAATTACGAAAACATTGGGGAAGTCCGAGCACAATAGTATTCAAGTGAGAACGCAGACGTACTCAAGTTCCCCTACATAATGTTCCATCAAAACGCAAGGGAAAAGAGAAGAAACATTCGCAGTTGCATCTGAGCCTTTGCAAACATGCTCAGTATGGAAGTATTGCAGTTAAGCAGTGATCTTTCAGTTCTGTAATGTAATTAAACGAGGAAAGAGAAATATAATTCTTTTAAACATCTTTACAGATGTTTATTGCTGTGCATTAACCTTTCCTCAAATACTGCCTTAAGGGTGGGCCAAACTCGACTGCTTCATCTCCTACCCCTTTTTTCGATATCATGGGTTAGGAACATTAACGTTTGATGTTATCATTATGTTCACCGCGGCCAGTGGTGAATTGAGGATTTCATTGCACGTTTACAATATTTAAGTCTCTCTCCATACTGTCAAATGATACTCGAGACACGAGAGGTTTGAAAAGAAAATAGTGGACAGAAAAGTTTCAGAAACCACTAATTAATAGAAATAACGGCCGCTGCCTTACTTCGACCAAAACCTACGGATAATATACACGATTGCTACAAATATTTTTGCGGCAGGCAAGAATTACGCAACTAAAATGAGGTGCATAACTCACAGCGTCGGTTCTGTATCAGGTTTCTGTTCACTTTATTCTAGCGTAGAGGTAACTATTTTACCTTACCTGTGTGTTGTTTTTCACTTTTTCTTTTTAAATTATTGATCTTTGGTATCTTTGAAAGTTATTCTAAAACAATTACTCTTCTTAGGCTTAGTCAATGAATATTTAACAACTACTCACCGAAGTGAAGGTGGCTAGTGGTGGATATTTACCGAGCCGCGTATATGCTAAAACAGTGAGATAATATACACCACAAAAAATTGATTTTAATTCATATATTCTAGCAACGATTGCAATATTTTTCCGCGCGCAAAGGATTGAAATAATAAGCCGCCCGTTTTTTCGTTGACAGATAAAATTTCTGAAGACATTTGTTTAGTTCTGGTGGCGACATTTCTTCAAATGGAGTTGCAAACTCTCTCTGTATTTGAAACCATTCTGTAAAAAATATCATTCAACTTTGGTTTTCAAGTGAACAAGTGATGTTACGCAAGATTAACTTGCATTTGTAAACAAAACCCTTCTCATTGGTTTTTATGGATAAACTCCGGGTTAAAACTGATAAACCATTACCTTTAAACACGGCCACGCTTTCTTTGTGTTTTCAGGGACTGTTTCGTCGTTAATTTGGATAATTTCTTCGCTTGTCACGGATGCAAACATTCACACGAGGGAGCACGAAACTCGCGAGTTGCTCGGAGGTAAATAGCAAAGGATATTCTGAGTTTGACTAGCCAATCAGAGCGCGCCTTCAACGCTATCCACTGTTTTAGTATATACTAATGGTAATTATCATTCGATACTTTTTTCCCTTCCTTTTCATTGGCCCAGAGCCTACTACGTGACCTACAAAAAACCGCCTACAAATAATGGACCACTCGTGCGCAGTACCGTCCTACTGTGATTTTGCTGCAAAAAATATTCTGCTCATGCGTAGTTGTGTCCACGCGTCCAAACTCTTCAAATTCAGTGCGGGAAAAATCGCAAGTCGTTTCACTTTTCCCGAAAATAAGTATGAAAACCAAGCTCGGTGATCGAATGATAAAACTGTTATTGAACTCGGTTTTCGGAAAATATCGTGATTTGCCAGTGTCTAGCAGATCAATTATTTGCCTCAGCCGAATAATTGAACTGCTCGCCAATTCGTGTTTATTAGTATATACCACACAAGTGAATAGTGCTTTTCACGCGCCCTTATTGGTTAACTCGGAGGTTATTAGCAAAGTACGATTCACCTTCGAGCAGACGGCGCGCGAGATTTTAAAATTTCCGACCGCTTGTCGGTATATTGTCACACATAAAGTAATGTTTTGGTCCGCTAGTTATTCAGCTTGTGTGGTATATACCAAAACAATTATTCACCTCGGTGTCGGTGAAAGTGGTGGATACTTACCTCAAGCGGCTCGGCAAATATCCACCACTATTCACCTCCACTTCAGTGAATAATTGTTAATTATTATTCAACACATTATGACAATGTCCAAATATGGTCATAGCGCGCTCAATATTCGTCGCGCGCACTCAACAAATATCCTGCAATATACGTAATTTTCTGCGTCGTGGAGAAAACTGGTGGATTTTCCAGCTTTTTTGTAATAAACATGTAGAGCATTGTTAATTGTGTTTTGTCATTAATGTGTTGAATAATAAAATAATTATCCTGCTCAATCTTGCGGAATATCGCCTGATTTAAGCCCACTTTTCTTACGGCCTCGTCGGCTAAGTATCAGACGATATTCCGCGCGATTCCGCAGGATAATTGTTAAATAATTGTTGTTGATGAAGGCCACAGAACAGACAGTGGAACTCCCAACCCCTACCCCCTCCAAACAAATTGGGAATTTTGTTAGACGTGTCATTTTAGGCTTCGCCCGAGGGTATTCCAAAAGTGAATGTCTGTACAATGTTTTTTACATTTTGGCGAGTTTCTGGATTTAAATTCTCCTGTGATCTGAGCCTGAGATTTGATGCGCAGTGCTACTTCCATTGCTAGTTGGTAGCAATTTCCCACCATGTTGACTTTCTCTATCAAGAGTGACTAATCATGCAAAGCCTTTTAAAGTATTTATTACAGTTCAACATATATATGTATTGGAACTAATTTTATTACAGGCTGTCCTTCTGCTCATTACTTAAGGAAAGAATAATGCCTTTCGCCTACACTCAGACTGCTCAAATGCAAACATCCAGTTTTGGCTCATGAAGGTAAACTCGGTAGATATTCGCCGAATACTGATGTGTTATCTTGAATGGGATTACAAATTATTTCCAGTAAGATTCCTTAGCACAACAGAGAAATGGAAGGAAGAGTGACACACAATGAAACCAAAATGTCCTGCCACATTTTTGTTTGTTTGTTTGCTTGTTTTTCTTTTTCTTTTTCTTTTTTTTCCCGGTATGTGACGAATCTATATGAACAATATCGGCAAACTTAACAACGAAGGAAAACAAGAGATATCTCTTGACCCAAACCTAACTTGCTCTTCACGAATAGGGGGAGAAGTAGGAAATACCAAAAAGCGATAACAAAATTTCCCCGTATGGGAGAAGGGTCCCATATCAGCTTATGTACGGAAACATCGGCTGCAGCTGCTGATTTATCGTATTTTCTCAAATAAGCGCACGGGCCACCTTCTCTTCTTCCTCTCAAACACTGTAAAAATCACCCAAAAAATTCTGAGATATTGATAGGGTTATGTGCTACAAAACTATGGTGGGTTTTTTGGATGGCATGAAATCTCGAGAAGATAATAAGGTTTAAAGGTAAAAAAGTGACAAAAATGTAGCATTCAGTTATATTGACCCCTTAATGAATTGAAAAATTTAGGACCCTGAAATCTTATACCAAAAAGTCTTTATTTGTTCTTGCAGGAAATAAGTAGAAAGTATTTGAATTTCTGGTATTATAGGAATGAGCTTGATTTGTCATTAAAAGCATTCCTTTGAATACATTAGGAAGTAGGCCTATTTTATAAGAATATATAAATGTTCCAACTTGAAAAAAGTAAATTTCAGAGAATTTCAGTATTTGCAAACTTTTGAATATATACGTTTGATCTTGACTGTCTAATTTTCTATGTAAAGACATTCGAAACGCACAAAATATAGTCTTAGTAATTTCCCGGATGAGCATGCTCCGGACCCTGTTGATCTCCCTGGTGTAAGAGTTACTGAAGTTCTATATCCGTGACGAAAAATCGGACACAAAAATGGCAGTATTTTCCTTCTCCGAAGATCAAACGGGTCCGCTAATGTATTCAAAAAATGTGCAAGAAGTTCATACTTCGAGATTTCAATCACACGTGCAATTAGCAATACGCCGAACACATAATGTATTGAATAAATTTAGAATAGAATTAAAAAATTAAAACTCTTCTTCTCACGAATATTCCGTGTATCGTCGGAATCAGTCGCACGCCTTATACGTAATCACGTAATTACATACGTAATGAGTTTAAGTGCCCAGCGCGGCCTTTAATACGAAATGTAGCAGAAATAAATAACTTTGAACTAAACAAAAACGATTAGCACGTGTGTCCGTTGACACGTTTAGATTACGTTTGCGTTTCTTGATAAAAAGCATTTCAAACACTAAACAATCAAACTTGCCTTGGCTTTTCTCAAGAATCTTGACAAGGCTTTTATTCAAAATATCGCTGCCACCGTACGCTTCAATGAGATGATTGCCAATTGCCGAAAATTTGTGCTAGGCAACGCGTTGGAAAACGTGTCAGGCTATGTAACCGACATAATCGGCATCGCACAAATCACACATGAAAAATTGTAAACAACACACAGTTGATTAACAAGAGAATGCTTGGCTTCCTTTGGCCTAAAGTCTTGCTCTTACTTTCTACTGACAAAATAAAAGTGGCTACACACTGCGGCCAGCCTTATGACTAAGATCGCGCAAATGCCCCTGAACAGCATTGGCAGGAACTTGATCTTACGATACTAATTCTAACTATGGTGGTATCTCTTTCCGTTGCTAACGTTCGCTGAACGACCTGAATTGTCTCGAAAAGAAAAATTGGAAATGACAGATTAAATAAGGCCGCTAGGGTAATCGAGACGACTGAAAATAGAGCGTAATTTGTCACATTCTGCATTAAAGCCTCTGCTGTAGAAGACGACGCATAAGCGCGACTTAACATTGTCTTTAACAGAGACCTTGGGTCCTCACCATTTACACGGAAAACCCGAAAATTCTGGTTGGAAAATGAAATGGTACATACCAGGAGTTTTTGCTTCATTTGCAAATGACGCAGAAAATCCTTTGTGTAAACAATAGGGTAAACATCTTGCGTCATCAAATCGAAAATGGTGGCGCCCACGAAACTTAACAGCGAAAATAGGCCATTTTTTGAACACTTAAAAGTTATATCCACGTTTTAAAACAAAATTTGAAATCTAGTAATTATTACCTACAATTTAGCGTCAATTTGTTGTAAACGTGGATGTTCCCTTTAGAAAGCAAGAGTAAACCAGCGTTTACTGCCTTCCTGTAGACTCCTGTAGAGTCTCAAGTTTTATTCCGTTCTTTAAGAGATCAACGCCAATGAAAGGGACCCTACCATTCTCAGGAAGTCAACAACTATAATAAATTGTTACTGACTCCTAAAAACGAAACAAGCAAGCAGCCAAGAAGGCTTGAGCTTGACACGCCATTACAGGATCAGCAGAAAACCGAGTGATATATAAGTACTTTTTTGACCTGTTTTGAGCTGCCCATTTTCATGTGAAGCATGCTAGCAGAAAGGTAATTACGATTTTAATTAATAAAGGTATCCGTTTTCTGTCTCTATTTGCGTGCTGTATGATTGCCGTTCCCTTGAAATAACTGCCGACACCCAGTTTCGATTGTAAAAAATCCATTTGGCAATATAAAAATTTTGAGAAATATTCATGCTTTAAAGTTTGATTTTGGCTTCCTGATTTCGGATCAGACCTCCTTCAAACGCACGAAATACAGTCTTAATCCCCGACTGAACGATAAAACATTTTCGTCCAACATCATGTTTCCTAAACACAATGTCGGAGGTCTATTAAAACGGACAAACAACGTTTGACCAAAAAAGTGATAAGAGAGTTTGACAATGGTCGCTGAAATTACAACGTTATCTCTTTGAATTTGTTGCTTTTTCCTTCTCGCGCCAGCCCTGTTGGCAGACGTGGCTATAAAACGATCAAACCGAGTTTCAAACCAACAAACCAACGTCACGCGGAATGTTGGCTGAAAACGTTTGGTTTAAATCAAACATGGAAAACCCTTTCGATGTTCAAACACCTTCTTCCAACACGATGTTGGACGAAAATCTTTGATCGTTCAACCGGGGCCTGATAATTGCGGTCTAACGAACCGGTGTCAAGATGGGAAACTACGGGTAGCTGAAACTATTGTCATTGTTGATGAATGCATGTTAGTGACTCAATCGTCCTCGGCTCCACAGTAGAATATGAGCTAATTTATGCGCAGCGAGCGCGGCAGGCAAGGAGAAACATAACTAGGAATAAATATGAGGAAGCTTGGGAAAGTCTCCAAACAATCGCCTTGAGGACTCTTTGCGGCCAGAAAGCAGCGCGCGTGCTAACAGAATCCCCAGTGGAAACTACCTTTATGAACTGCTAAGCACAAGATAGGAATTTGAGCGTAACTTTCTGACCGCTTCCTTTCGTATAAAGTTTGTTTGTTCTCAGCAGGTGGACAGAATTTGGCGATGTTGACTTTCCGAAAGCCTTTCAAATGCAGCAGTAACAAATGGGTTTACATAAAATGCGCGTTTACCCGCAACACTGTCGCTAATTACGAAAACATTGGGGAGGTCCGAACACGATAGTATTCAAGTGAGAACGCAGAAGTACTCAAGTTCCCCTACAAAATGTTCATAATGTTGTTTTGCTCGATATCATGGGTTGGGAGCATTAACGTCTAATGTTATCATTATGTTTACCGCGGCCAGTGGTGAATTAAGGATTTAATTGCACGTTTACAATACTTTAAGTCTTTATAGACACTGTTGCTGTCAAATGATACTCGAGACTCGAGAGGTTTGGAAAGAAAATAGTGGACAGAAATAGTTTGCGAGACACTTACAACTAAACCTTGTCAAGAAAATTTTCAGAGACTACTAATTAATAGAAATAACGGGCGCTGCCTCACTTCGACCAAAACCCATGGATAATACAAACGATTGCTACGATAGCGGCAAGAATTACCCAACTAAAACGAGGTACATAACTCACAGCGTAAGTTTATTCTGGAGTAGAGGTAACTTTGAACTTTGTCTTCATTTAATCATCTATTTTACCTTACCTGTGTGTTGTTTTTCACTTGTTCTTTTATTGATCTTTGGTATCTTTGAAAATTATACTAAAACAATTACTCTTCTTAAAGTGCCTATGAAGTTAAATTTGTTTCATGCTAATTTTAAAGTTTACCCCTAAAAACGCAAGAATCTCAAAATTTGAGGTGCTTGTGATTAAAATTGTTGATTTTACGAGCGTTTGAAGCTGGGCTATTTTGCCTTTAAAAATGGTTAGGGGTCTGGGTCGTGTTTATTCGCGAGATTCTATGCTGTGACGTCATTTTGGGTCCAAAAATGTTTGCGCTTATGAATTATAGTGAAATAGTTGGAATACTTGTCCCCAAAATTACGTCAAAATTACGTCACAGCTATTGCCACGTGTCTTTTTGGCCGCGCGATTTAAATGCCATTTTTGAGGGCAAAATAGCCCAATTTCAAATGCTTGTATAATCGCCGATTTTAATCAAGAGCACGTCAAATTTTGGAATGTTGAGTTTTATGGATTAGATTTTTAAATTAGCAAGAAACAAATTTCGCTTCATAGGCACTTTAAGCTCAGTCAATGAATATTGGTAATTATCATTCGACACTTTTTTCCCTTCCTTTTTTGGCCCAGAGCCAACAACATGAAATACAAATACCTGCCTACAAATAATGGACTGCTCGTGCGCAGTACTGTCCTACTGTGATTTTGCTGCAAATAATATTCTGCTCATGCGTAGTTGTATCCACGCGTCCAAGCTCTTCAAATTCAGTGAAAAATAGCAAGTCGTTTCACGCTTCCCAAAAATAAGTATGAAAACCAAGCTCGATGATCGAATGATAAAACTGTTATTGAACTCGGTTTTCGCAAAATGTCGTGATTTGCCAGTGTCTCGCAGATCAATTATTTGCCTCAGCCAAATAATTGAACTGCTCGCCACTGACAAATCACGATATTTTGCTCAACCTCGTCCAATTCTTGTTTATTAGTATATACCACACAAGTGAATAGTGCTTTTCACGCGCTGATTGGTTAACTCGGAGGTTATTAGCAAAGTACGATTCACCTTCGAGCAGCCGGCGCGCGAGATTTTAAAATTTCCGACCGCTTGTCGGTATATTGTCCCACATAAAGTAATGTTTTGGTCCGCTAGTTATTCAGCTTGTGTGGTATATACTAAAACAATTATTCACCTCAGGGTGTCGGTGAAAGTGGTGGATATTTACTTCAAGCGGCTCGGCAGCTTTTTGTAATAAACATGTAGAGCATTGTTAATTGTGTTTTGTCATTAATGCGGTGAATAATAAAACAATTATCCTGCTCAATCTTGCAGAATATCGCCTGATTTTAGCCCACGTTTCTTACGGCCTCGTCGGCTAAGTATCAGACGATATTCCGCGCGATTCCGCAGGATAATTGTTAAATAGATGTTGTTGATGAAGGCCACAGAACAGACAGTGGAACTCCCAACTCCTACCCCCACCATACAAATTGGAAATTTTGTTAGACGTGTCATTTTAGGCTTCGCCCGATGATATTCCAAAAGTGAATGTCTGTAGAATGTTTTTTACATTTTGGCGAGTTTCTGGATTTAACTTCCCCTGTGATCTAAGCCTGAGAGTTGATGCGCAGTGCTACTTCCATTGCTAGTTGGTAGCAATTTCCCACCATGTTGACTTTCTCTATCAAGAGTGACTAATCATGCAAAGCCTTTTAAAGTATTTATTACAGTTCAACATATGTATTGGAACTAATTTTATTACAGGCTGTCCTTCGGCTCATTACTTGACGAAAGAATAATGCCTTTCGCCTACACTCAGACTGCTCAAATGCAAACATCCAGTTTTGGCTCATGAAGGTAAACTCGGTAGATATTCGCCGAATACTGATGTGTTACCTCGAATGGGATTACAAATTATTTCCAGTAAGATTCCTTAGCACAACAGAGAAATGGAAGGAAGAGTGACACACAATGAACCAAAATGTCCTGCCACATTTTTGTTTGTTTGCTTGTTTTTGGTTTCTTTTTCTTCCTGGTATGTGACGAATGAACAATATCGGCAAACTTAACAACGAAGAAAAACAAGATATATGTCTTGACCCAAACCTAACTTGCTCTTCACGAATAGGGAGAGAAGTAGGAAATACCAAAAAGCGATAACAAAATTACCTCGTATGGGAGAAGGGTCCCATATCAGCTTATGTACGGAAACATCGGCTGCAGCTGCTGATTTATCGTATTTTCTCAAATAAGCGCACGGGCGCTTATTTAAAATTTCGGCTATAAAAGTATTGAGTGGAGGTATTCTAAAGAGGGCGCTTATTATCTTTTTCTTTCAACGAACTGTAAGCATAAAAGAATTCTAAAACACATTGATGTGGAAATAACTGGAAGCGACTTAACGGAAACTAAACTGTTATTCTACATGTACTGATGCCGGTGTAGTTGAAGCTTAAACGATGATAAATAAAGTGAAAATAGGAACAGGTTTTCCCTGTATATCCCTACCATTCAAGAAAGGAACGGGGAGGGGATATATTATTCGAGAGAAGCGCTTACTTATTAGGGAGCTTTAGCAATGAGGATGGTAACGGCAACGAGAACGCCACAAAACAATGGGTTTAATTAGCAAAACCAATCGCTGTGCACGTGCTTTTTACATTTTGGTACATGTCTTTGCCGTTCACTGCAAAACAACAACGTGAAATGACTAAATTTTATGTTTTCTCGAGAACGTGAGCGCGTGACTTTAAAGTTTTCTTTCTTTTTCCTTACTTTAACGCCGTTCATAAAAAAAATTAGTCCCTGAATAGTTCGCCAGTATTTTCCAAGTTAAACAAATTGGAATAACAGCGAAAGCGTTACAAAAACGAGAAGTTAGATTTTGATACGACGTTTTCGCTGCCGTCGCCCTCGTCGTTGCTAAAGCTCCCTAATGAGGACGGCAACGGCAACGAGAACGCCACAAAATAATGGGTTTAATTAAAAAAAACAATCGCTGTGCACGTGCGTTTTACATTTTAGTACATTTCTTTGCCGTAAAACAACAACGTGAAATGACCAAATTTTAGGTTTTTTCTCAAATTGGGATACTCGCGAAAGAGTTAGAAAAAAGAAAAGTCAGATTTTGAAACAACGTTTTCGTTGCCATCGCCGTGGTCGCTGCTAAAGCTCCCTGATCATTTTGGCCGAGGGAGTAGGGCGCTTATTCGGGGGAGGGTGCTTATAAGAGCGTGGGCTCTTACTATACTCGAGGAAGTACGGTATTTGAAGATTATGAACACAACCTAATGACTTGTCAAAAAATTGGTATAATTCATAACCAATAAGTCGTCATGACTAGCATCTAAAATTCATGGAATGACAACTCATACCATTCAATAAACGACTTTATAAATCGTGCGACTCGAAATTAGGTAATACTGCCGGAACCACCTGGAAAATTTCATGAGACGGCTATATACTTGTTGCTAAACAAATTTATCAAATGTCCCGAAATGTCCAATGCCGCCTTCATGCATTTCCTCGAGTTCAGTCTCATACAGCCCTTATCGCTTTGGAGGGGTAAACAGGAGATGCACTTACAGGTATGCCAGCCCTGTATTGTTATCAAAAACACCTTTGGGCAGTTCCCTCAGCTGGTTGGCGATCAAGTTCCTACAAAGGAAAAATTAATAAATCAGCTTTCACTTTCTTTGTTTGACGGCATGGTGATAAATTATTGGCTTAGTAAATCATTAGCAATTTCACAGTCTTTTTTAAATGACTGCCTTTGTGTTAGCTAGACAATGGTTGTCAATCGCACTTCTTCTACTAAACAAGGCATATAGTATACGATACGTGGTATATCAATCTTAGTTGGCAGAGGATGATAACTCTCAATCTCATAGGATTGTTGCTCTTTTATGTGTATTGCTATTGCCGTTTTATTTAATTCTACGCGACCTGAAATATAGTATCACGAAAGATAGCTGTTGCTTCATGATGTACACTAACAGGGCACCGGCTAACAACTGAACAGCATTTAGGTTGACAGGAAATGTTACCTAGTTTTGCTGTTCTTGTCAGACCGAGCTTTGTATCTCATGATTACCTGCTTTTTGTCACCCTGAGGTTAGTAAAACAAAATTTTACCCCCAATCGACAAGTCAACACAACAAATAATCGCAATTTAAGGTGGTCTTATACGATAGAAAATGAACCCGTGACCTCGCGATACCGGTAGTGGGAAATGTTGGCGAGAAACGTGGTCAAGTAAACAATGGTTGTTGTCTACTGAATTTTAAGTAATAACACAATCGGCGACGCTGTCTCAAATCATTTTTTTTTTAATCGCTCTCTGTTGACAACAACGAGAGGACGAAACGGAAACGAAAGTTTATCCGTAAAACTGGTATTTGGTCTCTAATATCCCACCACTTAAATAGGGTGCCTTTATTTGGTTCTAAATCCTAGAATAAACAGTAATGAAAAAAGCCACTTCTTAAATTGACACAGATTTGTACTCCAAAGCGAAACTTAAGACTGGAAACGCACCGACAAAGTAATTTGTTCAGACCCTAAAATTGTCTCAAACCATTTCATGCCCCTCAGTTGTTCTACAAAAAAGGGCCGGAAACTTAAGGAATGTTTCTTTTTGACTAAAAGATCTTAAAAAGTAAAAAAACCGAACGTTTTGCGCACTAAGCCATCTTCAGGATCAAGATAGAAGCAACCCAGTAAAGTGCCCAGAAATGATCAAATGTTTGGGACACTTGCGCTAAACAATCACGCTAAAGAATAGATCACTAACCCCACTTTTCCCTAACCCTCCTAAAAATAAAAATGTTACGTTGATCCACTGAAGCATTTGACGATGTACAATTGTTTCATTCGCTATCAACATTCCCAGTGGGAGGAGGGGGTGGGGGGTACAAATATGAAGAAACTTATTATGGGTAATTGCATATGACCATATTTAGACAAAGGTGTATTCTGTGTGCGCATTTAGCAAAAAGTCCCGAGACAATTTTCCTGGATTATTTATTATCCGATAAATCTTGGAATACCAATATCAGAGCTTCAGAGGAGATTCCACAAGCTGAACAGTTATAAGCCTTTAAAACATGACGGTTTTTTCTGCTAACTTAGAAGACTATTCTGTCATACTTTTCGTATGTCAAAACCAAAGCATGGATGGATGGGTGGATGGATGGAAACTTTATTTCATCACGGTAGTTTTGTTCAAAAATCTACAATTCTTGTTCTTCACAAGAGCCGTGCATCCAGGTAAGAAAGCAAAGGTAAAATACATTATTTACAGCTAAAATACAATCAATGTTTAATTTATACAATATTAAAAACGGATGGATGGATGGATCAGTTACGCCTAAAGTTGCGATTATTTAGTTCAAGCTATTCCATTTCGATCGTTCTTTCGTTCGTTTCTGCGTGCGTTCATGCATGCTTGTGGACTCGAGGTTGGTTAAAGGCGCTTTCAAGAACCCTGAAAAGCTTTCCTTCCCATCCTGAACTGGCTTCACTCACTGACCGTGATTGGACACAAACGTATATAAACGAGGCTTAATATTTAGCCTTAGCAACATTCAGGTATCAGGTGCGTTGAATGGTGTCTCCAAAAATACGTGTCTCGCAAAACAATTTGGCAAATTTCACGGATCTCGCAGCTTGTATCGAAATTTTGCGCGAAGCCGTCTCGGTGTCTTGACTTCTTAAGCGATCATAAACGATTGCGTCGGGCTCGCAGAGAAAAAACTGTGGACTCACCGTGACCAACTCGAAAGCTTAAGCTACTTTGGTCACTGCGCACATTTGCTTTTCATCACTTGTGTAATTTAGTTTGCTGACTTATCTCTCTACCCATGTAATGCACTTTAATGTAGAAATGTTTGTAAATAGTGCAAAAAAGAATAAACTAACCTGAAACTGAAACTGTGTCGCAAAGCCACGGATTTATCATCGCCACTCTTTGTTATATGTGCGAATACAGTAGGATCAGTTCAAAGTACATGTAACTGGTACCCAATTAATTGAATTACGACTGAATTTGAATCAGTCTCCAAGGCCGTAGCAAGGGGAGCCCACTACTCCCCCGTTTTTTTGCCCACCCAAACTTACCTGCGTTATGATCAAAAGTTTAAAATAAAATTTGAATCTCCCAGGGCTTTGAAACAAATGTGAATCACTCTTAAAGGAATTATTCCTGATAAACTATAGTATCCATTTCCCCGTTTAATGTTTCTCCTTTTCTATTAAGGACAAGTGCTGAACTTGGCTGGAAAACTCGCCACCAGTAAACTCGCCACCAAGGGTCATCTCGCCACCAGTGATTGATTGGAAACAAATTTGCTGATCTAACCATAATCAACCATAATCTAAAAAATATTCAACACTTTCAGTTCGAGGTTATTTATTCCGCGTGAAGTACGTGCGGTGGGCAGGTCACGCAAGTAAAAATTTAAGTCACCAACCATTCAATAAATAAAGTCGAGAAATTGACATAATTTATTCTTTTTAGAAGCGTTATATGAGTAATAATCGTGTCAAAGTGCGTCCTTTTTTAAAGTTTAACGAGTAGCATTATCTATCACACAAAGGCCTGACATCGACCTTAATTCTGAACTTAGTTCAGAGCTGCTTACAAGAAAGCACACTCATAAATTATGCTTTAAGTTCAGCTCATGAAAAGTTTGCCGTCTTAATCAAAGCCGTCTAAATCGGACCTAGAACCACTATAAACCGTAAAAAGTCGTCCCCTTTTATGAGCGCGATGAACGCTCGCCCCACTACCGACCTTGATTACTTATTGATGGCGAGTTCTCTGGTGGCGAGTCTTCCTGGTGGCGAGACGACTAGTTACCGCTGACGCAACGCGACAGTTTGCGACTGCGAGAATTCACTGTCCATTCCTCTTTGTTTTCTTTGCGACAGCGACATTTTTCCCAAACGAAACAAGCGACAGAGTCGTAATCGAGCGACAAAGCGACACCAGACCACCCCTTGGAAGGCCTCGCGACTAGCCATGGAAAAGAAATTCAATCTGAATCCCTTGTGGTATGCATTATTGAGCATCACAATTATCCTGCAGGTAAGTAACAGCGATGCCTGATAGCAGTTTATGTTTCTTCCGAAGGTCGTAGTTGTTGTGTTTCGGCTGAACAGTTTACGTTTAGAACAGTGCAGTAGTGATGTCTTGTTACACATTCAAAACAAGCACAAAGTGGTGCACATCTACTTCTACATCTACATCTACTTTATTGACTGATAAAGCAGAATCACTGCATCACATCAGTTTCACTTATAGTATATATGTTTCACTTGAATCGCCATTACTGTTGGTTTGTAAATTGAGAAAGTTTCTCAATTTACAAACCAGCAAGTAAGCATATCATGAAAACTAAACTTAATTATGTATGCTAGCAGTGAAAGGATTTGGGTAAATAATGTTCCTGTTTAAATTATTCTGACTTCATCTACGGTCAGCCTGCTGAAATCTTGGTCTTTTTGCTTGGATGAGAATTAAAAATCCACCAAAAAGACAATGTCGATCTGCTATTTACGTACAGGTACATGTATGTGTCAGACCTAAAATTATAGGAATTTTCAAATGTTCAGGAAAGTTCCTTATAATACATTAGATGTCTAGATGCACAGTTTATGGAAGCACATTATTTTTTTATATTAA